>MU150249.1:361421-387465 GCA_015584075.1 Collybia nuda
AAGATGGCTTGTGTAAGAGTCTCACCAATTGTACAAAAACAACCTTTCTGCATAGAACTACATATATTCCCTATATTCATACAGAATTAAGTAGTATCCCTAATTCTATATAGAACTATACAGATGTGGAGATACTATATAATTCTATGGTTGCCTATGGCTCTGTTGGCTAACATTAATTACTAAGCACCAATTTAAGCGAAAGGGGTCTGCTGATGGGGGAATTTGGGATTTGAGAATTGTTTGAAATTTGTTATTGAGAATATTGGCTTTGTAGTAATCACAAGAACCCGAGGGGAGGATATTACACCAAGGCGGTTCATGATGGTAGGAAAATACCAAGTACATAAGGATAACATCCACTTGTGGATATGACTTCATTATCTTATCGTACAAACAACTATCAAAATAATCACAAAAGCAATACAGTCTTTGCAAATATCATTCTTACTCTTTCCTTCGGTATCAAGTTTGAAGCTGTCCAATTTAAGGAAGGCTCAAAACAGTGTGCATGAACTGATCATAATTGATCTGGATCCACCCGTCACGATCGGTGTCGATCTTGCCGAAGGCCTCGCTGAGTTGCTTGACGACGACGCACGCACGCACGAAGCGGTCAAACGAAATTCCGGGGACGGGTGCCCCGTGACCAACTGTTTGGTTGGCTTTAACGTCTACCCCAAAGGGTAGACGGGTCAGGACAAGACGATACTGTTAAAAGAATGATCAATCACCGTATTTCTTCTGGACTAAGTCAAGCAAAGGTGGAGAAAGGTTATATCTGAGTAAGAGACAGTGAGTTTCTTTGATTCGGACACCATTATGTGGCATGAGAAACGCACCCGAACTGTGCCAAGGCATCGCGAAGCTCTTGTCCGTCGATGGAGCCTGAATGGTCGCGATCGAAGTGCTTAAATACATTTTGCCAGTCCTGAAGCAGTGTTTAAATGTTGAACTTAAAATATTCAAAAATATCTTACCTTGATGTACTTCCATAATCCGGAGAACTTGACCAACAGTATCAATGACGTCATCCATAGTGAAACCTGTCATTGTATTTACCTCGTTGAAACCGATAGTTCCGCTGCGGTCCGTGTCCTGGAAAAACCAAAAATCGTATGAAATCGAAATCCTAATGCATATTCTCGTCGAAACGCACGAAGATTGACATCAAGAGCTTGACAGTATCCAAATCAAAAGCTTGAGTCATAAAATGTGATCAACGCGCAATGTGCAAATGTCTAGACGCAAACTCACGAGTCCAATCTCCATTAATGAGCGCTCTCTCTACATTCGACTTTGTTAGACGAGATAGCTATCTCAGACACGAAAAAAGCGTGACGGACCGAGCTCAGTCGCAGTGATTGCTCCCGATCTATCCGTGTCTACGGTGTTGAACCAGCTCCACAACCTAAAAATTAGATGTAGAAGTCTCAAAACAAAGGTAACAGCAAAAAAAGGTTCGTATAACGCACTGAGGATCAGCTCCAGGAGGCGGGGCACGATTGCCACCACCGGGAGGAGCAAAACCGCCACCGTATCCCTGTAAACAATCATTGAGGCCAGGTTGCAGCAGAATCAACATGAAGCGTATCGTACTGGAGGCCCACCAGGAGGAGGCGCGCCATAGCCGCCTTGGGGTGCTCCGTACCCTCCACCAGGTGGCGCACCGTATCCTCCGCCGGGGGGTGCTCCGTAGTGCTAATTGATCGATATGTTGATTAGCACATCCGAAATGATCCATAATACGATCGCCACGCACACCGTACGACATTGTTTATAGGTGGATGTAGAAGGAGAGGTCAGAAAGCGATAAAGAGAAAACTGAGCGGATTGGAGAGGGAGTTAAATATGAAATGGAGCGGCACCGCCACAGGCGATTGCGATGCACCGATGATGAGGGGCGTTTGTCTCGGCTATCCCCGTTCGCTCTTACACTGCTAATTTCTGCGCGCAACATAGCTTCGCTCATTATCAAGTTCAATCAGGGCTTCGTTCCTGTGGATGCTCTAGGGAAGGAAGATATTCGATGCACAGCATGGTATGTATTGAGAGTATGATTCAGGGCAAATACTTCTTTGAGGCTGTTTCCGTACTGGTATGATGGGTATGTCAACTATTATTGTTTATCACGCGAGGTACTTGATTCAGCTGACTCTTGTCACGGAGCGGACAGGACTACGAGGTATAAATCCGGTAAGATTTTCGCCATCAGGTGAAAGCTTTCGCGCTGCTAGGGTTACAAACGCGTTACGAAAAAGAGGAAACCATATGGACCGCAAACATAGAAAATTTCAGTGCTTTCAAAGGCCTATCGGCTTGAGTCTCTGAGCTGCAATCCCAGAACAGAGGTATAATTAGGAGGTGGGAGGTCTACCTCTGGCCGTTCTGCGTCGAGCCCTTCAATCCTTCTACCCAACACTACGATCTGCTCTCTCAGCTGATCAACCTCACCATCTGTTCCGCCATCTATTTCAGACCTGGTCGTATCTTCGTTTCACCGGGTGTTCAAACCTAATTGGACCATGTCTGATTCCCTCTGACTTTCCTCCGTACCAAGGCCGACTGGCTCTACTCGTTCTGTTATATCGCCCATGAGTATAAGATAATGGTGACCTAATATGGAAGAAAAATCCCCATACCACGATAGCCGTCTTGTGAAAAGTCGTTTTTGCTGCCTGTTATGTTTGCGATAAGATCATGCATGGGCCGATGCTGGGGGGAAGAGGGAACGCGAGGCTTTTGTATCGGACCCACCGCTTCACCTTCTGGAACTTCCATATAGCGTCGGTCTTTGGACGTGGCAATATTGATGTTTCCACTTCCTCGAGTCTGCCCCGAGGGTGTGATGTCAGAAACTAAGTGACTCTTCTTTCGTTTGTTTCGACAATATAGAAGAAAGGCAACAATGGAGGCGAGAAACGCCAGGCCAGCCAATGTACCTCCGATGATGGCTCCACGATGAGAGGTGTGGTGCGTAGATGTAGGTGGGTTGTTAATAATCGAAGGGGTTGGCATTGGTACTAGGGTATGTTCTACAGAGCTGGAGAATATACCGGGATTTATTGTTTGACTTTCCCCATCGCTCGAACTCCCTGAGAACGACTTCGTAACATTCGCCCCACCGCCGCTGGGTCCGAGCTGTGATTCCTGCGCGTTGGAAAGTTTGCTGGTCGCGGATTGGGTAGGTGATACATGGGCCCCGGTAGAAGAGGAAATCGAAGATTCGGGTCTTTTGATACTTGTGCTCGTGGGCGCTACGGGCGATATACTAGTACTAGTGGCCGCAACTCTGGCAGTAAGAAAATATAAGAAATCGGGAATAATTCAAGGTGATACAGTTCGTGAGAACTAACTGTTTTACTTTGAAAGACGTAAAGACCTCCGTTTGGGCAATAAGTTTTGGGGGGTCCAAACGCGGATTATTATTACTTGTGCATATATCACCTTCAACTTGGGTTTGTCTTACACAATAGTACACTCACCTCGTGTTGAGAAATGCATACAGGCGATAGTCGATCGAGGAACTGGTCGTCAGTGAGCTAAACTGGTATCAGGTTTGAAGCAAGACATGGGGTTGACAACAAGTCATACGAGGGATTAGGCTTGAAGGAGTACTGGCGGTCTCGCACTCGTAGAGGAAGTGGTCCCATAATGGGGGATTGGAGTTTTTCAGAGTAAATTTCCATGTATGCAATCTCAGGGTCCCCCGCGTCTGTGGCCCATTCAAGGTAGATTGTCTTCCCATCTTGTGACCGAGTGGGAATCTCGAGCCTTAGATTTATGGATGGGAAAACGAAGAAACCTAGATAAATGCTATGAAAGATGAAGTTAATGAATCCAGTAGGGTTAAAGGAAACGTTCAGATTTGTATAACATACAGGATGATCAAAATAATAGCCATCCAGACTTCACTGGATGTGGGAGAAGATCGGATTGTTTAAGAATAAGCGTCCCTGCGACTTTATATGTCCGAAAAAAATTTGTGATGAATATCTCATGTTCGTTGATATGTTGGTCACGTTGTTGTGAGTTTTCACAATTTTGGAATGTGATAGTACCTGTTACTGTAATATGTCAGCTGCTTCGCGTAGTTACAACGACGTGGGGTAGGATATATTTTTGTCTTGAAGAATTTTGATACATCAGTGACTCATCACTTCTTCCGCAATGCATGTGCCACAAAACGCATAAAACAGCGTCAGATTCTGTGACACATGGTCATAAACTGAACATCGAACACCAGGAAACCAGGAATGAGAACTAGTATTGAAGCGCCCCAGATCTTATTTTTGCAAGAAAATAAAGAGTGATAAAAAGATATTCGGTACCTAGCCTGTCATACTATTTGGAATCAGGCCACTGATGGGCGCCGGGATCTGACACAAATATCCGTCAACGTCGAAGATTGTGGTTTTGAATGGAATCGAAGTCAACAAATTCGTGCGGTAAAACGACAAGTCATGTGGTCCTTTCCCACCCGGGCCACGTTGCGGTCGAAAGTGCTCGTCTGACTTTTAAACTGTGTGCAATCATATTATTATCAATTGATTTTTAAATCTACTTACTGGATGCTGGGTGTGTCCCCGAAAGGCCTTGGCGCCACGTAAGGGAGACTAATGCCGCACCGTACAAAATATTTATTAACCGGTATCGAGGAGGTCCATAGGGGTATCTAGTATATGCTGGAGTAATTACTTAGCCTAGTCGTAGAGCCTTCGTTGATTTGATTATTGAGATCCACCCTGAATATTTTGATTTCTTCTAGGCCCATGATTCCGACCTATTTTTGGTATGGTTCCAGCCCAAAGAGGATCAGGGTTTGCAAACCATGATTTCCTATCTTGAGGGCATCCGCCAATGCCTTTTAGTGAATTTACGATAGGACCATGGATTGACTGACGCGGAAAAACCAGGGTACGAGACCTAAAGACATGTGTACCACACTTACTATTTCACTCGTTTGGTAGAACTCCAGCCGATCCTCAACAGGGCCGTGCAGGTGGTACTCCTCCACATAATGTTGCCAGTATTACGGTAGTAAAAGTTGTGGTATCAGGCGTTTGTTTATTCCGACCGACAAACAGAGGTGGGGTCAATCGGAGAAGGAGGTTACCCACCGATTCTTACGCTGATGAGCTCGACCTGCCATCTGAGACGCGTAATCTTCTTGTGACCCCTTGATCGACATCCAACTGTTATAGTCGCATTAAGCGCCTTGGTTCACTGCAGGAGAGTTTCTGTATCTTCGCCATTCCTCTGTATCATATCGATTTCGTTCCAAGCGCTATCATATCCTCCATGAGGCGGGGTGATCCAAAGATAGAACTAGGCTTCACATACCATATTGGTTGGCGAGGTGGTCGTAGGGTCTTAGTTAGGCAGACACCGATAGAAAGAAACACGAGACTTGAGTACCGCGCTTACTATTTCGTTGGCGTGAACAAAAGCTACATATCTCGGGGCTTGTGGTGTGTTGGTATTGTCATTTCTACATCGCGGGTGCCGCTGTTGGGTTGTAATGCCACAGTTTGGATAGTTTTCTTTTACTCCGACAAGATAGGATAATGGTGACCAAAGAAGCGAGAAAAACCGGGCCGCCAGTGAGTGTCTTTTTATAATGATTCCCTATGGAGGTTTGTGATGTATGGATAGAGGTGAGGTGTTAATAGTCGGAGAAGTAGTTGTGTTTGGATTAGGTGGTGTTAAAGGAAGAGATAAGACAAGATAAATAGCGCAACTCGTGTACAACGTGGCAGAGTTCCCATAACGATGTAACGTGTTTTGAATCTGGTTTCCAAATATCAGTAGCTGGCTATTGATGATGCGTAGCCAATGCTTCAGGTCTTGGTGGTGGATTTATCGCCACTTTGGATTATCGGTCGCACCCATCACAAGCTGATATCATATAAGTCTGAAAAATCGTCAGACCTATTGATAGTACCGTTGACCTCAGTTGCCCAGTTGGGGTTCTGGAGTGTTGTGGGTGAACCGGAGCATGTACATCAACCTGCACACCCCCAGAGGCGTACCGTGATGGGCCAACAAAATCTATGATCTACATGGTCGGTATATGTGATACAGGACAACGGGGCCGAATCCATCGTAGGGCAAGGGATCAATCGATCACCTTAGGCATTACTTGGATGGGAAGTGTAAGGGACGTTGAGAGTTTGTTTCTTCAGTGTTGATTTGGTGCGAATCTACGAGAGTGAGCTGATGAGATTTTTTGCATCTCTCTTTTGCTGGAAACAAATTTTAAGTGAATGCTTTTGTTCAAGTGAGGTGCATTGTGCATGTTCGCAGCGGGTGGACAAAGGTGGATTGCGGGGAACAATATGGAATGGAATTAACCGACTCACCTGTCGGAGTTTGATTTTGCTCTTATTGACTTTCATGCTGGATTGTGAACGCGGAGGTCGAGAGGATGAATGTGAGCCAACAATCCACGAATCCACCCTGATTTTCACTTATAACTCTGCAGAATCTCCTTCGGACGCTGACAGAGAGCAGAGTCAGGTCAGCGTACCCTGATACCGACCTCAAACTTCTCTTGACCACAGTTAAGGAGGGCCGGGTATGTGTTTATAGCCTTTCGCTCCCGGAAACTCACCTCTTTCATTAGCGCTTGAGCTATGATGCAAAGCTTTCGGACCCATTCTACGACTCGTTGGAGGGCCTTCTAGTTGACTTGAGGACGGTGACGATTGTGAGTCAGGCCCGAAAACGTTATGACGCGCTAATTGAGCTGTATGCCAAGGATAACCGTGATGCAGAAGCTTTCTTGAAACCTGTCTCCAAATCGGAGGTACAAGACTACTATGATGGTATGTCCAGTTTCGCATGCCATTGTCCTCATGCTCACTCTATCCAGTCATTGCCAACCCCATGGACTTCCAGACGATGCTCAAGAAGGTGAAGCAGAAGCAATACAAGTCAAAACGCGAGTTCAAGGATGATTTGGAACTTATATGGTCGAATTGTTACACCTATAATGCAGCAGAGGTGTGTAGATCCCACGCCAAAGTCGAGGCTATGAATGACCATAACATGCCACACAGAATCATCCGCTCCGTCCATGCGTCAAACGTCTGAAACTCAAGGCAGACCGACTGCTGAAATATATTACCGACCGCAAGGAGCGCACAGATCCAGTTATACCCTCTGACCTTACCGCCTCCCGTACATCTCGCCCTAGAATTAACGGAAATGGACAAGTTAACGGACACTCTCATTCGCACCTCCATGACCGATCACCTTCCTTTTCCACTACATCTAAGGCCGGGACACCTACCATCAAACCTTCAACCCCCCTCCCCTTCAAGAATCTAACACCTCGCCGTGATGTACCATTTCCCGATAGTCCAGCAATCTTTCGCACGCCTGAAGGTATGGCCAAGTTCTTCCAGCTAGATGCTGAGGTATCGCAGAAAGCCGGTCCATCGAATCTATCGAATTCTCGCAATGGTACTTCAACTCTGCTGGAGCGGTTGCAGGAATTGTCCCCCCTCATGGTACTAGATGATGAATCGGAACATGAGGGAAGCCAATCTCCGGATGCCATGGTAGTGGATGGCGTATTGGGAGATAAACGAAAACTGTAGACATTCCAATGTTACCTTCCGAACGAATGACTCAGCTCACCTGGTTTTTACAGAAACGGTTTTGCCGATCACCGCCCGCGCAAACGAGCCCGCTATAGTACCCAGTACCCAACACCTCTTGCTTTCGAGAAAGATAATGTGTCGGAATTGTGGTGGGGCGCCGTTCAATCCGACGCTCTGCTCGCCAACGGCCTCCCACACATCCCATACTCTTCATCCTCCCCTCCTCCCATTACACACCCACCAGAGCAAAAATTGACCCTAAAACCAAAACGCCGGAAAAAGCCCTCAAAGGACCAGCCGAAGTCGCTCTTGTTTATGATGAACAACAATATAAGGACAATGAAGCGCGTTCGCCATACACACGCCAAGTTTGCCGCGCTGAACCTCACTAGTACCAATAACGACGACCCGGAGGGTGGGGGTGGCGCTGGCGGGGAGAATTCGGCGTTTGGAAATGGGTTCGTTCAAGGGGGTGGGGTACAGGATGACGAGGGTATTGGGGTGCTGGATGATAAAGTTGATGAACGACCCTGGGGCGTTCAAATCAAAGGGAAACGTCGTGTTAAGGGAATAGAGTTGGGCGAGGCCAGCGCAGATGATTGTATGCGGTGGATGAGCACTAAGGTGCTCGAACACGCGGGATTTCAAGGTACTAATCCTGATACGCTGCTCCAAGGTTTTTCTTAAAAAAAATTATCAGGTACCGCTGACAGTGCCCTCGGTGTTCTCGCGGGGGTCGCATCCGAATATCTCCTCAATGTTGGACGCACTATTAAATTCCTCTGTGACAGGTATTCGAACACGATGACCCCAGAGGTGATATTGTTTCGTATTGCGAATCATACTTCGTAATTGATGCTTCTTCTAGGAAATTATACTCCATACACTATTCGAAAGTGGAACCTCGAAGATTCAGGATATCGAACGTTACATATCCGATGACGTTGAACGATATGGCGCAAGGCTAACTGAGTTAGAGAAGAAATTAGTTAGTGCTTATCGTGAATCAGTAAGTCGTTGTCTTTCATTTACTCCCTAGGTTATGCTCATTTTTTTCCAGACCGCTGTTGAAGTGTTGGAAGATGGTGGTCTGTTCGACTCGGAGGATGAAGAAGAAGCTGGTGCTCTCGCGATGTGTGTTCCTCGATTAGAAGCCGGAATTGTGCTGACATTATTAACAGCGGTGACTTTGCCGATGCTCTGGGCGAGGACTATCTGGGTCTACGTGAGCTTGGAATTGCAGCCGAATTCGGCATGTCAAGCTTGAGCATACCCAAGAAACTTCTTAAGGGCAAGAAAGGACAGAACAAATTCTCTTCTGCTACGTATGTAATTTCTGTCGTTTCACCCTGCCTATCGTTTATATTATTTTGTTAGTGCAAAGCCTTTGGAGCCTCCTCCACCATATCCTCCGCCCCCGCCGTTTATACCCCTCAAGTCTTCCAAAGTGGAAGACCAAATCGGCCTTCTCAAACCATTTTACCAATCTCGAGTGGCGAACATTAATTCCTTGGCTGCCGCACCTTACCGTTTCTCCCTACCTGGTCCTTCTATGAATTTCTACCCCCAAGCTTCAGCACCACTTTACAGCGTGGTGCCCTACCCACCCACCGTGCAAGAAGTCAAGCCTCCTCCTGATGTTATCATCCTCGACGATCAACCAAATCCAGCTCAGATGAAGATGGGGCCACTGGGCCAGATCCTCAAAGGCGGGGCGTCCGGCGGCGGCTCCAAGAAGAAGAAAGCCGCAGTCGCGGCGGGTGGAGGCATGGGCACCGACGTTACGACGGCCCCCAAGAAGAAGAAAGGAATGACGGGTGTTGGTACTGGGAATGGGCGGAAGAAAAAGTTGCCCGACACCCAGCCTCTGACCCTCCCTGGGCCCGTTTTGGCATCACCTGTTATAGCTGAGCCTGTCAAGTCCCAACCCTCCCCTCCAGTTATGAGTGGTCAGTGATAACTGACCTGGGAGTGCGCGGTCGATCTGCTATCTTCGCTTTTCTTCGCATTGACGCTTTGATATTGTAGCTCTTTGTGGATTGCATCTGTATCATTAAGCATTATATCATCTAATATTCAGGGTTGAAGGGTGTCCCCTATATCCATTTCCTCGAGCCTTAGCTTTTTAAAATCACCACAACCTCTGGTGGGACTTACTTAGTAGGCTTCTCGGCACCCTCATATATGTGAGAATCTTTCGCTGACGGGTGTTGTGCGATATTTTGCGATGGCGATCAAGAAACAGGCCGTCTTCTGTGCCACACCCTCTAATGCCAATGTTTTACCAGGAAATCATTTCAACAAAGTTGTTATCGCTTGTGGTGGCCCCATTCTCAACCGCTGAAGCCGAGGTTGGGTAAGGATGCACTACTTGAAGTGTCATTAACCAACTGATCTAAAAAATTGTGGTGGGTATGTAATAGACGTTGCGATTCGCTGATGTTCAACGAACTATTTCTTACATTCGTGACTGGTATATCAGAATGACAGGATAGTAATACGGCGTACTTTTTTTTGAAACTTTCATATTACAAAACCTCCCAAAGCCATTCTCATATTTCGTTGCACTCCAGTGCGCCTATCACCAGAGACGTGAGTTAAGACTCCACGTTGAATAAACGAGACAAGGCTAGACCCCTTACCACTATCACATATATATTAGTTTTCACTCCCTTCTGCAGCTTTCAAAAGTTGACTTTGGTCCGTTTCCTGGAGCTCGAGGCCTGGCACAATACATTCATACTCCCACTCACCAAAGGCGGCCCACTCTAGCGACTGCCTAAGCCAATGCCCTTCAACAAGAGTATATACATCGAGTCTATCAAGTTTCAGTTGCTACCTGCATAAGTAAGTAGGATACAAGACGAAGTCAAAAGTTCCTGACCCGAAATATATATATATACTCATGTAAATGCCAGACTATATTATCTAACATTCACAATGAAGTGGGAGATCAGCCCGGACGCCCCGAACGCCTCTTTTCAGAATACAAACCACCTTGATTACTAGCAACAGTCCTTGCTGTAGTAGCCTAATTTAAATCGTATATTTTCAACGGCTGGGTATATAAACGTAGGACTAGTCACTACTACTAGTGTGCGGGGAGGGAACTTAGCCAGTTAATGTTACCGATTTGATTGGCAATCTGTGCACTAAGAATAGTGTGTGTAATTCCAACATCTTCAGTGAATGTGATTCCCTGCGGTATCTGTTGGGTCAAAGCAAAATTATCCACAGCATTGTTAAATGACAAAAAGACATCGGCGGGGTCTAGAACGCTTGGGATGATTCGATCAACTTCCGACTTCAACCACGGGGCCATTCCTGCCACTATTGTGTGAATCCAATTGTCGTAGAGCTTGGGAACGTCGATATTGCCTTTATCCGGCGCATCCACATTGGAAGCACTATAAAGGGGGTACCAAGATGCCCACACCTGGCGTATACAACGATTAACCCTTAGAAAATCCTGCTTGATCGGAAAAGCGTTCATATAAGAAATGACACCTGCTGCCGAACGTAAAAGGGCAACTTTCGCCGATGGACATTTGTTAGTCCAATCGGTGTTGCTGATGTCACGAAATTGCTTCGTGCCCAAATTATTGAGCCGGCGCTCCCCGTCGTACATGGCGAGGTTTTTGGCTTTGTTAGCTTCTTGTTCTAGGATGGGCATAAAATCTATGCCGTTTTGCGGGTAACAATTGCCGAGAAGAGTGAACACACTCTGGCTATTTGGATTCTCCAATGGATTATCAAAGTACGCTGGGATCGGCAACGACCTGAGATTTTGCTCGACCCAGTTACACCAATCATTATCCTGCTCCGAGTTTAGCCATAACCCCTGAGACTGTTCGAGGTAGTCGACAAAAAGACCAGCTAACAGGGAACAACGTTAGTATCAGCAGATTGGTGAGGGGAAAGGAACATACCAAGACTCTCCTCGTATACATGTTCACGCGCATAGACAGGCGCACCCTTTGCAGTCGTGAGTCTCGGTTGGCCTTTGGCTGTAGTCCCAAGGGACACCGGTGGCACGGGAGTGTAGTCTTTGAACGCTGGGCTTAAAGTTCCTGGACTGGCGAGGTCATAATACGCTGTAACTGGCGTGTTTTGATATGCTGGGATGGGTATTTGAACGTTGCAGCTGGAGACTTGAGATCCTTCTACAAAATCATGGAAATGAGATTGAGATGAATTGGTGAGATGAGGGGTGGCTTGCTGGGCGCGCCGCGCTACTCGGTCCGCAAGTTGCTAAAATTTGTACTGTTAATGATATCGGATATTGTTAATAAAATCACTACCAACGTTTGGATCAAGGTCGGTGGGATCATTTGAATATATACTGCAATCTTTTCCTTTAAGTCCGTCGTTGATCTGGTCGTTGATAGTTGGACATCCAATATTGCCTGGTAAGAATGGTACACCGCCGCGTTTTTCCAGCTTAGATAGATTTTTTGGGTGGTCCTTGATGGACCACGAATTCAACGGCATTTCAAGGTCCCTCCGGTAGGTGGATCGGGATGTCACTGACTTATGCTCTATGTAGGCAGGTTCGGGAGAATGAAGTGCAGTTGTTCGGGCGACTACATGACCTGCATATTTGATCTGTTTGTCGTGATATCCTGTTTCGCTGCGTTTAAGAGTATTCTCTGAGGTATGTGGTTCGGTGAATGATGTAAAACACTTGTCAGCAAAATCAAAATCGGCGTTATATACGTTGTAACTCTGTGGGTTCGACTCCCAAAAAAGAACTGAACCAGTGAGGCCGATGTTGAGGTTTACACCATAATGCTGAAATAAAGTCCTTATTAGAACGTAAATGTCGAGAGGAAGAACAACAACCAACAGGATTGACGCAAATCTTAGCTGCAGACTTGAGAGAAATGCGTGAGTATGATGGCGAACAACAATTAGGGCACTCACAGTGGAGGAAACACTGCCATTGACGGAAAGTCCGGCGTAGAGGTCCGCCTCGACAAAAACCTAAAACGAGTAATTATATGTTTGGGGTCCCAGCTTTACATATCATACCTGTGCGTCCATGACAGCCCCACCAAGTACACTCAATCCCAATTGAAGGCTTGGAACCTGCCCATATGGTCAATGGATGGGACAACATCGAGGAGAACAGCAACTCGCAAGGTGAAACTAGTGATCCAAGGAATGAAGATGGAAGATGTTGAGCTTTTTTCCTGAGATACAATATAATGAAAGCTACTAACCTCCACATTTCCATCCAGATTAACATTAGCAGCCAACGCGTAGTCAACTCTGACAGAACAGTTACATCGAGTTGTATAGATACGAGGTTAATATCAATGGTACCCTTGATTGTTCCCCTCAGAATTCGACGAGGTTGGAGGGTTGTCTTCGTTGGAATTCCTGTCCTTTTTACCCAGGGAAATGTCAACCTCCTAGACAAATGTCAGTGTTCAGGTGTCATCCAAATACAAGTGAGACCTACCGAGAACCTATACGGATAAAACTCAATGGTGATAATAGGATACTTTTATTACTTACTGGTAGCCGACAGAAGCACTGAATCTGCCTAAAAAAATTAGTTAGGCGTGCGTAAGTGACAAATAGGTATCTTCGTACCACCCATGCTTAGTTGTCCGGTAATCTGAGCGTAGAGGTGTAGTGAAGGCCCGAGTGTCAAGAGGCCGGGATAGTAGAGCCCTGGGAAACCAAACGAGGCGATTTCAGCTCGTTCTGTATCATAATGGGCTTCCGCCATTCCTGTGATCGTGAATGTAGCCGTGCTCCTGCACCAGCTTTGAAATATACATAACACTCTTGTATAGCGGGAGGAATAATCGTTGCTTCAAGGTAATATCCAAATGCGCTCGTGATCGAGGCAGAGCCTGAGACAGAGATATCTAAACTTGAAGAAAAGTTCGGGCATTGTTCTTCTTGGTGAAAAATTGTGTATGTGTCGGACCAATGGAAATTACGTTCAGATCCATCGCCAGTGCTAAGAGTGTTAAGCCTCTGAAGCCAGCTATCAAAAGGCCCAAACCACCGTTTTTCGAGCTCAGTTGGCTTGTGATAGTCACGCTTGCGTCTTGTGGTTGTATCCTCTGGGGGGCTATTGACCATAGCATCCCTGCACTAAAAGTTAGCTGAATGAATTTCCTACGCTTCGATTGCACTTCCCAGTAACCCGGCATGTCAGTCTGCGCCCAAAAAATTAAGTGACGACATTAATGCATTGGGGTGGTGGATTCACTTACCATATCTGCTCTCATCCTAAACAATTTGAATTCATTATAATGTTTGAGTTGAAGAATTCACCACACTTACATGATGGGTCCATTTTCAGGAGGAATAACCGAAAATTGGTAATCGAAGCTGAAAGAATAAACGGGTTCTGACACAGGTTTTTTTTTCATATGGACGGGCGAAAGAACTGTCTGGTCAGGATGGATCTCAAACGACTTGATGCGAGCATAAGGCCCCAATCCGCATGACTTCGGCATACGAACGATGGTGTGCTTGGCGTTCCCTATAAAAACATGTCCGCATCCAGACTCTGTGTCGTCCATAGGTTTGGAGCAGTATGCAAGAACCTGATCCGTGATCGATACGCATCCTTCTCAAATATGTGTAGCATACCGTTTGAGGTTGATCGCTTGACCGAAGGCAATCAGTGAGAACCCAATCCGACTCTATTGAAACTGAAGATACAGATGAAGGGTTCGGGGATGAGATAAAAACCTCTCCGAACTTATTTTGGGAGTTCATCAGTGTTCGAAAGAAATGTTTGTTAATTATCCATACTGGGCTGTCATTCTCGTCCCCATCATCTGATTCTCCACTTGAACCCGCTCCAAAAGAAGAGGAGTCTGCAGGTCCGATGTTGTCATCAAAGTCGACAGTAAAGGTAGCAGTTTCGGATATTCCTTCTCCGTTTATTGGAGAAAATTGGGGAAAAACCCAGTCCTCAGGCACTGGCAGAAATCCTGCATCTTAAAAAAAAATTAAGTAATTTACTAATCAACACGACAAGCAAGTAAAATAATCTACTCAATGGGGGGTTGCAGCAATATGTTCGCCTGTTCTGCCCCACGCATGGCCTGGGCGCATCTCCTTGTATATCTTGGACTATGAAATGCAGGCTGGTGTGTGGAGCGGTAAAGGATGAGGTCGCAAAGTACTCACAAACTGCGACTTGGCCAGGGCTACAAACAGCATTGAAGCAGCCTGGAACATCACCCGTCCAGTGGCACTAGTCATTATAGATTTTGAGTTGGCAAGACGGGGCACATTTCACAACCTACATCTGTATACCCAACTGTGGTGACGTTAAGCCTTTAACTGGAGCGAAAGCTAGGGTTAGATCGTACTCACATCCTTTTTGACAACATACAGGTTTATTCGGGCTCTCACAGATCTCCGGACATACATGTGGAGCGACAGGTGGAGCCTGGTTTGCCTCACACCCGCCGTTATCAGCACTACCTTGCTTAACAAAGGTCTGAACCTCATAGTTTGATACACATTCATTCTCTCCACATCCTTTAAGACAAAGGATATTAAGCAGGATTCGTCTTATACCGAGGTTTAACACACCTGTGCCAAAGCAATCTCCGATGTCGCCTTGCCCAGACTGACAGCAAAGCGCTTTGTAGCCCTGGACACAGGTTGGAGTGCTACCGTCGCCAACCTCATCCAGTGCCATCACAATCTCACCAACATTACATTGCGCATTACAGACTTGCCCGCCCCCACCCCGCCAGAAGCAACTCTGGGGTGCATTCCCAATTGGGCAACAAAGACGTGCTGGGTTCTTCGGGTCACAAGAGCTCGTGAGTGATGGATTTTGAGTCAATGTGGTCAGTGACTCATATTTATCAGGGCAACCCTGCCCACACCCAGTGATTTGGCACTGGTTCCCGGAATCAATGGACGATGGAGCGTTTATATTGACATCGGAGTAAAGTCCGTGAAGAGCTGTGAATGACGAATCATCCTGATCAACAGACCAAATCATGGTTCCTAGGACGCACAAAATGAGTATGTTCAAAATGATACAGTGAGGTATATTTGACCAACCTCCCAAACATATTGAATTGGCATAATCAAGCTTCATTTGTAGCGTTTGAGTATCGTCGTAAGACACCCATTGGTCATCATTCCAAACAATATACTTTATGGCATCGGCCTCGACCAGAACAGGTTCAAGGGATAATTGTGTGATAATTGTCTCAATCTCAGCAAACATCAGAGTTCCCGAGTTGAGAGAACAGATGCCCGCGGCAGCACCACCAATGAAAGCACATCCAGGCGTGGTGCAGTGAGACGAAGCAAGTTGAAAAGATCTTAAAACACGTCATGAGGTATTTTGGATTGAAATGAGGTATGAAACAGACCTCCCATAAAAACCAATCCCTAAAACCATACTGGAGGGACTGATACCAACGTTCGCAAACAACTGCATAGTCTGCTGAATTTCGGTCAAGTTTGTATGGGCCAAAACAACTTTCCCTATATATGGATCATTTCCATCCCATGTACCATGTAAGTCATACGTCATTACATTGACCCAGTCGGCTGACTCGAGCAGAGCAGGAAGGTCAAAGTGTTGGAGATACCAATAACTCGAGGGAGCAGTGAACGTGAGGCCATAGCCATGTGAGGCAAATGCCGCCTTGACTTTTGCCATGAATATAGGGAAATTAGACTTATCTTCTGGGGCTCCGCCACGATCATTGGCAACAGGATATTCCCAGTCGACGTCTTCAAACGGATTAAAATTGATATCACTTGAGGATAAATATAATTACCAATTCCATCAAATCCATAAGTTTGCAAAATATTAAGAGCACTTGCGATAAATGTGTTGGTACTTTCAGCAGAGCCAACAAGGTTGCTGAAGATGTTTTGGCTAGGCTTGAGAAAGAATGGGGTCATTTATGTTTTTTTTTTGCGACAATAGATGTATTCCATGGGACTTACAGGATCATTGAATTTCCATCCTCCTATAGAAAGAAAAACTTTGAGAGCTGCGTTCCTCTGCTTAAGGTTGGTTGTCCGGACCCATAAAGCTGAGTCCCCAGGACTCATCTCCATGATTTCAAAGTTATTTGATATCAAGGCAAAGGCAAAATTGACTATTGAGATTAGCGTCCGTCAGTTGAAAACTATATATTAATTGGGTGGAGGATGTACTGTGGGTAAAGGTTTCTGCTGATATAGACTCTGGAGGGTAGGAATCACAGGCACGGGAGGACGATTGAACAGCCCATCCCTGTGGAACAAACATTAGTAGTATTTCCCTGAATTATAGTGTATAATACCTCATAATAGCCGATTCGGCGATGTAGGGCGGTTTGCTGATCATCGCCACATGAAAATTGGCCTGGGGGGTTGCAATTACTTTGACACCCGCTACCACAGAATTCTCAAAGGAATAGAGGGGTTGTTTGTATAATCTCAGAAGGGGGTGGTTATATACCTGACTCACCATCGGTTGTACCACAGAAACCAAACTAGCCATCACAGTGAGTATGTATCTTGCAAGTGATGATTTTTGACCTACCTGGCTACAACAGACATTCAAGGGGCATGTTATATTCTCAGCGGCTGCAAATTCTCCACATTCTGCTTGTGCGTCGCAGTGCGAAGTGCATGGTCCACCAGTGGCAACAGTTTCGCAGAAAGACGGTCCAAACCTTAGTGTGATGTGAGCAAGAAAGGCGGTAGAGAGTGGTGAAGGAGAATGTTTACCCGCAAAAGCCACTTTCAGAGTTACAACATGCGCCATTGGAACATGGGATTGTGGCTGTACAACTACCTACAGGGAGAGTTGAAGTATTTGAAGGAGCTTGTGCACGAGCCACTGCCACGGCGACTTTGGAGGTATCAGCAACATCAGGCCTGGTAATTTTGACACATTGAATCATGGTCTCACCAAGTACACCATAGGGTATAAGCGTTATCCACGAGGAGAGTCGCGATAGTGGGGGCATGTTCGGGCTACAGTTTATTCGAAGGTAAGAAATGTTAATTTTACGGCTCTTAAACGTACAGGTCTGATATACTGGTGATCACTCTTCCCATGCCATACCGCTTTCTTTTTTTTGAGCTCCAGATATGGTTCGGGCCCTCCAAGAATCCGAAAAATTGGGCCGCTGTAACCCATACGAGCTGATTTTAGATTTTTTGTTGCATCAGTTTATTTTAGGTGACACTGTCCCTGAAATCAGTCCGAATGAAAGCATGAAAACAATATCACATTACGTTGTATGATGATTGTACTTCCAGGTCCTGATCTACTTCGCTAAGGGAACCAGGAAGCACATGCTACAAATCCAAACTTTCGAAATTGAGAGACCGGGAAAATCAGGATGGTCCACTTCTGCTGTTCGTTCAACTTCATTCCAGTGGTGTTACATCTGGATGGTGATCTCAGATAAATCGTCAAGTTCTCGGTAGTTCATGAGGCAGGCAGGGGCTAACATCGAAGGAGAGTACGCAAAACTAAGCCCACGATAATCTGACAGTTGTGGGATTACTTTTGTTGATGAACTTTGAAACCTGAGGAAATTTACGACACGAAAACATGAGAAAAGACTGGACACTGAGATAATATTAATTGGCCCATATTGACGCTGGAGTGTAGAACGCAAAGAGACTGGGGGTGTAAATCCAGGAAGCCTGAAGCCGAGGGCCGGTGACTGCTCTCTGAGTCTTGGACTCAATCGCGAGGGAGGAGTATGAGTGCGGCATTTCCAGCGCGGCACAGGTCCAGGAACAACCAAAACTGAACAAACATCCACAAACAACACGAACTGCCATTATTTTCATTTATTTTTGGCTTCCCCAAAACCTTTCCGTGATCAACGCATTCGAATTCGAGAATCTCTATCTCGCACTTTTCAATTCTCCACTCTTCCCAATCCTCCAAGGGCCTATACCCTCCCACGTTCAAAGCGAAGTTATCTTGAGATCATCATGAAACAGCTGTCACCGGTAATCTGAAGGCCTGATAGAATGTTGTTGCCAACTCTGGTGATGTATGTTTTTTTTTCTCGTCTGGTCGGCGACATGGGTCGTGAAAGAGCAAAGGACTGCTTTGATCTTAAGGGGCTTATTTTTGAGATGTAAATTTCCATCTTCTTTTCCCCTCGCAACATGCTTCGTTGCTCTGTCACTGTCTTTTCCCTTTTACTCTGGCTGTCTTTTCCCGTTGTTTCTGTCTCGTCAAGCTTTCACCAGAAGATTGATCTGCACAACTCTGCGCATAGCAAGGCCTTCCACAGTAATCTTCTCAAGCAGCTCGCCGCCTCGAAAAATCGAAACAAAAGTATTCAGCCAGAGTTCGTAACGAGCAACCCCCCTGCATCTCTCGCTCCACCTTCATTAAATACTTTCGCCGATGAGCCCTCGTCCACTTTCCAGACATATATCAATGGCACTTTGCCCGATACCCCTCCTCCGTCAGCTAATTGTGCGACTGCGCTCACCGCAGTGATTCAATGCAACTCTACAATCCCCCTTATGAGGTTGTTCACGTTTAATCCTAATTTTGATTTACGTCGCTCAAATATGAGACCACAGCATCAGCCCTTTCGCACTGATTAATGATCTCTCTACTGTGTGTACTTCAACGTGTACTACATCCCTCTCACTATATCGAGCGAATGTCGCATCTGCTTGTGCTGGATACATAATCCATTCAAACAACGTAACATACCCTCCCACGTTCATCGCCGATACCATTTCTGGTCCTTACATGGCACAGTGCCTTCAAGACCCCACTACGGCCCAATTTTGCAGCCCTCTTGTAACATCGTTCAACTCCACAGGAGGTCTGCTCGCCTTACCACCATCCGAGTTATGCACTTTTTGCACTTTAGAAACTCTAAATGTAACTTTATCAAACCCTGCCACGTACTCTATTCCACTCGCTGGTCTTCTTTCATCGGCAGTGCAGATGTGTGGACCGTGAGCACTCCACCGACATATTATTCCTCGTCTTATCTGAGGCTTACCACTTCCACTAGGAACTTCACCAAATACAATGTCACATCACCTCCCAAGTTACAAGTCACTCCCGGTTCCAATACTCATTTCGGTTCGAACATAACGACCACTTCAACCACTGACTGTCTCCTCTTTGGGAGGAATGTTACAACTTCAACCGCTTCAAATTGTGCCGCTGTTGCTGAGCAGTTCAGCGTAAGCTATTATGACATTCTGGGTGCAAACCCATTTCTCAATTCGGATTGTCTCATCTTGGCAAATTCCAAGCTGTGTGTCCCACAAGCATGTACGACATACCGTATTGCGCCAAATGATACTTGTACCACTGTCGCTCTATCTGCTGGTAGAACAACTGGGGTCAACATCACCACCACACAGCTTTTGTCGTTTAATCCGGAGCTAGGGACCTTTTGCCAGTTGATGCCACTCAAGATTGGTCAGGCGATTTGTCCAACTCCCAACGGCGGATTCCCAAAGGTTTCTGCGCCTTCTGGGGGGTGCCGGTCCTTCTGCAACGCCGACAGAGAAAGCACCAGTTCCTACACCCACACCAAGTGGCACTACTTCTAACTGCGGAAAATACTATCTGGTCAAAGAAGGTGATATATGTAATACAGTTGTTCTCAGTAATACAGTATCATTCCCCGATTTTCTGACTCTCAACCCTGGTAAGCTGATCGTTATCCCATACTTTGAAAGCGCTAATATATCAAACGGAAGAAATTGATGCAAACTGTACTAACCTTTGGCTGGGGTACAACTACTGTGTTGCACCATTTCCACCGCTAGTTCCTCCCACCATCCCCGTCGCTACCACCAACTATTCATCGGCTACTATTATGGTTATCCCACTTTCCACCGCCTCATATACTCCGACTCTCACCACTTTTGATATTCCAACAGCTGGTATTCCTGCTCCGACGAATATTGCAAATGGGACGAGGGCTGTTGCGTGTGGTTATTATTACGATGTGGTGGTATGTTTTACCACAACCACTCGTTCGCAGTACTGATAGCTATTCGAAGGCGGGTGACACGTTGGCCGGCATAGCAGCAACCGTAGGCGTGGACTCTGGTGACCTTCTCAATTGGAACCCCGAGTTAGCGAACGGCCTTCCTCCACAAGGGTCAGCAATATGCGTCCTTTTTCCAACGGGAAATTATACCCTTCCAGACGCTACACCTCCTCCGAACATCGCTCTCAATACTACAACATCCTGTGCTCAATTTTATACCGTACAATCAGGTGATGGGTGCCCATCAATTGAGGCAAAATTCGGAATACCGGCCACCCTGTTCCAATCTATGAATCCGTCCATCAATTCCCAATGCACTAACATCATAATTGGTGTCGCGTATTGTGTCTTCCCTGACACTCCCATTGACCCACCTGATAGTTCGGGTATACCGACGAATGTCGCCCCGGGAACAATCACTACAGGGTGTACACAGTATTACACTGTCGTTTCAGGAGACTCATGTTCGATCATCGATTCGAGATTCGGCCTCACGCTCCCACAATTCATTTCAATGAACCCCGAGATCAGTTCGACCTGCACTAACCTTGGATTAGGGGAGGCCTATTGTGTTGCCACAAGTAACACGACGACGACTGGGCCCCCGCAAAATACTGCTCCTGGGACGATAACTACTGGATGTATAGAATATTACACCGTCGTATCTGGTGATTCGTGTTCTACCGTCGACAGTAAATTTGGTCTGACACTGGCGCAATTCATTATCATGAACCCCGAGATCTCATCCACATGCAATAATTTAGCATTGGGTGAGGCTTACTGTGTCAAGTCGAGTAATGGTACCACCACAATCCCTCCAAATGTTGCACCTGGCACGATCACAACCGGTTGTACCGAGTATTACACTGTTGTCTCCGGCGATACGTGTTCCGCAATTGATACAGAGTTCGGTCTGACTTTGGTGCAGTTCATTGCCATGAATCCCGAAATCTCCTCCACATGCAACAATCTAGCGTTGGGTGAGGCCTACTGCGTTAAGTCAAGTAATAGCACAACGGTGGCTCCTCCGTCCAATGTTGCTCCTGGAACAATAACCACCGGATGTATAGAGTACTACACCGTGGTTGCTGGGGATTCGTGTTCTACCGTCGATACGAAATTCGGTCTGACTTCAGCCGGATTCATCGCTATGAATCCCGAGATATCTTCGACGTGCACCAATCTAGCACTTGGGGGAGCCTACTGTGTCAAGTCGGTTGGGCCGAGTGCTCCATCAAACCTTGCCACGGGTTCTTTGGCGAATTGCAACACGTACCATACGGTTGTTTCAGGAGACAATTGTGGTGCGATTGAAACTAGGTACGGGATCGCCGCCGTCGATTTTTTCAGATGGAATCCTGAGGTTGATATTCCATGCACTAAAATATTTGCGGGCGAAGCGTATTGTGTTGGAGGTGGAGGATTGGCATGTAAAAAGATTTACACAGTCCAGAGCGGTGATACGTGTTCGAAGATCGTCGCTACCCAAAGCATCACTCAAGCCCAACTTAGTTCCCTAAATCCATCCGTTGTCGACACAAACTGCGATAATTTGAGTGTCGGAGAGAACCTTTGTATTGGTTGACATCCACTGCCGACCCGTTTCTTTTGTAAACATTTCAAAACATTCAGAGTTAAAATGGGCAGATGGGATCTACATTAGTGAATTCAATCCTCAAAAAAATAAATAACCCAATCTGCATGACTGTTCTCTGGAATAGAAATTAAGGCAGACGACGTGATCACAAGAGTGCTAGGATCTATATTGTCTGGGATTTGAACTCTGCTTTCAACGAACCCGAAAAGTCTATCCTTTCTGTGATTTATAGGGGGTTCTTCGAACTCCAGGGCAGGCGGTTCGGACCCTTCTTCAAGTCGGGCAACACCGTCTAAATAAATTTGACGGAGGTGAGCTTCCCATTCGGCATTCGGAGGTAAGGGGTAGGGGTATTCTGCGTCATCTTCTTCATATGCTGCATTTACGTTATACCGTCGTGTGATAACGCGGACGCGAGCATTTTCGTCGGAAAGTCTAGACTCTAGATCCTGGCGGGAGGACGAATCAAGACTAACAATAGATCCAACACGTCTTTGATCAAAGTCAATTATCATGGCTACTGGGGATTGGTCGTCTTCAAAATTAGGGTCCGGTTCAGCAACAATAAGGACTCGGTTTTCAGAAAAGCAAGCATGTTTGTTTACTTCTCCTTTAATCGCTCGGTGATGCGAGGGATGAAGAGTGGCTTCGAGAAGATTGTATGAATTTAGGACCGGGGGAGACTGAAATATATGAGACAAGGGGCTACAACGGAGGTCAGGAAACTTACAGGTAATTGGCCACTAAGAAGGTCTCGATGGAAGATGGATATGCGACCCCCGTCATGGATATGTACGAATATATCGCTGGGTTGTGAGGAGCCTGGTTTCCCGACCTTGTACTGAATTAAATCCCTGCTGGTGTGGGGTGATTGCGCAAACGTTCGTGTATAGGGGGGCCCTTTAATTGAAAAACACCCAAGTAGTCCGGCATCTATTCCATAGGTACCTTCTGCCGCTCCAGCCAGGGCAATCATGTTTGGTGTGATATATCTAAAATTAGCTGAGTGCTAGATGTTTGGAATAATTCAGTAGTTTCCATGTCACTGACAAGAGTAAGTCATACCAGCATTGGACATTTTGGGTCTTGTAGAATCGGAAACTTCTCAAGTGTTTCTTGACTATGGTCCCAAACCACAATCTGGTCTGGAATGGCATTTGTGGTTGTTGAGTGTGACTGCTCGCCAACACGCACCCCTCGAGCAACATCCTGCAAGCCCCTGTTGAATTCAGCCATATCGGTTGGAGGGTTCCCGGAGCTGATACAGAGAGATATCGTTTCCCCCTCTATGACGAGATTGCCATAGGCAGCCACCACCGGAAAAGATATATGTTTTAAGACGTGTCCGTCCTGGGAATGGATCCGAAAAGTTGCACTCCTGTGAAATCGTTAGTTTTAATGTTTGGAGTAAGGAAACAACAATGAATTTTACCCAGCCTCCAACTCCGCCGAGACAAACCCCCCTCCGTTCCGTGGTAAAACCTCGACCATTGACAACCTTATAGGTATCTCTGCAACCATTCTGAAATGATAGGTTTCTTCGTCTCTCAAATCAACCAGATAGACCCGGGATTTCCATGATTTGTTTGGGAGTACCTCACAGAAGAATAGTAGAATGCGATCGTCCAACACACTAATACCCCATGGCCCTGTAACGTCCTGTGGCGGGGAGAGGTTTCTGGTGGCTCGAGGTATTCCGTCAAGCCAAGTCATAGAGCGATATTATAATCAGATGGGATCAACGAAAAGCTATAGAAAATCGTTTGAGCTTGAGATAGTGTGGGATTCGTGGATGCTGGATTGGTCATTCCGCGCGCCAACAACTTCAGTGTGTATGCTGAGATTAGCTTTGGGTAACTGAACGAACTTTAATTGCGGACAAACTTGAAGTTCCTATTGGGTGAAAAAATAAAGGGACAATACAGGCTTGCCTATGATAGTCGAGAGCTACATACCCCGCTCAAATCACTGAATTCATGAGAAAGCGTGAACGTCTGATACTATTTGTACATGTTAGACTGTGATGACATCATCTCATAACGTATTGTAATGCTATACAATAGACAAATAATTTTATTGCTGATAGTAATGCTTAAAAGAAGAATCTCTCACAAATTCAAGGGGCTAGAATATGACTGTAAATCCAATCAGATATTTCCTTCTAATGTATACATCCCGCCTACTTGCCTTATCCTCTACATACAAGTATTTTATCAATATATAATGTAAAGAGATCCCATTATGCAAGAAAGTTAGAACTGTTGCACACATCTACTGTAGTTCATGGACAATGATTGCTATCAACTCCAATAATGTATCTAATAATCCAACAATATATGTTGATTCCTCATGTATAGAGCAGCCCAAATTTTAATTCAGGACTTTTGCAACAAATTTCAGATCTTTCTCATATGTTGGATGTATTGGACTTCATCAAGGTGCCACATGAGGAAAGACAATATTTCAGTAGATGTACAAACATATCAGAATTATTTTGGGGCATTGGAGCAGGCCCAGGATGTAGACATCAATATAACAGGCTCCCAAATATGTTTGTCCACAGGCTGGTATATACTAAATTTTGTGGATATGTACATGAATATCATAAAGTAAGATATATATATATATGCTCTAGTAGTAATAAATCTGGTGGGGTCAGAAAGGGTATTATTTAACACTGTCAAGCCAGAGGCAAAGACTGGTCCATGAGCTCATCCAGTTACATATTTTTCTGGTTAATAGGGGGTGAACTGGGTATTGGTTGAGTGATCATCCATTAGATCCTGATCTGTTATGTCCCTTGGTGATATGTTTTTCTTTGCAAAATTTGTCTTGATGGTTGATGAAGAAAACTGTTTTTGCAGCTCAGTGATAGCCCTGTCATGTGTTGGGCCATGAAGATATAACAGGTTTAGACTGCAAAGAGAACAGGAGCATGTTGACTCAACAAGCTCTCAGACACAAAAAATACATGGCTGCATGGAATCTAGAGGAATGTTGCAGATACAACAAAGTGCAACACCTCCCCTAGTAATCTCATGAATGCTGGACAAGGGTGCTTGTGGGTAGGATAGCTCTTGAAATTCTAGATGAAGTTCCAAGTTTGCCAAATATGGCAAGGGCAATATCATATTATGGGGGAAGATAAGTGGAAATAATGTGTGCCACAAGCCTGCACTACTCTGTGGGTGCACTCCCAAGGGCAAGAATGAGCACAGCTGGCTCCCCGTCACACTCCCAGCTCCAAGTTGTGATAACAGGCAGGAGTGGTATGTGAATGCACTAGCTGCTCCTCAAGCACAGCAACCTGCATCAAGAGGGCATCCACATCAAACACCAAGTTTTCAAGTGCAGATTTCTTGTTGGGCATGTACACCAGAAGTTCACTCTTTTCTAGCATCTGGGTATCTTTTGTGGCATCAGCAGTAGCTAGCTGTTGTAAAACTCCTGTAGAGAGTTTCCTTGCTTGTTTAAGTTTCAACAGTTGGAATTCTAGTTCATCTGCTTGATCTTGAGTATTTTTGAGTGAACTTTCCAGCCTTTCCATGTGGTCATTGCCTTGAGTTTGTTCTTCTAATTCTTGCACTCAGTGTTGATACTTTTCACCTTCTTGTTGCACTAAATAATCCAATGTGTCATTGTTGGGGAGGTGGGTAAGAATTCACATTAACATAGCTTGAAATTCAAGTTCCTAGAAAACTGATGAAAGTAATGGTGTTAGAAACTATTGAGTGTTACGGCTGTTGGGTCTTATCCTCCAGATCAAGACCAATCAATTGGTTTGGTAAGACCGTTGACAATAAGTCTGACATCTATAGACTTCCTGATATAAAGGA
>MU150250.1:19029-39398 GCA_015584075.1 Collybia nuda
GTTAGTAAAACCTGGGATTATAGAGAACGAGTTTTTAGTAAACTAAAGAACTCGTAACTTAAACTCTTCACTTCAGCAAAACCCTCACACATTCTGAAATTAATCCTTAAATATTATTTTTCAGTGGTAATTTACGACCCGCCAAACACTATTGTTACGGTGGAAGCTTAAGCCTTCCTTAAATTGCTCCCAAAATTCCACATATCTCTGACGTTTTCAGGTGAGCTGAAAACATCTACTTTCCGGTGTGTGTCTTCATTTTAATCTCTTACTCTATTTGAAATTCTGAGTGATTCTTGATCAAGCTATATAAGTCAACTGCAATCCTGTTGAGCCCTTTTAAACTCTTACTGCTATTTGGAATTCTGAGTGGCCTTTGATCAAGTTATATAACCAAACGTAATCCTTTGACCTGCAGATCAGATCCTACAAGCCTGCTGAATTGTTTTTATTCCCGATCATATATTCGAAAGCATTGTATTTAATGCATAAGACCATCCCAGAACTTATCATTGTTTGGCAGAAATTTGCTGACAAACCCCGTCTGGTCATACAACCCCTCCCCGATTTCCTGATGAAAGCAAGGTGACATTCACCATGAGTTATGGACCTATCGTTTGTCAACAATGTAAGGAACCAATGCAAGTGTGTATTTTATTATCTTCTCATTCGATTACTCAACGGTTCAATCTTCATGTAGCTGGATGCTTCCCTTATCGACCTGGCTCCGTCTGCTTATGATATGATCGCAGCAACTTTGCCCCCGCTGCCCCCAATAGCTCAACCTCAGTTCAATCTAAGAAATCAGAAACCAGCACAACTGAATGTATCAACTTCCGTCAGATCCGCATGGCAGAAATCCAGAAATATCGGCACTTCGTCTAAACCTCCACTATCATTGTCGCATGCGCAGAAACAACTCGCTCAACGAGCCACAGCACTTTCTAGTCCCCTATCGCCGAACGAATCGTTTGTGCTCCTTCAAGATAGTGTTGTAAACAACATTCCTTCCCCGATTCCATCGTCGACGCGCACGAAAAATGAGTCCATTAAGTCACCAAATGCCGACCCAAGGCTACTTGATATGCAAATTCCGAAAAGCTTTGAGGATGATCATCACCCATCCCCACTATCCCACCACCTGCGCTCTACAGCAAAACTTTTTAACCTGCTTTCGACGCGCACTGAGATTGATCATCCACTCTGCGCAGAATGCACTCAGATCCTGCTCACCACATTACAGCGACAACTCGACGAAACTAAGAGAGAAAGAGACGGATACATTGCCTTCGAGAAAGAGGTCCGAAAGGAACGGGAACGAGATGGGCATAATTTAACAAGAGAAGAGGTTGATAAAAAAATTGAAAGGCTTAAGGGTGAAGAACGGTCTGCAATTGAACAGTTGAAGGAGGCAGAGCGGGAGTGTCAGCAGTTGGACCAAGATTTGAAGGACATGAATCTGGATGAAAAAGCCTTGGAAATTGAGGAAACCGAGTTTGTTATCTTGGCCATTTTTTTTTGAGCTGACTATTTATATTCAACGTCAGATTTTGGAAAGTGCACAACGAGCATTTATTAGCTGTGGAACAACAAAATATTCAATTAGCTACTTTGCGGGCTGCTTACGTGGCCGATACTGCTACCTTAGAGAAACTCGAACGCACGAACGTCTACAACGATGCCTTTTGTATTGGACATGACGGTGTTTTTGGAACAATCAACGGCCTTCGACTAGGTCGAGTGCCAGGAGTACCTGTGAGCTTTGACGGTAAATGTACGGCTAATGGACTGACAATAGCAAGGTCGAATGGGCTGAAATCAATGCGGCTTGGGGTCAGACGCTTCTATTGCTATATACAATTGCTCGAAAACTAGATTATACATTCGAGAAGCAAGTACAAACATGCTGATCCGTTATGACCACTCAACACCTCCACAGTTATCGTTTGGTCCCCATGGGTTCGTTCTCTCGCATTGAAAAGACAACAGGAGATAAAACGGCCTACGAACTGTATGGTTCTGGTGACCTTCACCTTGGCCGCTTACTTCATAACCGGCGATTCGATATCGCAATGGTCGCATTTCTGGATTGTTTGAAACACCTCATAGACCACGCCAAGTCTCAGGATCCCAACATTGATTTCCCGCATCAGTATGTCCTCTATTCTCTGTATTTACTTATCATTAAGATACTGATGAGAACACAGAATATCTAAAGATAGGATAGGTGATGTGTCCGTCAAACTCCAATTCAATCAGGAAGAGACCTGGACACGATCTCTTCGCCACGTCCTCCTTGCCCTTAAAATATGCCTCAAGTGGACAACTAACGGAACAAATGGGTAACTTGATGGTTCGAAATTGTTCTACCGTCAATCGTTGAACGTTTGGGGGGTAAACTGATATAATGATCGGGTTGATTAAATATATGGTGATTGCCGAGGCGTTGTAATTACGTGCTATGTTGATAGAATGTCCTCATAATCACTGTACTCGGTACCGCTATGTAAGTATCAAAGTGATTCAGTTATTCCATTGGAAACCACCAGAAGACGGAAGTTGCGGTTTTGATACTTCGGGGGATTCGGACAAGATCGATCGGCCCGAGGATGCAGGAGTGATCCGCGTGGAAATTTATCAGAGGATCTTATGAGCATTGCATTAGCAATCCATTCCTTACAAAGATCCCTCTCGCACTTTCTTACCAGGCACGGGTTTCACTCCTCTTTCTCTCCTTCCACCAGTAATGGGATTGCTATACCTTGGGACGCCACTTACATGGGATGAGGCTAAGAAGCATGCCGACCATGTTAGATATCATGGAATAACTCAGTTTTTACATACTTGGGATCGCCTTAAGGATAGACATGGTGATGAGTTACTTTGGGGTGATGAAGCACGTCCCTTTTCTTTATCAGCGTGCGCGAAACTCACCGAACTTATCATAGATCGAATATATGGTTGTTTCATTTGACGAAGCCGAGAAAAATGCGAAATTATCATTACGCCAGACAGAGATCCTCGCAAAACTTAACACGATTGTAGACGACATATGCGCCGATTGTCCAGACGAGTAAGTAGCATGGTTTATATGACAAAACATCAGTAACTCCTGTAGAGTTTCTGTCCCTACATACCACCCTGAATATGGTCGGTACATGCTTGAATCAACTCCAGGATCGCCCTATACAGGGTCCATACCTGACCTTCTTGCGGTCGAAGGAAATATGCGTTATCGGTAAGACATCGAAGTCAGTAAACGTGTATTTTGCTCAAGAAGAAGTAGACGGAGCCTTGCGCGTCAACACCTAAAGCCCAACGAAGCCCCAATCACTTTCACATCATTCCCTCGTCTAGGTGTACAGGGACAGTTCACGGAACCATATTTTGACCCCTCAGATGCAGTTTCCAGTCACAGCCTTTTCTTACCCGAAGAAATAACAAATCCCCACGCCCGCTTCCCGTTCGTTATATGAAATTACATGATTTGCAGTTTGGATCTGAGTCTCACACCGTAGCACCCTTACCGCAAACATCAGGCGTCGAAGGGGATCCAAAGTTGCAATAAATCTGCCGCTTTTCTTCGACACCAATACACCCCGACCATTCATAGACCCATCGATCCCATGGAACCGCAATCTATACCCTGAGGATCCTGGTTCGCAAATTTACCCTCCGCACAAACTTCTCAAATGAATCTATTTGAAAATAGAGGCTAAGAACGGCGCCGCACTTACGGACCACATTTACCTAGATGCGATGGGCTTCGGAATGGGTTGCTGTTGCCTTCAGTTGACCTTCCAGGCTTGTAATGTTTCTGACGCAAGG
The DNA here is from genome assembly GCA_015584075.1 of Collybia nuda. Lineage (NCBI taxonomy): Eukaryota > Fungi > Basidiomycota > Agaricomycetes > Agaricales > Clitocybaceae > Collybia > Collybia nuda. Next base: position 22,858 of record MU150250.1, read on the forward strand.
CGCATGTATGATGGTCTAATTCCTGTCGGGCCAATATTGGTTTGTCTGATAAACAGCTTTGGGAGTGGTCTTGCACTAATATCAAATTTTAGTTGGCATTGACCGCAGCCAGTCCGGTTTGGCGTGGATTACTCGCTGACGTCGATTGTCGATGGAACGTGATCGCCGGAAGCGTCGATGATCGCACTGAGGAAGAGCGTGGATTAAAAGTACGTCGCATCTTCATAGTTACGCTATGGGAGCCGCTGATTCCGTAACCCTAGCCACTAGACAACGACCGCTTCAGAATTCCGAAGTCCCGATATGACAGCGTTGACTTATATATATCTACCGACTGGATCAATAGACCCGAATACAACGACAATTACTTGCCATATGATGAAGCCATATATGATCGTCTACGTATACATGGTGCGTTCCTGTCCTTTATATCTTTCAGGCAGTCGTATCAACGTACCCCAGGGCTCGATGATTTGCTCTCAAAACATATTTCCCACCTATTTATCCGCGACCCGCTCGTAATTTTCTCAGAAACTATAAACCAGGATGACTGCACAAGTACAGACCATTTTGAGGTTGGTTTCCAAACTGTACGTGTCAAATGGCCAACTCATGGTCGTTATGTTTAGAATCTTCAGTCCACCAACTGGCAAACCCTCCGTTTCAAGCCACCACCACCGAACTCACCTATTGGCTGGCGGGTAGAATTCCGTAGCATGGAAGTTCAAATTACCGATTTTGAAAACGCGGCGTTCGCTGTCTTTATTGTTTTACTCTCCCGGGCAATCCTTAGTTTTAATCTCAATTTCTATATCCCAATATCGAAGGTAAGCCTTTTTGTTACATTATGAATGTCGCTAAATGATTTCAGGTTGATGAGAACATGGAGAGGGCTCAGCGGAGAGACGCATCCGCGTCCGCTAAATTCTACTTCCGAAAAGAGGTTTATTCCCTCGGCCGTAGCGGAACATCGAGTGTTGCCTCTTCATCAGGTTCATGCTCTCCAACTAATGGCGCCCCTTATAAGAAAGAAAAGAAGTTGCGCAACTGTTTCCCACCTCTCCCATTACCGAATGGAATCCCTCATACTCGTCCAATCGATGATGAGTATGAAGAGATGTCAATGAACGAAATTATAAACGGCAAGGTAACATTGGCCCTGATATTCCTTTGGCGTGGGTTGAGCCCCCTTAATAGGGCGATGATTTTCCAGGACTTTTAGGCCTCGTACGCGCGTATCTGGAAACTCTAGACGTTGAAGGCGAGGCATTAATTAAAATTGAAAAATATCTTGATTTAATCAAGAAGCGTGCGGATGGTACTGCATATAATTTGAAGTGCTATATACGACACAACGCTCACATGTCACACTAGGGACGCTGGTAACCCCAGCTTCATGGATCAGAAACTTCATACGATCGCATCCAGACTACAAACATGACTCAGTCGTAAGCCAGGAAATAAATTATGATCTTATGGTTGCTGTGGACGAAATGTGAGCAATTCATCGTTTACTTTGCACGTTTCTAATGTAGATATACAGCGAGCGTGGTGTTCGAAATGCACCCGAATTTTTACCCGGGGATTATACTGGAGGAGATCAGGACCAAGGCTCCATAGGATTGTGAGCTTTCCCCAAGTCTAAGCGTAATAGAGTTTAAATATTAAATAAATACTTTTTATACAACTGAAAATAAACTTGTATATATAAATGACTTATGTGTACTCGGCTAATTCCGACAGGATATCCGTAAATTTACGGAACGGTAAGTTATTACCGTGACTGCGAACTACACCAAAATGGCCTCTCTGCGACTCATTGCCTCTGCTGCTCGTCGGGCCTCTTCTATCACATTGGCTCGGCGTGGATATGCTGAAGTCAATGACAAGCTAAAGCTCTCACTAGTGTTGCCTCACCAAGTTTGTCCATGACTTCCTTCTCAATGTCGCATACAAACTCAACATCTGAACCTCACAGGCAATCTTCACTTCAACTGATGTTGTTCAAGTGAATATTTCAGCTGAGGCTGGTGATATGGGCATCCTAGCCAACCATGTTCCTTCTATTGAAGCTCTTCGTCCCGGTGTAGTTGAAGTCATTGAATCCGCAGGGGGTTCCAAAAAATGGTTTGGTCAGTCAGGACCTTGGAAACATTATGCCCACTGAAGCCTATTATTTCACCCCCCCCCAGTTTCGAGCGGCTTCGCCACAGTGCATCCTAACAACAAATTAACTATCAACGTTGTGGAAGCGGCACCCCTAGAAGACTTCTCGCTTGAGGTACGTTCCCGGCTGCAAACATTTTTTTTTTAGTTTTTTGGATTCAAGATCTTTACTTTACTCCAGGCTGTCCGCACAAATCTTCAAGAAGCGTTGAAGGTTGCATCTGGAAGTGGGTCCGAGACGGATAAAATGGAGGCACGTATTGAGGCAGACGTTTACGAAGCTCTACAGCATGCTATTGCTAAATAATCATGTGTCATGATATATATCTCGATTTTACATAACTTCGCTTTGGCCCTTGTAAAATTTTCTCTGCTCCCATTATTTTTAAGTAAGTTGTTGAATCATATTTTCACGTGGCCTGGGTTTGGTTAATTTGAATATGCCGGACAAAATCTGTGTAGGTACTAAGTAATTGGAGGAGGCCACAACCTTGTTACTCTAGTCTACATCCGCTGACTCAGTTTACGGTATAAAGTTATACGTGGTACCGAGCGGCCCAAATATCTTCAATACTTCACTTCGACTAAAGATGCGACAACCGACTTCCTGGGATGATCCAAATCTCTTACAAGACGAACCATTTCGCTCTGTTTTTCATACATGTAAAGAAATAATGGGATTAGGTCATGAGACCAAACCCGATGTCATACGTGCTTTGGATGCCCTGGCTAAGGGTTTCCAAATAGTACCGGGCAAAGTAAGTCGTCGAAGTTGTAGTACGGATTTCCATGTCGTTTCGATTTATTGTTGTTGAGCAGGAGGTTGTGGCACTTGCCTGGCTTGGCCTAGCGTACCCATATAAGGATTTCTCTACTCATGCTTCAGGGAACAAACGCTGGCAAAATGAGAACGACTTTCGAAGTTTCGTTGAATTTTATTGGAGAATATCTCAAGGGAACGAACCCTATACGTATCTCTCTCATCAGCGCAAAAAGAGGGGTTATAAAGAAGATCTCCCTGCTCCCCTCCCCAAAGAGGTCAGCAAGGTTAACGCGAAGAAGATTCCTAACGGCTCGCCCACATCCGCAGTCTTTACATCTAAACATACAGGTCAAACCTTCGAACAGAACATAAGCCTACTTGGATTTCAAGGGCATTTCCAAATGGCTCTGAAGAGCTGTGGGGAGATCAGTTCTATGGAAGTGCAGGGGGAGGCTAAAAAGAAGAAGAAAAAAAAAATTAACACCCCAGCGAAAATTTCACAGTACAGAAGATGCATTGACTATAACCTTCCACAACCGCCCGACCATTTGGACCCCATGGTTGATACTGCTCACCGGAGTAACGCCTTTGAACGTTCTCCTATCGTTTTTAACTGATCACAGATTTTCCCAGGTATCATCCCTACCGCTACGGAAATCTCTTCAACCCCTCGACTTGACACGGGTTTGCAGGGTGGGAAACCCTCTCTTAACATTTATGGGTTGGATCATTTTCAAAAGTCCCGCACCACGGCTATTCAGCATGACTTGGGAGGCAAATTGTCCCTTACACGAAGTCCGTCTATCAATATCGTTAATAGCAACGCCATGGTCTACGAAGACCGTTCATCTCCTGCAATAAACAACCCGATCCCTGTGCCTAATGGAAAGATTTCTGGTATCCCTGTCACAGGGTTAGCAGGAACGAATACATGTACCCCTCAGGGCGTTTCATCGCATCCTAATATTTGTCAACTTCCCGAAACGTCCCCATTCACAGGGCCTAACCCCGGCGATTACTCTGATATCGTGGATATCGAACTTGGGGCCATTGATGTGAATTTGACTGTATCCAAGCCCCCTTTACCTATACTCCCCCCTATCTGGGCCCAGGTAATCTTCATCATTGAAATTTTGTTACCTCACTGACCAAAATCAGTCCCGTCAAGAAGTATGCGAATCTTTCGATTGGTTTCGAAGTTATCAGAGTGGGGTCTACTTTTGTAATAATATCGTAAAGGGTTATCTACTCAGCGCTTTTTCATCTTGGTATGGAACCTTCACTGCCGATTTTGCACTATATTAATGTACTCCTACAGCCGTGATGTATTTGAACATGGAGGAAAGTTGATTATCTCCCATGGGTAAGTCCCAGTGATCTGGGCGTCTACTCGGACATTCTAATGTTCCATCAGTGGAGGCGGAGCAGAGAGCGTTCACCAACGTCATGGCCAAATCATAAATGAAGCCGCGGCTGATCAGGATGCACAGGATAAATCGGTTCGGGCACTCCTACAAAATTATAAAGACGCCCGTCCTCTCGTTCTGCTCATCGATGACAAATATGTCCTCTTTCCCTACGATCTTGGATCCAGAAATGTCACATATGCTGTGCTTGGATTTTATACCATTGCTCATGCTTGGGGTAAGATACAACATCGTAAGTATCCATAACTTACACAATTCCTGCATAGCTGAGTATCAACCTGCGAACAATCTTGAGGGGCGCGTTGTGCGTTACAAGTTTGCTTTCGAGTGGTGTCAAGGACAGGTGGGCCTGACTAAAGGCTAACTTACTACCTTTTTAATATTTATAACGGTCAACGATAGGGAGAACCGTGGTGGCTACAAAAAATGGAGGGTGAGTCAGGTAAGTCGGACGTCTTTGGTCTTTTGTGTCCTATTTGTCTAATTGGCTTGTCGCTATCCAGGGAATAATTTGGCTAGACCTCTTCAATATCATCCTAGAGACCTGTCATTTCTAGGTGGCAAAAAACTTCCAGGTTCAGTGATAGTTGAACAACTCGAGCTTTCACTTACTAGTGACCCCTAGTCAAGGTAGCCGAGCAAAAGCTTTTCAAATTTGTGTTAGGTCCAATGGTTCGCTTTAGTATATTGAATTTGATGGTCTCCTTAGGCAACCAAAGCCAGAAGATCTATATCTAACATGCGAAAAATGTCGCGAACAAACTCCTCGGATCTATCGACAGCAATGGATCTGCCTTAACAGAATGTGCACTAGGTTTTGGGTCACTTTGAACGGAACTGCTCCCACCCCTCTTTTGGACTACAATACTAACTTTCTCCATTTGTCATGCTCATTTGTACTACCAACCAGTCTTGCAGATATTCGTCCTTTGTCTCCCACTCCCTCAGCCAACGATATCACGACAACACACGCCTTTACTAGAGGCTGGCATTGCCGCAACTGTGGCCGATTATCTTGCAGGTGCATTGTATCATCGACTTCTCCTATTGCCACAAATGACTCAATAATCAGGTATAAATGGGAGGAATGGGAGTGCTCAAATTGCAAGGTAAGAATCTGGTGCCTCCAACGACCTTTCGCGGGCAGAGCCTAAGGAAGAGGTATTCAGAGGACAACGAGGATTGTCGGCAGGTTACACACCCCCAGCGATTTTTGGTCTCTGAACTTCCCTGCCACCACATATCGTGACCACTTGATCGCAAGGAATTCAGGTATTTCCAGACAAGGTTGTGTGATTCTTATTTTGATCGTACGATCGACATATCAGGTATTGTACAGGAGCCTATGAAAACATTTTCCTTGGCAAAAGGAATGGGACAAACTCAAACCTTTGTTTTACCCGATGGCAAGTCAGTTGGCTTCGTGCCTTTTTCTTACTTCCAAGGCTCATCGTTACGGGATTCAGGGGTCAAATACACCATATCCAATCTGGGACTTGGAACAGTGAAGAAGTCGATGAAATTTTTAGAGATTACCAAGAACAGGCAGCTGCTGGCAAGCTACTTTTTCGGAGGTGGCCTCTGAGATCTGTTCGTCCATTTTGTTTCAAGATATTTATATCAATTGATCCTTCACCAGCACAAATGTACGGTGACGGTATGAAAAATCATCTCACCACTGACAGGAATTTCGCACAGGCCGAGGACCACTTTTAACAAATTATTTCTCCCAGAACTGTAAGTCTACCGCACACACATGTTATTCAATGACTCATGTACCTAGCTGGTGAGCCATATCAGGTCAGTTCAATCCTGACAAATATATATTTGAGCTTACTTGCATGATTAGTACGTCGGGGGAACTGCAAACACAGTACCGTTTAGCAAAGCACCTGGTGCTGTTGTACAGGCGAGAGAGTTCATTCAAACCCGAATTCATCAGGCCCTTGGAATTGACTTAACCTTTAACGAAGTTCTGAGGTAGGCCATTCTATAATTCAATGTCTTCCCCCGTCTCACGTTATACATAGTGCGGCATATATGGAAGGACAAAAAATGGCTGTATGTCTCAAACCTTTCATGGGATATACAAAGGTAACTGACACCAACCCTCATAGTTTCATAGTGACGCCGAACCAGGCTTGGGTCCTCTTGTAGCAGGATTGTCATTAGGCTCATCTGCCTTCATTCACTTTCGGCCTCGTTCGACGCCCAAGGCCCGTCCTGTGGCCATCTCTTTTGTTCTTCGGCATGTAAGTAGCGAGCTTCGCTTTGCATCTTAACATAATACCCAAACTTTTCAGGGTGATGTTTTGGTAATGGATGGTGCCGAGGTGCAACAGTATTACGAGTCTGTGGCCAACCTATCCTTGACTTGAGTAAATATTCTGACGCTACGTTGAAAGGCACACCGTCGTTCCGACAAACTTTAGAATCGCAGCAACAGCTCGCAATATTTATCCTTCGCATGTTTAGTATGATAGTGATGAAACTATATATACTAGTTGTTTCAGATCAAATCGAACATTGAGCTCATCAGAACTTCTAAAATTAACACCGATAGTTATACCAACTCATTTGAACTTTATATTAAGACCTTTTTGGTTCGGGCAAAGGGCGCCGCTTTACAGATCGGAGTTCGTGTACCCTATCGTCAATTGGAAGCTGTGTAAAAAGAAAAGAAACTCAGTGATATGCCCTTTGAAATACCATGAGCACACCCACAGGCCCCACGGCTTCTTTCTGTTTCGTATAAAATGCAAACAAGTCGGCAATTTGCGTCTCCATTGCCTGCCTCTCCCGATGCAGCCGTCCCACTTGCTCCGTCATTCCTGATACTTCCCGTGATAATTCTGCCTTGAACTGCTCAACATGAACTTCATTCAAATTAGCCTTCAACATATATAACTGACTATGTGGGCTTACTTTGTACATTGATCGCAGTGGCCTCCTTCATAGCTTCTACAAAACGTAGTCGTTCGCCTCTGATTTCATCAGATATTTCTGCTCAAGTATTAGGTACTGCCGAATTATTTTAAATAAATGCGGTGCATACTACTTGTCAAAGCTTTGAATAGTCCTTCTTGATCTTGACGTTGCCGATCGATCAGGCTTGCGACAGCTGTCATATCTAGCGGTGGCACGGTATCAGATATATACTCTTTTGTGATTATGCAAGAAGACACCAACTTAGAGATTTTGGGGATTCATTCATGTAAGCAATTATTTCATCTAGGGACGTTTGCAAAGCAGCTAAACCTAAATCTTTTATTTGTATATCATGGAGAGATCGGCTAATACCCGCAAGAAAACAGGAACTTTCGTTGGCCGTATCCTCGAGTCGCTGAGGGCCACAGCCCAAATATTGAGAAAGCCTTTCGATATTCAACGACATATTATATATCTGAGATGTCCCGTTGTTGACAAATGTTTCCAGCCACTGAAGGATTTGGATTAATCGTCGTCGGATGTACTCATGAGCTACTCACTGTGTTAAGTTCGTTCAGATACCGTACGGTTTCGGCCTGCTGCCGACTTTGCAAGACTCCTTGACTTTTATTTTCCTCGAAAAGAGTTCTAATTTCCGCCAACTAGTTAAAGTTTTAAAATATTAGGGCGACAATAACTGTGAGTAAACTCGCCTCAGGAATTGAAGCGTTGAGTGGTAGGCGCCTTCCTTCTCTCTCTGCCACGAACTTCGGACGACATATATTTATTAACATATCCACTTTTTCCTGAAGCTCCAATATATCAGATCCCGGAAGAACGCGGTTTGGAGCGGAGCCCAGGTTGTTAAGGGCGGTGGAGGCCCTTAGAGCATGTTGCTCCTGGTTTTGTTGCACTACATCAAGTTTTTTTGAGATAATGGAAATATCTTCATTCAAAATTTGACGAATGTTTTGCATTATCTGACGAATCTCAGCAGTGTCGTCCAGGGCCAGAGCATTTACTCCAATTGTGTTCAATTTCGAGTTAATAGCCTTTAGAGTTTCCCCGTTAACTCCAGTTTTCACTTCGAGACTTGATATAATTTTGTGGATATCCGTGTCGCTAGAACCGTCAGAAACAACGCATGCAAGTTCTTGAGGCAGCCTTTGAACCTCATTTTGCAAAGAGATTATTTGGGTACCTAAATTGGCCGTTTGATCGTAGTTCTTAGCGGCGTGATCCCGCAAAAGTTCTGCGAAGGGTTCTAAACGTGATTCAATTCCATTATCCGCAAAGCGTGAAGAACTTTGTTGGGAGCTCATGTAGTCAGGTTCTTTAGGTACTGTCATGTCCGGTGGAGCCAGTCTCGTGTCACTATGTGAGGCATTGGTTAAATTTGATTTTACGCTTTCCGTGCGCTTCAATTGTTTCCATCTCAAGGCGTCGCATAAATTAGTAGCTCGGCCGAGAGGCATTGAAGGGTTTGTCAAATGAGTGCTGCGAGAGTCACAAGATAATGAAGTTGGGGACTTAGGCTTTGAGCTGGGTGCTCGGTGAGGGGCGATGGATTCAATCTGAGCCAAGCGCTGCTGAACGACAGAAAGCCGTTCCAAATTTAGGATAGATGGACTCGTGGATCGGGAGTTGTTTTTTTTACAAGATGTAGGCGAGGCAGACCGGGACAGGGGGTATACGCTTGTGGAGACAGAGGACATCGTTCTTGACTGGTCTCGGAGCGCGACCAGAGTAGGGTTTGCTCGATGGTGGCTGGAGTCTGGTGGGATAGGTGGTAACAATCGTTCTGTGTAAATTTGACTTAAAGCAAGATTTTCAAGGGGCGGTTGGACATCTACTGTGATTTCCGGGGGGGGAGAAATTTTGCATATTTCATGGTTTGCATTGTTGGGTTGATGGCAGGGAAGGATAGCATCCCTATATATCTATGAATGTCGTGATTTCGGTTGAAAGGAATCATTACACACCAAATAGCACTGACCCACCCCGCCCTATCTCGTATTGATGTCGTTGCGAATTTTTCTCGGGCTTTACCCTCAAATAAAATCTCAAATACTCGGAGATCATTAATATCCTTTCTCTGCTGGAGCAAGACATTCTCGTTTGGATCGAGTTGTTGAACAGTCAGCGATCGAACATCTGCACAATGAGATAGGTATATGGTATGGGTGACGAAGAAACCCTGCGTAGAGGTCGGTGCGATTATGATCCGGCCGTCTTCAAGAGTTGCGGTACAGGGAATCCAACAGGGAGAAACGGAGGTCTCTGACAGGCAGGGAGGACGCAGAAGGTATAAAAGGAAACCAGAGAATATTCGGTTGATATGCCCTGATGGAGGTGAACTCTTGACGGTTGACAATACTGGCAAAGTCGAAATGAAATCGCCTTGTATGTCGTTCTTGCTGCCTGTTGTTGCCTTTTTAAGCACCAGGAATAGATTTCGAAAGGATCTCCGAATGGGAGACTTTTCCTTTTTCCGAGAGGCGGGTGGCGCGTGTTGAAGGGGTACAGCAAGAGGCTTTCCGGAATATACCCGGGTAAAATTTGGGCTTTGAAGGGGAGAGTTGTTCATTGACTCAAAACGCCCAATCAAATGCTTCGTGGAACTTCGTTGTTGAAGAGAGCTTGCATTGTGGAAGCTAGGATTTACACTCCGTGGTCCTGGCATGGAAACTGAAGGAAAAGTAATAGGAGAAATTGAAAAACTATTAGCACCAAACCAAAAGGGTGCCAGAGGCGGCTGACTCGAATTCCTATTTTCGAAGCAACATAATGAATGGGTTATTTGAGTTCACACAAGATGGTAGAGGGCAATGGAATAACAGCAAATTTTTGCTTATTGTGCAATGGTTCTTTCGAAGTTGAGAATTTTGAAAGCACATGGGTATAACTACCAGCGGTCATTGCGGCCCGGATGCCACAGTCAATTTATTTCAAATCTGAGTTTACGGCTCAAATGGATTGAACTCTTTAGCCTCGCACCACACCCTTTTTTCCATTCCATACGATGCACCCTCTATTAGCGGTCATGCTGTCAAGAAACACTCAAGTTATTCATATCCCCACGGCAAATCCCTCCAAGGTAGATCCGGTATTCGAGGGAAACGTGTGGCGAAGAATTCAAATCCCAATCTTCTCTCGCCATTCATCTTTCCGAGTTATCACCTCCTTCATTCACTTACATCTCACGTGTATGATACTCAGAAGATCCCTCCCTTAGCTTCTCCCTGCCGTCGAATTACAGTTCTGTTTTTCTCCTTATAAAGGGGTATAAGAAATGGTCACTTGTGCCCCCCATCGTCTAAGATCTTTTTGATATGTTTACTCAGGCTTTGTTGACTCTCAGCCTTGCTTCTGTAGTTTTCAGCCAATCGGGGCCTTATGGTCAGTGTGGTGGGCAGGCATGGACAGGCCCTACTATCTGTCAACCAGGGTGGGTCGCGTAACTCTTCGACAAGAGTTCGCTATGAACTTTCCAATATAATAGCTGGTTGTGCACACCTTTCAATGCACGCTATTCGCAATGCCTTCCTGCATCTAGCACCGTCCTCATGTCCCCGACCGGAACGGACTCCATCAAAGCAGCCGCCCCCACCGACCCGCCTAGCACAAAGGTTGGGAGACTGCCTGCTTTAGGGTGTGTTTGACTGACTCTGGTGTTGTAGAGGTGTTGATTTTTTTCCCTACTATCAGGTGGAATTCCTGGAACGCCTACCGTTGTGGTAAGGGTACCATGTACTGTCCAGTGTTCCTGATTAAAGAAACTATTTTACTCAAGACATAAATGAGGCCAAGGTTATTGCAGCGGCCAACCAATTTGTTTCCCTTGGTCTCCAAGCTGCTGGCTACCAATATATCAATATTGACGTCAGCATAGCCTTTTCCCATTTCTCAACCTGATAGTTAAATCACAGTTATAGGACTGTTGGTCGAACAAGGCCCGTGATGCGACCACGAAGCGGATAGTTCCTGACCCAACTAAATTCCCGAACGGCATCAGTGGGCTCGCAGCCGAGGTTCACGCCTTGGGACTTAAGATTGGTATCTACAGGTATTCATTCAAGTCCCATCTTGACACGACTCTCCTAATTATAATATGTCTTAGTGATGCTGGAACAGCTACATGTGCCGGATACCCGGGATCGTTGGGATTCGAGAGTGTTGATGCCATGACTTGGAACGAATGGGGAATTGACTATCTGAAATATGGTGAGGGCTGGATATACTTTCTGGTCCGAGCAGCTTTTGAAATGATTTTACAGACAATTGTAACGTTCCTGGAAACTGGTCTGACAGTAGTGTAAGTGACTGTCCAATTTTTATTCATGTCGTACCTTCTGTTTCTAAATAAAATTGGTCGGTAGACACCGCCAGGAGGAGATTGGTAGTATGTTCTGATAATTCCATTCCATGACTCCTGTTCCTAACAAATCTCAAGTAACTCGAACTCTGCGATCCGATACAGGCAAATGACGTAGGTCAGCACCCTTCGATAGATCCGTTTCTCAAAATCGAGTTTACAGTGCAGCCCTCGTAGCACAACCGCAGCCCATCCAATACAGTATTTGCATCTGGGGGAATGCTCATGTTTGGGACTGGGGAGGGCGGGTGGTAATTAACAATGTAAATTTTATTATCACATCCAGCTTATTCTGGCTCTTAAAGGGTCATTCATGGAGAATGTCCGGCGATTCAAGGTATCCTTCTCTCACATATTTCAACATTTAACATTGAATGACCCGCTACCACAGTCCCACTTGGTCCTATATCACTTCAATCATTAACACAAATCTGGCCCACCTCGCTTCCATCCAATTTGGAGCACATAATGACATGGATATGATGGAAATAGGCAAATACTCTAACCCCTTTAATGGAATATATGAAAGAAATTGAATGTACGACAGGAAATGGTGCATTGACCATACAAGAACAACGTACACATTTTGCTGCGTGGGTGTTTCTGAAGAGCCCGATCCTTCTGTGGGTATTCATAAACACACGATGTTTCATCTCTTTTCTAACAATTCTATAAAGCGGCACGGATGTGAGCTCTGATCCTTTCAACTCATCTTGATCATGACGAACACCATACCCTCCAGATGAGTAAGTTAACAGCTGCCCAACTGGCTATCATTAAGAACACCGAGCTTCTGGGATTCCACCAAGATATTGCTGTCGGAACTCCAGCCGCTCCCTTCAAAGCATATTCCACTGCCCCAACCACGTCACCCCCGGAATATTATTCAGGGACTTCTTCAAAGGGGACCCATGTCTTTATCATCAACACGTCAGCTAACACCACCACCAAGCATTTTACACTTTCCAGTGTACCTGGTCTAGGAACTTCAGGAAATTTCAGACTCCATGATATGTGGACTGGAACTGATATATCCGGCACTTATGAGGCAACTTCGAGCTTCTCGGTCAGTGTGGCGGCGCATGACACAGCGGCATATCGTATTACCAAAGTTTGAAACTTCTCTTTATATCGATGTCTTGTACCATAAACCTCAGATCGAGCTGGAAATATATTTGGTCCTCATGAACATCTCTGAAGTAGTGCAAGTGAGGGTGTAGTAACGTGTGACGCCCACAGAACGTGTATTCAAGAATTGACGATTTTTCGAAAGGATGATCACATACGATACTTGAATAGAGCCAAACCGTCCCAAACAGTACTAGTTCTCTCTGATTACTACCGACCAAGATGCAAGTCACTCTGGATTCTTTCGCTCTGAAGTGTAAGTTTGTTACTTAATTCCCTACACATACGTTCACCTGCCTCAATAGCTTTCACTAAGTCTCTGAATTGCTTATCGCGGTATGGAGAAGAGTTGACAATATACGCAACTCCTGAAACATTCTCGCTGTCTGCAACAAATTTGTCAAAATCGGCCTATTGTCGTTTTAAGTACGAGAAACAGTTTTTTTCTAAATATGTCCTCAACGAACAAAAATCAACGGGAACGGAATGGGGCCTCGATGAGGCGATCAGTGTAACAGGTCAAATGCTGATCAAGGTAATGCATATAATTATTGCCACTGTTGCGTGCTCATGATATCCACGCAGCCCCTTCTATCGATCCTAAAGCACCGCACTGTGGAGAAGACGGTGGAGAAGTGCGAGATGTCAATTATCGAGGGGAATCTCCGAATGGAAGACGGTAGCCCCGTTGAGGACAACCTCGTTGTACGGCTGTATTGCAAGCATGGTAACAAGAGCTCGAGTTATTATTAAAACTCTAACAGAAATTCGGTTTTTATAAGGCGTTGTCAAGACACACCGTTTACTCCTTCTTACGCCAACATCACTCATGGCGCCTGGCGTCCCGGACGCCTACAACGAATCCAACTTGACTATAGGACCAAAAGCTGTGAAAGATATGATAGAGCATTTCCCCTTGGCAAGGGGTGTAAAGTCTGATCCACAACTAATATGGAGTTTTGGAGAATCTGAAGTTGAGCTTCGGAGCTTGGAATCTTCAATCGACAGTAAAGGTATCACATAATTGCAAACATGGAATACTAACGGATAGGTATCAGGGAAAGCCCAACTAATTACTGAACTTACGATCAGTGCCGAGGAATTTGACGTGTATAATGTTTACGCTTCTCCTACAACAATCGCGTTTCATTTGCGTGAATTCAATGTGGGCCACTACTTTTGGCTGACATTCTAACCTCTCATACATACAGGCTACTATAGCTTTCGCAGAGTCTATGTCTTTATCACTCAATATCCGATTTACCGATCCATCCGCACCCCTTTTTATTGATGTGGAAGGGGATAGTTTAGAGGCTCTTTTTGTCATCTCAACAAGCCAAGTTCATGGAGCGGTGACCGGAGCCCCAAGTCAATATTATCAGCCACTGGCCAACAAAAAACGTGAACGAGATGAGACTCCGGTGGACCAAAATCGAGTCAAAAAGCCAACCAAAGTTGCTCAGCGAATCAACAAACTGGAATCATTGCCCCAGAGTACCCAGGTGGTCAGGCCTACGCCTGTTGTGCAGCGCACAGAAAGTGATATGACGATGCCCCCTCCGTCTTTTATTCCACCTGCAATCCTTCCACATAATCCATTTCAGGAGCCCTTGTTTTGGCCCTCGTCCTCTCAGCTCTCCGCCGCAAATGGAGTTGCATTCCAGGGAACCGGATTAGGCCTAGAATATATGGATGCTGATGAGTTAGCCAACATGTTGGAGGGAGAAGGAGAGGAAGTGGCTTATGATTTTTCGTCGCAACTGGCCGGCCGACTGGGCTCTCAGGAACCTCAGACGAAGAACGCCAGTCTCCCCTCTTTCGTTGGCACTGAAACGGTAGATTTAGCACCCACTCAGGTCGTAGATGATTCGAAGGTATGCTATTCCCTGATTTAAGAGACAGGTGAGTTAATGAGCAAAATAGCTGTTTCAACCTCTGTTTGAGGATTGATCCGATTTTGAAACGGACCATCGTCTGTTAACGTGATCTTTTATACTTAACCATATTTTAAAAGAAAGGGCGATGGTGGTGTTACCAGTAAATCCTCATCGGAGTTATGTAAGGCGTGCTAACTTTCGAGTGCTCTCAAAGTCCGAACCCACATGTACGACTACTTAGTGATATCCTAATATTAAGCCCATTCAAGTCTTCATATATCCGGGTCAGTAACGACGTTGGTCGAATATTGTGTGCTCCAATAGGGGCTTAGTGTTGTAGGATGGGCCATTTTCTAAGGACGCAAGTTAATGTCGTTATGCCAAGAACAGATAGAGGCCAACATAGTAGCACTGACCAAAAATGAAACACTAACCTTCAACCCCATAACTGATCTACTGGACCTGACTACAGGCTTCAGGGCCTTTACAACAATAGACACATCCCATCTACCACCAGCCCAGCAAATTCTACCCATACCTGAAGAAACAGAGAATGACATGACAATCTTCATAAATGGAGCATATAACCTCACAGAACATGGAGAAGCAACCTCCGGAGGTGGAGCCTGGATACAAGAGAACAGCAACAGGAACCTCTCAATAAGAATAAATGACACACTAGCATCAAAGGACAGTGGTGAACTGACCACCATTCTAGAAAGTAGCTACCAAATCACAAGTGGCACCCAGATAACCTTCATCATCCAATCCCCCACCATTCTAAAAAACCTGACAATCAACTTGGCATCCCAGGAAAGCAGGGGGTGGATCAATACACAGGATAAAACACTATACAAGGCAATAGTAGCTGAACTAAGACTAAGAGGGTCCCCCACCCTACTTAGAACCTACAACCCCAGAGAGACTAAACAGAAAAATCTGGCTAAAATACTAGCCCAAGAAGGCCTCCAGAAGCAACAAAATCCTGAGAACCATCCTCAACCCATACCAGAACTAGATATCAGTGGGATCTGCCTAGCAGGGGCAACCCAAGCATTGCTTTACAAAGGAATCCAAGAGCAAAGAAAGACTGCCCCAAGAAGGAAGACACTATGCCTCCTGGACAGGTCAAGATATGCTGCTAAACAGCTGAGTGGAAAAACAATGACTGATGCTGAACTCTGGAAATCAATAAGACAAAGATCACACCTCCCCAAAGGAATTAGAAACTTCCTGTGGAAAAATCTACATGATGCCTTTAAAATAGGAGAATATTGGAGGAACATACCCACCTTAGAACACCAGGGATACTGTAACCTACGACCAAATTGTCTAGGTGAAGAAACAATGGAACACATCCTTCTAGAGTGTCAAGTATCATCAGCAACCAACCTATGGAAGATAGCTAAAACCCTATGGCTCAAAAAAGACCCCAAATGGCCTGAAATAATATATGGCATAATACTAGCATGCAACACTGCAGACTTCCAGGCAAGAGGGAAAACACAACCCGGAAAAAACAGACTATTTGCTATTATAATATCAGAAACAGCCTACTTAATATGGAAAATCAGATGTGAAAGAGTATTCCAAGGAGACAAACCCCTAGAGGCAATACACTCCAAAAAGGCACTAGAAAACAGATGGCTTCAATGTATCAACACATGCCTCAAACTGGACCAACTACAAGCCAACCACTCAAAATATGGCAAAAAAGCTATGAAGGAATCACTGGTAATGGACACATGGAGTGGAATCCTCATGGATGAAGAAAACCTGCCAAAAAATTGGATTTGGCAGTCTAGTGTTTTAGTGGGTATTGATCCCCATTAACAGCCTGCTGTTGATGGAGATCTGAGCCCCACACTGCCCTAACC
>MU150250.1:56942-69948 GCA_015584075.1 Collybia nuda
CTTTAGAAAACACCCCTCACACTTTCAAGGAGAGGACCAGTAGTAGCAGATCGCGCTTTAAGCCTTTCACGTTACTACCGGACTCGTTACTGTCAGCGCTATTGGTAGTTATAAATGAAGCGCTGAATAATAATGGGAAAGTTAGATGTAATAATAGGATCGGTGGGAATGGAATGGAGGGCGAGAAGATGTAAGGGAAATAGATAGTCTGAAGGTTAGATAGTACAAGATAAGATAAGATAGTGAAGGGAAAAGAGAAACTGTAACACTCCCATTGGGACTGGTGTACTCACCCCTGGATAATGGTATTTGTAATCCTCTATCCGGCTCCCACTGCACCCTCCCCAGGTAGAAATTGTCTGTTGTTAAACAAGCAACTCACACCTCAAACCTGCCCTTCCTTCCCTGAAACCTCCCAGCTACTTTCCCCCCTATTCCACACTGATCTGCCATAGTGGAATACTCCCACCTACTGAGGTCATCAACTGATCACTGGGCAATAAACTGGCATTCTTCCCAAGAGGTGTGCTCTGTGCAGGGACGGCAGCTGATCGGGGGCCAAACCCCTTCCTCCTTTTTTATTTGGGTGTGCGATACACTGATGCAGTCGCTCCCTAAGGATCTGCACGAAGCAGAGACAGAAGTCGTTGGCATCCTGGATGTGGCCTGGTAGTTGGCTAGTTGGTTGTGAACGGGATGCCCAGGCTCCCAATATGAGCAAGATGGTGCTGACCATGCTGTTGTCATGATCAGCTCCAATAATGATAAAATTAGGAGTTTATATAAAGGGATAGTGACACAGGCCAGTAGAGTGGTCTGATGAAGGGCAATGTCAATTAGGGTTGAGGAGTTTGGTAGTTTATGCACGACCTTAGTGTAGGAGGGATGAGTTCCCACAGTCAGATGATGATGGTGTAAAATCAAAAGGCGTCAAAAGGGGCCAGTCCACCCAACAACTGGCCCCAGCCCCCAACCCTCAGGGTTGGCCCCAGGTCATGCCAGGGCCACGAGGTCCTGACCTGGGCCATGGACAGTCTATTTCATTAGTGAAACCTGGGATACTAAAGAATAAGCCTTTAGTAAACTAAAAAACTCATAACTGAAAACTGGGGTTATAGGGAGCTCATAGCTTTATAAGAATCAAAATGTTTAGATTGACAAAAGAAAACTGTAGAACTCTTTATTATAGACATATATAACATGTCTACAAAGGATCAGGCTCTGATGTGAGTTGCCACATATATTAAAGCTGATTTGCAAAACTAGGTGAGGGCACTCCAGAATGCAAGAAGCAGACTTTAAACTTCCCCTATCACCCATTTGCACAAAGGAAACTCCTCAATGACCTCTAGCTACAAGAACAAGTAATATTAGCCTAAAATTTATCAGGATCACACATGTATACAAGAAGCAATGCAAGGTTTTTTTTTTGGAAAGAATTTGTGAAGCCTATGTGGCATAGTATAATTGTGAAATGCCATATAATCATGTCCCCAAGACTTTTGATTTTCCCTGAATTTAATGCCCTTGTTGTACAATGATTATGATCCAACAGACCCTTAGTATACATGTTGGAAAGTGTGTAAAAAAAAGATAAGATGTTGAGAATTGAGGGAGTTGGGAAGGTTTTAACGGTTTGCGTTTCATATCTGGTCCATCGATAGTATAGGGTGGAGAGCTTGCTCCCTTAACATAATGCCTAATCCTAAAGTTTTATTTAATATTACATATCTATGGCGTTAGAGTGTCGGCGGGCTATCAACGTTTCGAGATCTATTTGGGTGATTGGTCGTTCAGTGCAAAGTGAGAATTTATCCGCGAGGCAAGTCGCCAAGATGTGTTTGCACTGGTAATAAACAGTTACTAAAATTTAAATGCCTACACACCAGATTTCAGACATACCACAATATGTGAACCGCCTATCAATACTGCATAAGTAAAGGCAGAACAGCTACAGTAAAACGGGATAGGTGACATGATCATGTCCAAGGTAACTTTGTAGGTTGCAGCTGAGCCATGAACCTCATAATGTGGATAGCTCCATGGTGTTGAATATTTGATCACTGGTTGATGTAGATTGAAGCAGATTAGTAAGCGCGCGGAGGACAAAGATACAGACCATTTTCTTTGTCAATAATATCTAAAGCAGCGATGATTACATTTTCGGGGAGCACAGAACGAAATTTAGTCATCAAGTCGTCAAGCACTATCGGAGTACGCGTATGAGCTTGAAAACTAGATATGAGAACAAAACATACTTGACTGGACCCCCAGCTCTGCGTGGTCCACTGATTGTAGCATAATAGCAACAAGGTGGGCGAGCTCAGAAGATAACATTTTCCCGCCCCGACGTCGGCTGTGATGGAAATAACACTGGCAGAGTATTTGTACAACGATATGCTTTATAAACTTGATAACTCTATATAAATCGGCTGAACCAGTGGCACCGTGACGGTTACCCGACCAGTTTTTTCAATGTCTCGACGCTACCTTGTTGTGTTTGCTCAGGCTCACAATGAATTCCGCATACCAGAACTGAGATCCATTGCAGAACTACATGGATTCGAATTTTCTTTGCCATCCGCCTTAGACGATCAAGACCCTAATAGGCCCTACATGGTCCTATATGTGCAAGAAGAGGAACATGCCCGAATCCTTGCTAAAAGATGCATCTTAATCAAGTCGGTGAACTATCGACTTGGGCTATGTAATATGGTTGATGGATTGTTACAGATCTGTGTATGAATTCTACGGACAAGGATCGAGCTACGAGGAGCTTCATCAAAACAACCGCGCAAGTCGGGCACTGTGGTCTCGGTATATCCTCGATACCTCGTTCCGTTTTCTTGTGACTGCACACAACCATAAAATCCCTCAAGCCCGTCAACGTGAAGTGGTGGAGAGCTTTTCCTATATGAAATTAATGGGAAAAATTGATATGAAATCCCCTGAAATAATCTTAGCTTGCCTTGAGGAATGTATGCATTGATACTCCATCATGTCCCGCTATCGTCAACGCAATCATGATTTTTAGACACGTCTCGGCATGGATTCGTCAGAAGCAAACATGAAGGGGACGGACAATTCCGCCAGGTATACTTTGGCAGGTTGGTATGTATCTTAAATTGATACTCGAGTCCATGATGTGAGATTGATCATTGTAAAATGGGTCTTTTGAAGTTACAGGAAGGGACGGCCCGCTCATTAATCGCAAAATTTGATGTAAAGAAGCGTGCCTACTATGGAAACACAAGTATGGATTCAGAGATATCTTTACTTATGGCGAATCAAGCTTTGGTATGCAATTTGACTACCTTGCTTTTTACCTAATAAATTCGCGCTGATGGCCCATGATAGGCCTCACCTGGTAAACTTATCTATGATCCTTTCATGGGAACCGGAAGCACAGCTTATGTGAGCCCCAACAATAAGAACACATATCGTATCTTAATCTGATATATAAGCCCACTGTACACTTCGGCGCTCTTGTATTTGGGTCAGACATTGATGGACGTCAGATGAGAGGGAAAGGCTAGTGAAAGGACTTTATAATAGAGCAGAACGCTGATACCTCGCAGGAAATCCACCGGGTGTGCTGCGAGCAGCCAGTCAATATGGCACTGTTTCAAGAATACTTGATCTATGTACCTTTGATGTGACGAGGAACCCTTGGAGGCGCGGGGCGCTTTTTGACGCTATTATCACTGACCCACCCTGTGAGAACCCTCACAAATTCTGTTTTTGTCTTGGTCGTTTATATGTCCGTAAGATGGAGTCCGAGCTGGCGCGAAAAGACTGGGCCGAAAAAAAGAATTGACGCCTTCTCAACTCGCAACATTCACGGAACATCGGATGTCACCACGTTTGTATGTTTGTTAGGCATACGGAGTTGTCCTCAAATAACATTCTACATTGTTAGGGACGACCAGCCCTATATCCCCCCCACGAAGCCGTATGAATTATCGAATCTTATCCTTGACCTTGTGGTTCTGGCCCGGTATTTGCTAAAACCTAGAGGCAGGGTCGTGTTTTTCCTCCCCACAGTCACTGATGAATACACAGAAATTGACATTCGCCAAATGCTGTGTGAGGGTATGGAGGTAATTGCGAACTCATTACAGGATTTCGGGTCCTGGGGGCGTCGCGTAAGTTCAACCTCACATTTCATGAGCCTTAAGGCTGACGGTTTTGGTAGCTCGTGACGATAAGGAAAGTAAACGATATCCAATATCCTCCTCCGACTTTCCTAGAACATCAAAAGGGACTAGCTACTACACATATCCCAGCTCACAAAGGCTTTCGCGAAAAATATTTTCAGGGGTTTAGGAAAGAAGAGTGATGCCGAAGCTCTGCGATGCCTGGAAAACAAAAATTCCATTAGCGAGACAGCTCGTGCATAAACACCAGAGCCACCACACTATGATGCAGATCTAGACCTACAGTGACGAGATATACATATATTAAAGACCTAAGGTTGCTCCATACGCCTTATCTCCAGACTCCGCTGGACTTTCTGTTCATCCAACTCCTTCCTAGCTTGTCTACCCTGTAGAAACAATACAGAAGCTGCAGATATCATGATGATTGTCCCGTTAAATATGAGGGCCCGGCGCATATTCAGAGGTGGATCGGCCTTGGGACTTGCGCGTAGTGCTCCTTCCGCTACACGAATCCGATTTAGAAGATTTGAGAGATGGGTTCTGGAGTAAAAGCGCGTCCACATACATAAAATGAACACAAATGCGCATAAATTCCCGCTGAGAGATGTGAGAAGACATGCTGAAGAAAGGGCTTTGGTGGCTCACGAAAACCACAACAATGCTGAACTAGCATTTGCATTTCTAGTGAGCTCGCAGCCAAGTTCGAGACCCACAGGAAGAATTACGACAGAACAAATGCCTATTAATGCCATAATAGCAAAGAGGCCCCCGGTGTTATTAGGTTTGACTAGGATAAAACTATTTAGAAGAAGCCTTGTAGTCAGAATATGAATTTATACCTGCCCATATTAAGGACAGCCAAGCACCCGCGAGAATAGGCACCAGGATCTTTGCAGTTAAGGCTAAGTGGTGAGTAAACACGCGATCAAATAACGGCGCCGTGATGATGGCCGCCACAATTCCTGACAAAAGAAGACAAGCACCCATAAATCCACTTTCATCGGCGGAATAACCTGCAGGTTGCTAATGAATACATGATTAACCTCTTCTGTGGACAAAGAGAAAATGTACGTTCCATAACTTGGGCGGACAGAACCGCAAATGTGTTGGCCCTGTAAGAGTGAAAAAGATGTGATAAATGTTTGCCAAGGAGTGTTGATAGTACTTACCCTGCGACGAGGGTTCCAAACAAAATTGAAACTATACCAAAATCGACTCTTTCTCGTATGGTCATACGGGCATTAGGTGAGGTTGGTAAGCCTGACATTGCTCGGAGGAGGGATAACAAAGTTTCGGAGGGTTTTGACCCAGCAAAAGCTGAGTCACGATTAACAATTTTCAAGCCTCAGCATGTAGACCTACTCACTTGGGGGAATAGGGGGAGAATCCCGAACAAGAAATACGAAAGGAACGACAGCAGTTGAAAGGATTCCGAGGATGAGAATCTTGATAACAAGTTCAAAACATATAAGCACCGTAAACAATTCAATAAATAGAAACTGACAGATCTCCTGGTGTCTCCAACAAGAGGGCTTAAAAGTTGGCCTACAGCACCCCCAAGGGGATTCGCTGGGTTGGTATCAATTAGACAACAAAAGAAGATGCTTTTAAAAATCTTACAAATAGCAACTATCATAGTAGCAGTTGTTCTCCCTTTTAAGTCAAACCATCTCTCGGAATAGACTGGCCCCATAATTTGGAAAATAGGTTGTGCTATAGAAGCGAAGAACTGATTGGGAGGTTATCATGGCATTCTGCTATCAAGTTGGGGAAGAATAAGAGCATACCTGCCCTAAGATTATAAGTGCATATGACTCTGTTCGCGAGAGTGTTTTCGCAGTTCCAGAAAAGCGCAGCCAAGCTGACAGCAAGAGGGTTACTGCCCCAATGTCACACTGTACAGGCCAGATGTTATTAGTTCGTTCATCGAGATAGTATACTCCAGTCACACTCACGCATCTTCGCATCCCGTACTTGGATACAACGATTGGAACCATGAGAGCGACAGGCATGTACATGAGTGAAACAATGTTTCCAAGCCAGTTAACTTGATCAAGTGTGAACCCAAACTCCTTCACCACTGACAATAGCTGCTATTAGTTCTGGGTCTGGCAGTAGGAAGGCCACGGACTATTGTTAGAAATAGGACCAAACCACGGCCACGACATGGCCGTGATGATGTTCATAATAAACTATCCAATATTGAATAAATGATACGGAATTGGTTAGTTAGGATAATACGGGATTTACCAAGCCAACCAGGCCCACAAAACGGCGTTTGTAAAGTCGGTATACAACATTATTAGAATCGGAACTGAGGGTTGGAGCAGTATCAAGGAAGGTAGTGTTGATTTGATGGAGTTCAATAAAGGACTCCTTGGTCTCTTGTTCCGTGATCGGGGATTTTTCAGGCATGGTGAGTGGGAACAGATTTTGTTGTTTGGGCCACAACATGGGATGAAGGAAGATTTGTGTTAGTTAGGATTAAGCACATGGGAAGAAGGGAAAGTGGTGTCGCCATTTGAGCCTGGTCAGTCCCAAAGAATGCCCAACCCGAAAGGGTTTAGTCATGCGCCACATGATGGTCAGCCTTGTCATTCACCATGAGCGAATACTGGGTCTCCAAGAAGAAATATTTCTGCAAATATTGTGATATATACATCGCCGACGATGCACCCTCTCGCCAGCAACATGAAAACGGCATGCGCCACAAAGGGAACACTGAGAGGTTTATTCGAGGGCTCTACAAGGGAAGTGAGAAGCGGAAAAAGGACGCAGAGGAGGAAAAACGAGATATGGCAAGGGTAGAACAAGTGCGTAAGATGTGCCCCTTTAAAATATACACCTCTTAGTGCTTGAACTCATCACTAGGCTGCCCGTGCCGCATTTGCACAAGATGTAGCTTTTGGCCTCGCGAAGCCAACCACCGATCCTATCACATCCACGCCGGCTGCACCTCGAAAGCCTACGCCCAAACCATCCAACCCGTTTGCGAATTATTCCACGGCTGCGTCATTGGGATACCAAGATAATGATCACTATTCGACAGAAGCAGAGCGCCGTCGTACCCAGGGCGTTGTTGGTGATTGGGAATTAGTTGCCAAGTCGTTGGCTCCATCCCCAGCTGTGGATATCGACTCCTTCGAAAGTGAGGTTGATAAGAGGGTCAAACGAGCGGCAGAGACAATTATGGATGAGGAAGATGTTCGACAATTTAAACTGCGGAAAAAAACTATGACTTCAGAGGAAATTTACGACCCCGGCTCAATACCCATTAAATTAAAAAAGGAGGAACCCGTGGAACCTTTTCCAGTTGTTATGCCTCCACCTTCCCTAGAAACACGTACAAAAACGAGTACACCAAAATGGACAACGGTTCAGTGGAAGCGCCCTGGGGAAACTACGCAGGAGGAACACAGAGAACAGGCGGCGATTCCACTAGAACCGTCGATAAAAACCGAAGAACAAACAGGATATAACGACTCGCGTGATCACATCCCCCCCCCTGTCGCCATCACAGAGCCAACGATTGAGGCGTCCACAATAAAAATAGAGGGCTTCTCACCCGCACCGGCAGAAACAGTATCATCGTCGGGCAGTATCTTTCGAAAACGGAAGATCCTCGTCGGTGGAAACAGAGGACGACGTATACTATGACGATCAAATCATGGCCCGAAATTATTCGTGAATGTGTTTTAGCCACCGCTACTGTATGTTGCAACATGCACTATAACTCTGATTACTGGTTTTCATACACGCAACCAGGTCCCTTATCAGCTCGAGGGCCGAAAGTAATTATTTGTAATCCAAACCGCATATTTTATGATAATAATTGTAGCCTCGAGGCCGCAAGCAGTTTTAGTAACCATTCAATTTTGAATTCCGACATGATTTTATGAGATCAACTTCTGAGTATCCGGAATGGTGCTTGATGGTACAGGAATAGGCTGAAATTGAACACCATCAGGACGGTGGAAGAGACAGAATTATAACTCCTGCATTTTGTGGGTCGACTCTACAAGGTATTTTTTGGCTGGAAGGGTTTCTTTGTCAGGGGCGGTAATAACCACAACGCTTGATGGCTTACGCTTCCATTGCGCGTATTAGCGCACCCTTCAAAACTGGTATCCCTCCCTGAGAATGCAGGCCTTTGCCGACAATGACCTTGATGAATGGATGGCCTTTTATTAGGGCATCTCGAAGAGCTTTCTCTGTCATTTCGATCGCTTCAACGACACGTAATCCATGAACATCAACCGTTTGGGGCCCTCGAGAGAGGTTGTTCGCTGCGTTTTGTTTGCAATATTATTATTTGTAGATATGATTCCGTAATTGTAGCACCAGACAAACTTACCTGTGTAGAAACGACGTGCTGCACTTTCATGTAATTTCCGAGCGCGGACCTCAGATTCTCTGATGTCTGCACGTAAAAATAGAGCATCCTTTATTCGGGATTCATCAGAGGCCACCTGTAGTTCACTCTTCAACCGCAGCCGCGCCTTCTCCTCCTCTCTTGCCTTATTTCTCAACATTTCCGCGCGGGATGTGAGCTTGGCTGGAATACGCGTTGAGATGGCACTAATTATGCTCGTTTCGTCTGTTTCCGTTTCGAGGGATTCCGTTTCTGAGAGTTTGTTGGGATCAGGGACAGGATGTTCGATGGGCTGGTACAAATACTCAACGGTAGAGGTGGACACTGGTTTCGGAGGCTCAACTTCTATTGGTGGCCCAGGTACTGACACTGGCGCCAGTTCCACCGGTACCAGTGGTGATGAGGGCTCTACTTCGTTACGGCTATATGAACCTGAAGGGATTGGAGTAGGAATTGGCAGTGGTGGCGCCTCGACAATGATTGATTCAACAACCGGTGGGATAACTGTTGTAGCGTTGAATTCCAATGGTAGTTGTTGATCAGAGAACAAAGGAGACAACTCTCTTTTTGGCTGTGAAGTAATTGGAGTGCTGAGCTCATCACTATCGGCGAGATTCCATTTATGTACACCTGGAGTTCTAAGCTCGTCTGGGTCACTAACAGATTCCTCGTTTGGTCGGTTGTACCTTATGCTTGAATTAGGTACGGGAAGGGGGACAGCCGTTCCAACAGATGGTGCATAAAGTCCATCGGAATCTTCGTCCTCACGAAGAATTGTGGGCTGGGCCCAGTTTGTCTGCATAAAACGTATAGTAGAGTTTGGCACGGGAAGAGGAGCCGCGGTTGTAGTCGATGGGATATGAGAAGTGATACTCCTTTCATGTTTGAAGTGCCCCGGAACAAAATGCCCCACTCCAGTATCGTCAGAGGTAAGATTTTCAACACTGGACACTTCATGTATCGGCGACAGCCGACGGGGTATATGGGGAGTATCTTCTATAGCGTCCACTCCCTCTGATACTAGTGTTGATGGAGGGGTGGGTAAGAGTATGTAGTTCGGAGAAAGGGTATTTCGTTTGGTGGTGGCCTCTCCAATATATACACTCGGTAGATAGTGAGGTTTGGGAGAATTGGAATTCGTCTCTGATTCCCCTTCAAGAAAGAAACTGGGTGGGGATGGTGGTCTGCTGGCGGGGATCATTGGAGCATGTTGGCTGAGATCCCGAGGTGGGATGTGAATAGGGGTAGAGGCTTGGGGGCCAGATGATAGTTGTGGGGCTGAGGGCTGATAGGCTCGAACATGAGAGGACCTTGAACGAGTAGACCTATGGCGGCGCTTGCTTTCGGTGCGTGCAAGCGGATGAACAGCCCCAGAGACCACCATGCCAAGGGTCGTCCAAAGCATAACGACCATCATCCTTGATATGTTTTGTGTAAAAAACAAATCAACCACAATCCGCAAGCCATAAGCTAGATAATGATCGAACGACTTTGTGTGTATAGAAAGATGGTAGACAACAACACCCTCCCAGAGGCCCAGGAGGGCTGGGCTAGTTCTTCCTAGGGGCTCTTCAAGGCCCCCAAGAAATACGCGCAGTCCTAGGCCGGTTATGATTGAAAGAATGGCATCCATAGTGTATCGAGTGCTAGTTGTGTTCGATGAATATTCATCGCAGTTCAAGTCCACGATGTAAGTGCATGGAAGTTGCACTTTGTAGTGCCCCGCCTCGTGGAATTAGCCAGTATATCACGGGGGTATCGCTGAGCTCAACACAAATTAAAGGCTCGAGGCTAGGGTTATATAATAGGTGCCGCAGCCCGCGTGCAAGAGGATCCGTGATCACGAGATGGTTACTTTAAGCTTAGATGCTACGTTACGAAGCCAAGAAAGATAATATGAGTAGTGCTTACCTATAACCGACGACTATGGTTACAAGCGTAGTGCTGCTGGACGTCGTAGAAGTTCCATCAACAAGTTTGAATAGCGTATTAGTCCAGTTCAACGTAACGTGATATGATACGATCACGTGCTATTCTACCTTTGTTCAAACATTCATAGCCTTTCCGCAGTTCTCATATATACATATTCGAATTCGGACGCGTTAGTTTGCGTTTTGCCTGAACCAATACCGCTACCCAATACTATGGCCGTTCGTCGGAAACCAGCTCCCGGGGCTCAAACCGTAGACAATGCCTCACAAAGTCAACCTATCGATCCAAGTATCGTTCGATATAGCCTTTCCGACACGCCCCTCACAGTACATCCCACCTCGGAGATAGAAATATCGTCAGAATCCTACGAACACGGTGATACCAATCTCAATCAGCTCCTTCAAGAGACCCATAGCGATAGTCATGGTCTCGAAAACCACATGCACAGCACGCGTGCACACTCTAATGATTCTAACGAAACCCCATCCACCATTCATGAGCTGGGTCCACAGGGAAACGATTTATACACACACATAACTCTTTCCCATGTGGAATACAAGCCGTATCAACCTGGGCAGCATCTTGCACCAATATTAACGGGTGAGACGCTCCAGCTGGACGAACAAGAGTTGACACCAAACCAGAACCCTAACCCGTTCTCGGATTCCAAGATTTCCTTCCAGACCGCATCTCAGAATTATTACTATGACCAGGACTACCGGCCACCATCTGCTCATTCTTATATGTCTGAAGGGGAGCCCCTCCATGCAGGGTCCGACGGCAACCGTTTTCATCGCGCCTCGGGGGCTTATGCTTCGGGAAACTACTCCCATACATCACTTATCCCGCCACGTTCTCGTTCTCCAACCCCTGTTGTTGATGACGAAGATTACTACGTTGTGAACAACGACAGTGTACATCACACTAGATATTCACACATGACCTATCAAGATCCTGAAAAAAAGGTCCTTCATCAAGGGCATCTGAATCCATATTTTGAACACGATTACCACGCGCCTGCCCAAACTATCGTTTACGACCCAGACCCCGAGACTCCCACTTCGTTCCAATCTTCATTGCCCGAAACTCCCCTAGAGACTCGGCATTTTGGCCCAGCCCCTTCGGGGCGCATCCTTCGTCGGCGCAAGACCAAAAGGCGCGTTCAGACGACTAATGGAAATTTCGTTATCGACTTGGACATTCCGACCAAACTTGTCCTCCCAAGGCGCGGGGAGCCGGAGACTATGAAAACGAGGTATACAGCCGTGACAGGTGACCCAGATGATTTCGAAAAGAACGGGTTTTTCCTGAGGCAGAACATAAGCGGCCGAAGGACAGAGCTTTTTATCGTAATCACGATGTACAATGTAAGGGCTCACAACTTTATATTGAGACAAATGTTAATAATTATTTAGGAAGATGAAATCTTATTTTGTAGAACCATGCATGGGGTAATGCGAAATATCGCACATCTGTGTACGCGCAAAAATTCGCAGACCTGGGGTCCAAACGCATGGGAGAAGGTGGGTAACATTATATCCAAAGAAGGTTTTTTTCATATTAATATACAACAGGTCGTTGTGTGCATTGTTGCTGACGGACGGCATAAGATTCATCCGCGTGTTCTAGATTGCCTGACCTTACTTGGCGTATATCAACCTGGCCCAATGACGAGTAGTTTCGATAAAAAGGACGTCACCGCGCATCTTTTTGAATACACCACGACATTTGGTCTCGATTCAAATCTCCATTTCAAATATCCAGATAAGGGGATTGTGCCAACCCAAATTATGTTTCTCCTCAAAGAAAAGAACCAAAAGAAGATTAATAGTCACAGGTGGTTTTTCAACGCATTCGGGCCCTTGTTACAAGTAGGACGTCTGTTCTCCTATCGAAAGCTACATTAAAGCTTCTTCCTCCAGCCAAACGTGTGTGTCCTTCTCGACGTCGGCACACGGCCAGGCAACAACAGCATATATCGACTATGGAAGGCATTTGATGTTAATTCGAATGTGGGTGGGGCGTGTGGTGAAATAGCAACATATAAAGGAAAAAATTGGTCCCTCTTAGTAAATCCGCTTGGTTCGTCGCATTACACGACGACTATTTTCATTATTTGACTCCTGACGTAATGCAGTGGCTGCGCAGAATTTCGAGTACAAGATCAGCACTATTTTGGACAAAACTACTGAATCAATGTTCGGCTACATCAGCGTTTTGGTTTGTCCACATATACTTACCTTTTCGGTTGGGTGTGCTTATTAATTTCCCATCAGCCTGGTGCCTTTTCGGCATATCGGTAAATGATAATATATATCCTTGGTAACTCTCCAGTGACACAACTCATAGATATATCGCTTTGCAGAATGATGAAAAGGGTCAGGGCCCGCTGGCATCCTACTTCAAGGGTGAAGTATTGCACGGGCGTGACACTGATATATTCACATCAAATATGTGTAACTCGCAATCCCTCGTTTTCCTAATCAATGGCTAATACGATAAACTTAGATCTTGCTGAAGATGTAAGCCAACTGTGAACTTG
>MU150250.1:71158-123985 GCA_015584075.1 Collybia nuda
GGTGGTGATTCCTGATCTTCAAGCCGTAGTTCAGGACAGCCAGAAGGGAGTTGATGTAGAGTTAGAAACCCCTGACGACACGACTATTTACGAGGATGCCTTGATGAATCTCAAAACACGAAAGCCTGTAACGCAACCTAGTCAAGCTGCGGAGATGAGTATTCTGGAAAGGGAACAAATCGCCAAAGACTACTATGCCAGCGTCAGAACCAATGTGAGTTGGCGTCGTACGTATACCCACCCTTGTCTATTAACTGTCCGAGCTCAGGTTCTATTGACTTGGGTACTATCAAACGTGATATGCTGACTTCCTTCTCATTGTATCGCTCCCCTACTCATCATCTAAATTTAGGGCCTATTGCTGGTTTGCATCCTGGGCAACGCCGAACCTACAAATACATTCAGCAGAGAACAATCGACAAGTTGGACGAAGAGCTACCTTGTGTTTATCCTTGCCTTTACTGCAATCACAAACGGAGTCGTACGCCTCCTATTTCCTCATTTGCATTGTAATAATAATAATAATAATAATAATGGATTTCTTTTTATGCACAGCGCTTCATCGGATCAACACTATATCTCATGGCCCGAGCAATTGCGGGATAAATCATATAATTGTTAATCGAATAGATGTGTATACAGATGTATATCTACAGTGACTAACTCGGTTAAACTGGTTCATAGAGTAGCCAGTGCGTTATTCAAAATATAAAATCATAGAATGATTGACGACAATGAAGCTGAAAGGCGGGACCCCTTTTATGAGGTGGATCGTATCGAAGAGGCCTCAATCCAGGCCGAAATGCCCCTGCTGGAGAGCGGGACGATGAGGAACCAGATCTTCTTTGCTGATTGTTACGTTCCCAAAATCGATTGTGCATGTGCACTGTCTTGCTTAAAGGATCTGCTCGAGGCGTCTTGTCGCTTTCAATTTCAGAAGCCAAAGAAAGAGATTCCACACTCGTGATTAGACTGAGATCGCCTTCGGATTCGTCCCCATCAATATCTGAGTCTTCAACGACCGACTCGGGCCTCAACTCTTCACGGCGATGTTCATACCAGTCCTCACTGTCGTGATTAGGCACGTTTTCTGGGACAATCGAAAGTACAGAGCTAGAAGAAATCGGGGGTCGCTGCTCAGTATCGGAGTCGAGCTCTGATAGGTGATCGACATCGCTATCAGGGTGAGACGAGTAGTCCACATCTGTCACAGGAGGGGTATCTAATGTAGTTGGTGCACGGTGATCGGGGTGAGTAACGTTGGGCCGTAGTAAATAAGTGAGGCGGCGCCCTGATACTTCTTTGCCTTGGATGACTGAATATGAGCAGGTGTCGTGTGCATAAGCAGCGAGACATTACTGACTGAAACTGACAATTTCGTAGTACCGAGCACAACAATGCACTATATAACGAGCAAATGAGTCGTCCGCGATCGACCAGATTAGCTGGAGTGGGGTGCGTGAAACCTCAAAGATTGTTTCAGTCTCCCCGATAAGAGTTCCTGGAGTTTGGAGGTCCCTTGTTGTCGGATTTTTGGTGTCGGGAGTCAACATTGTGCCGCCAGCCTCCAACCAACCAAGAACTTCGCGCTCAATATCACGAACTAGGGCTTCCACTCGAAAGCCAGACTTACGTAGCTCTCGACGCATCCCTTTGAGGCTAAGAGAGAAACGCCCGGCATTTGCGGTAATGGGATTACGGACTGGAACGACAGTTGTCGGAAGTGTTGTGGTTCGGGGAAGGTACGGTGGGAGTGGTTCTGGAAAAGTAGATGTGGTGTGCGGGGTTTGGAGGCTATAATCCCTTTTCGTAGCCGTGACGATGTGGGGGTTACCAGTAAATCGGGCTAAAATGATACGGTAAGATTCATTTAGATATGAACGCAATCTACGGTGTTTCCTTACCATTGTCCTTACGTCTTACCCACCTCTTTCCTTCATTAGATTCCCTTTTCAGTTTTTTTGGAGGTACTGAGGATGTTGATACTGATTGTTGTATAAGCTGAAGATGCGCGAATCTTCCTGAGAGCCCTGGATTCCGTAGGATGGCTGGGAATGAAAGGGGGGCTAGGGGATCTGCCATGGTAGTGTGTCTGAACTTTATGTCAGAATAAGGATAGTTAGATAAAAGAAACAAGTCATCTGAAAGCAAAAGCACAATGCTATTATTAATCTAATCTGATACAAATCAATGGTGTCCATGTATTAGTTTGAAATATTATACATTGTTGGGTGAGGATGATTATAGTGTATGTTACTGGGTATCCCATGTTAAGACCAACATCTGATATGGTTATGCTACTGGAAATAGTGTATCAACATGTTGGGCAAATTGTTCATACAGCATGCTGATAGGTGGTTCCAAAGGAGGTAGACCATACATGGGCTGTGGCCGTGAAACATCCACTGCTGGGATTGGCAGGCAGTCCCACACCACCAAGTCCTGGATTTTGTACAACTCATCCTCTTGGAATTCAAGAGATGGAATATCTTCAAAGTCAGGAAGATTTAAATCCATTACATCCTTGTCAGTGCTATCATCCATAGCCTGTTCTTGTTCCTTTCTCAAGATTTGCTTATGAGCTTGTTTATGTGGTGAAGGTGGTAAAGAGGATGATATGTTAGGATCTTGGTAAAATGTAGTAGGTTTTGTTGGCTGGATCACAATGCATCCAGGACCAACCTCAGTTGGCAGTGGAGGTGGTGATGGGATCATTTTCACTGGAGAGAAAGGTTGCCACATTGGCCGAAGGATGTTTGATGGAAGATTTATGGTTATTCTGTTTAGATGTGAATGCTCTTGAAGGAAGTGATCAACAAGCTGATTGATGCGATGCCCACTGGTTGATGTATGGCAACCTTATATGAGACACAAAGATAGATATGAGAATAGACCAAATCAGGGGAAAGCTACAGCCAACCATTAATTGGGCATGGAAGCAATGTTCGGGGCATGTGGGCACTTTTGATGTGTTCTTGAAGCACTTCAACTGAGGTATGTGTCCGGATATTACATCTAGGTAAGCTGCATGTACATCCAGAAGCCTAAAAACAGTTACAATCATGAGCACCCATACTTATGACTGTGGAATCAAAAAGAAATACCTGTTTCCTCTGGATATGGCTATGTCGAAGATAATGCTAAGACAAGAACAGAATTGGGCTTAGATGAGCATGGAAATGAAAAGTGGTATTGATAACCGTTGAAGACCAGGTCTAAGTAATGTCGGATCAAGTTTGACTTCAAGATAGTTTGAGAGAAAGAATGAAACCACATAACAACATACCTTTCTTAGTAACTCCCAACAGCCAAGCTGGACTGGGCATTGTTCACGGCCCAGGAGCCACTCGCATTGTCTGGGGAAGACTGTGTTTTTTGCCAGCTCAACAATACCCTCTGCAGATAGTGTGACTGTTGAAGCTTGCATAACATGCTATGCTTTCCCAAGAGAAAATTGTCACTAGTAGACTACAGTTGGATATCCGCCAAGGAGTATACTCGGCTTCAAGTGGCTTTTCGAGAAAATGCGAGTTGAAAACAACGAGTGCTGTTACGCGACGCGACAGTTTCTTTGATACACATTACATAATTCGTTTGGTTTATATACGACCTTGTAAAAAGCAGTATGGGTTCATCCTTACACATGAACACTACTAACAATATGAACCTGATATTGCAATCGCGGCTCTACACGAGTAGTCAAGCCAAAGGCAAACAGAGTGCTGGTCCAGCAACCTACTTATCCTGTAAGTGAGTAAAGCGAAGTAGGTACATTATAGCGAATTAGAGATAATCGAGAAGGCGGAGGTACACGACAAGAAAGTCCGATAAGATCTAAAGGATACATTGATTTTAGTCCAAGTTAGCTGTCCGTATTATGATGTCCGAGACCAAGTGTCCGTATTCGAACTATGTGTCCAATGTCATGAAGAGGCGTGACAAAAAGTCGTAGGGAACGTGAAGACATCTGCGTGGCAAGTCCATAAGTCCGATAAAGCCAAGCGGGCCAGGATGAAGGTATAAAGTCCGAGTAAGTGTGATAACGTCCAAAAGCAGGGAAAATATCCAAAAGGTCGTGAAATGTGTCCGATTGTATGAAAGTCCATAGGGTCCAGAGGGGGCCCGAAAAAGGTATCAGTCAAATCTGAATGATGTTCGTGAGATATATGCAATGAAGTCATAGTTCGGTGAGTTTTTTCTGAACTTTTGATGCCGCGATGGCTGTCAGACATCAGCGGCAGCATCCAGTGTCGAGAGGGGACCCACACATACCAACAATTGGCATGCGTGGACTGAGGGTGGTCATAGCATAAAGGATGCTGGTAATTTGATTCCTTACTTCTGTAGTGTCGGCGAGTGGCCATGAACTCTTCCGAGTCTCAAGTTCCACCATTAAAGTATCTGCAACAAAGGACCAGCACGGCTAGCAAGACTGTGAGATCGGAGCGACATTGAAAAGAGGACAGTTCATACACCAATGATAGGATCTAGGAAATTAAAATCCCTCTCTGCGATGTGCTTGATAACAGAAACACACGCCCTTGCTGCTTGAGAGCATTTGCTGAACATTGTAGCACTGTCCTTAGTAAATGGCCGATACAACTGTACAGAGGCTGTATATGCGAGAGTGTGAGCTGCAAGCAATACGTGCTTGTCTTCGAACATGACGGCATCCAACTGGCCAAGCGGTATTAAAGTCGATGTAAACTGCGCGATCGTGGTTTCGAGGGTACGAATATCCTCAAGTAATCTTGCAGACGGTTTCATCCCTGTGGGCAAACGTTAGAGGGGAAAGGTTGCGAAGAAAGCGCACGCCTACTTGTATCCCAACTCGTGGATAGCTGGTCAGCACGAGAAAACAAGGCAGAGGCTTTCACTCGCAAAGCCTGTGAAGAAAAGCTACTGGGGGAAATTTCACCTTCAAAGAATGCCCGAATAGTTTGCTGGGGAGGTCCAGCGTCAATATATCCCTAAAAAATCAGATATGAAACACGGAACTCCGATGATAATTAAACACCCTACCGCTTCGTATTCTGCAATATCCTGTGGCCATGGGCAGTTGATAGATTGTTGTATATTCAAACCATCTGGTATAACAGTCGGTTTGCGAAGAATGACAGACCAACAACGATCTAAATTATACACCTGCCAAAAGGCCAGGATGCGTTCGCCTTCTCTAACGCCGGTTCTCAGGGGTTTCAAGTCAAATGATTCTAGAGGATCGGCAGGCCAATGGTGTTCCTCGTGGGATGCTTTGAGATGAAGCCCACATTGTACAGCGAGTGCCGCGGCAGCACTAGCATGATAGCTCCCTTCCAAAATGCGACCGTTGGCAAGGAAGTACATTGACAATAAACAGGAACCTTGAATTATGTCAGTGACCTTTTCCCCAAGTCTTATCCCATCCCGAAGAGCGTCAAGTGCAAGCCCCAGATAATGTTCTTCATGCTGACAGAGCGGCTCAGGTCTTGAGATGAAGCATGCCCACATATAGATGGCGTTCATGAGGACGGGATGACGTTGTTTTTCTTCAGGAAGAGTAAGAGAATCCAGGATCCAGGCCATATGAAGATCGAGCCCACATTGGCGGCGATGAGGAGAGAAAATGTCCAGCCTTGATTTTAAAATTGATTAAGTAGAAGAAGATATAATGCTAAATGATCGGACTTACAGCATGCGGGCAAGTTCGAGTGGTGGCTGATACCGTGTTTGATGCTCGTCAAAGAATATCTCAGGGATGAAGGGCGAAAGGGAGGGAGAAGGGACGCCCTGAAACACGAAAAAATGAATCACGCGAGAGGCGCCCGAAAGAAATGATGCTTACTTGAAGCTGACACCAGGAAGGATCCGGGGAGGTGGGAGAATCTGAGCCGAACGCGATGGGAGGGCTATAGTCAAAGGAGTAGACGGTAGACGCACCTGACGGGAAAGGAGAGTGGGATGCGGAGAATGATGTGTCGCCTGGAGAACTGAATGACGACGACGATGAACCCGAGCGCGAGTGCGCGTGGGGGTCGTATAGCGTGACAGCAGGAGATATGTATTCGGGATCTTCGAGCTCCCGAATCCTCTGCTCTAATCGGACGATATTCTCACGAAGGAGTTGAGTCCTAGTCTTTCCCTTCCCGTCGTCGTACTCGCAAGCTTCGCCCTTCTTTGCACGCACACATTGCTGGCACGAAGGCTTGCTTCCGTCACACCTCTAAAAAAAAGTAAGTCAGGGAAAAAATATGGCGACAAGGAAAGATAATGAATGATAACCATTTTGCGCTTTCTAGAGGAGGATAAACCAGGTGAGTGGACAGAAGGGGGAAAGGCTGGCCAAGACATACCTGCACCGCAAGCAAGCCTTTCCCCGTTGAAGGGTGCCCTGCAAACCAGTATCCTGGGGAGCCTTATTGGCCATTACGAATATAGAAAATAAAAAGTACAAGTAGCGAGACAAGGCCGATTGACGGGCTGAATAGGAGCTGTGTGCGAAAGGAAGGGGAGGGAAGGCCGAATGGGCAGGATAGACCTGACGAAAAGAGGATATTAAGACACGGAAAGGCGATGCATAGAGGTGAAAGGGAAAAAGAGCAGCAAGACTTGGGCCTGAAACGGCTCAACCGAGTCTCATATTATACGACCCAGGTTGAGTGTTTTACCCAAAACACAGCCGCCGATGCACACGGCAGACAAGATCTTTCGGTTAGATCCGTAATTATAAGCAATCCTGAGTTTGGTACTACGATTTATTGCCAGTTATTACGCTACAATCTACACTTGCCACTCGAATACAGAAACCAGAAACCCAGCCGTCTCTTATTCCTCATCGTCTTGCCAACACAATCCACCCACACACGGCCATTTAAACCCGCACAACTGCTGCGCCCTTCCGGTCCGGACACGGTCAACTATCACCTTCTTCTGAACTTTCCTATCCGAGTCTGGTCACGATGATCTGTGCCATCAAAACATCAATTTACACATGCTCACAAGTTCAACTCGGGTTTGCCTCTTCCACCTCCAATCATCTTCCGAGTCACCATCTCCCATACCCCTTTGATCCTAGGGCCCATCTTGTTCTCCTTCAGGCCCCTTTCATGATCCATACTCCGCCTTTCCTCGCTCGAGTAGTAGAACTGGTACCAGCTTACATCCAGCTTGATTACCGGAACCCCAGGCACACCTTTCCTATCCGAAATCAAATTACCGAGGCACAGAAATGACGCATGGGTCCGACGTTGTTCGTATTACAACGAGGAACTCCTCAGCCGGTTGTTGTATCCTGCCCAAGGTTCAG
The DNA here is from genome assembly GCA_015584075.1 of Collybia nuda. Taxonomy (NCBI): domain Eukaryota; kingdom Fungi; phylum Basidiomycota; class Agaricomycetes; order Agaricales; family Clitocybaceae; genus Collybia; species Collybia nuda. The sequence continues at coordinate 78,444 of MU150250.1, forward strand.
AGGTTTGATCACCCTTTCCACGAGTGTCTAGACCGCTAAACGTCGTCTCACCCATTCACTCATTAGGCTTCCAATCTGCAGTCGCTCTGAATAGCCGCTTATCTCCATAGTGCCTTCGATCCCTACCTACGCTACTGCGCAGTGAGCGCTGACATTCAGCGACCCCGCCTTATTATGTAAATCAAAACCACAAACACATCGCTATGGTACCGTTGAGTTTGTTGGTCGATCACCATTTGCTGAAAAAAAAAGAAAAAAAGACGGATTACCGCATCGAGGGACATATCGCGTGTTGCGCATCGACCCAACTTAACGCATCCTAACATATCTGCATCATGAAGGCGAGAACATGATCAATTGTCCATTCCGATGCTTTGAGAGCAACCACGTGGACATACATGTTCTGCCGTCATCCCGGAATCTCAGGCTTAGTCTGTCATCCCCGAATCCTTCTCGCAGATGTCAACTTTTTTTTTTAGCTTGCTGATATATGATTGTTGTTGATTGTTTAGGTAAACATGGTTTCACTTGTCGGGTCGGGGGGTTCAACCTCCGTTCCCATCATGACAAGTAGAAGTATTGTTCGGAACCGAGGACAATCTCAGGGGCCCACGCATTCTAGCCCGGTTGCAAGGAAAAAAGGATATTGTTCATGGCCAAACCTGGGTGGTGAAACGGTCCGCATAGAAAAACTTTACAAAATTAGAAATTATCTAGGGGTATCGTCGCGGATACGCGATCTCAGGGAGCGTCTTTCCAACTATGTCCGTCAGTTTCCGATACGCTGGAAAAGAAAACAGTCCTTCTCGATTCATCGCACATTTAAAAGGCTCCATTCAATCCACCTCCAACTATCGAGTTCGAGTGTGAACGAACAAATTGTGTAGGGTGGGTCGCTTGGTGCTGTCGCTGGTCCTGTTGTTGCTCGTTCTGTAGCTTCTTTTCTCGTACGTGAGCTTGGCGAACGTAGGCATAACGCTGAAAGTGATTTAGTGCTTGCAAAAATAATACGCCGACCTGATCGTTAATGTTAGCGCGAACAGCGTGTTGTCTTCAAAGGCAAGATATGCACAGGGTATGCACGAAGCTGATTAAAAAGATCCACAGTAGCTTCTCGTACTGCTTCTTTTTGGTGGAAGAGCCCGAATGATAAGTGCATAAGCCCTCCACCGTGTGGTGTCAGATATGCGAGGAGCTAGGTAAACTTATCAAAAACATGTTTAAAATGGATGGGCTGCGGTACACAAACCTCGACGACTTGCTCATAAGATTTAACATTGTCCGCCAGGGTACGTATGATAGTGGTAACCTCCAAGTCCGACATGCTTTTAGCATGGCGCAGGCGGAAAAGCTGGTGGAGGACATCAAATCCTTTTATTGCACTATTGGCTTGTGACTTTGCCCAGTCCTAGTCTTTCTTAATTATCGTCCGAGACCCGGGTAAAGCAAAAGTTTATACCAGTACACAATAGCGATAACTGTTGGTTTTTCGCCAGGCTTCGATCCGGTGTGCATTTGCCGAGAGCTCCCTTATGCATGTTGCATCGTCGACGAATGCGATTCCGCTTCCAAGTTGTGGAATCCGGCCCGATGTCTCCGTGAATCCTGAGCTTGAAAAGCCGAACTTGGTGGACCCGTTGACCTCTTCCTCATACCGCGAGGCAAGGCGTACGAAACGAGTGACGTATTCTGTGAAACGCATTCTTACAAGACTCTCACCAAAGTGATCTTCAATAGCGGCCCGGATCTGATAAAATAAAATATTAGTTCAAGCACTGGATGGTATATAGAAAGTGCCGACGTCGTCAATAAAAACTTTGTCGGCGTTATTGTCGGATCTAGCAGCGAAATCACTCTTCGTTCCATCTTTGGTTATGAGACGCCCAATGTCATCTTCGCTACTGATGGAAGACTCGGCTTTCAAAGTGCCGGTTCGACTGATCAGAGGCGCACCGAGTCCTGGATTTGAGGTGACAGGATATGTGGTATGGATGTCCTTGGCTACTGTAACTGTTCCAGCGCCGATCACTAATAGAAGGTCCCAGGCTCGGGAAGTCTGAAATATCGGATTGGTTACCCCTGCTATATATGCTGGGCTTTGAAGATTAAAGTCATCACCACTAACCAGGTTAGCTAGCCAACATTACTCACACGGATTCCCATTCATCCCTATTGTTGAGGTTTGCGTATGGGAACGACCGCTCGATGAAGCCCCTCAAGGCTGTCCCACAACCCGAACCGAGTGCGCATGCTGAAAGCACAAAACTCGACACCTCGCCTGCAGGTCGCTTGTGACCTAAAAAAATTATGCGTTTTCCAGTTATCAGTGCATTGAATAAAATTATGATTGGGTGCGTTTGGGGTCCGTTAGTGTGAAGATGGGGATGTTGGGGGCCTAGGACTGATGGATGAGACGAGAATTCTTTTATGAGCGTAATCAGAGAGTACTACGCGAATGATTATTAGGTTCGCGAAATTTTGTGTAAGCCCCAGTACTCACGTCGCCAACTTCCTCAGCAAATGTCGATAAAGGCATCTTGATTGGAAGTTGGTGATCTTTATAAGCTACGGATGTATGATAGAAATGAGTGTCTTTAGCTATTCCAGAGCGGAGGTGAAGATCATGATATGTCTGTGTCGCATTTATCGGTGGCCTGAGTACTTGATCCCGGGAGTGTGCATGAGACGAGGAAGATGAGGCATCAGTCGATCTTCGTTTCCGAGTCGTTGTTGATGGCCCGACTAGTGTGTTGCTGCCCACCAAAGAGACCACACTACTAACATCCCCACTCAAATCTTTTGAAGCCACGGGAGCAAGATCAAGACCGCTCTCATCCCCTACCCAAACTGCGCTGCCACCAAGGGAAAATGATGAATCAGATGGCGAGTTCTGGCCATGGCTTGTGGTTTGAATTGATACTGTGCCTTCAGATTCAAGGAAATCACGCCTTTGAGCAACATCTCTTTCACGTAATCTCAGCTCATCCTGGGTTCTTTCCCGCTGGCGTGATATGATCCCCTCCTCAAAACTTGAAAATGATTCTCCAGAATTAGTGTATTTATGTTGTAACATTGGTTTCGGGACCAGTCCTGGATTGCTGTTGTTCCAATTCTGTTGGGGTCCCAGATGGGCAAATTTCTCCATAAAAATGTCTTTCCTTTCGGAAGCGCGCATCACCATTTTTTCCTGCCGAGTGAGTAAGGGGGCTGGAGATAAATCCATCGAATTCACTGCATCAAAGAGTCGGGCAAGACAGTCTTGCGACGGGTCGGAGAAGTAGTCATCGAGTGCCATTAGTAAAAAAGGCTATAAAGGTGTCAGCTAGCGGCTTTGCTAGAAGCATGAGGATGTTACCTTGAAGATCTGGATGAATGGATGTCGTGTGCAAATGGCAAGCGCAAGCACCTGTGCGCCTCTGATGGAAGAAGGTGACATTTTCTAATTGAGATATATATCGGCCACATACCTTGATAAGGTTTTATCGTGTTTTGTTCGAACCAAGTTCAAAACACAAAGTAGATCGGGTTTGTCATCTAAATCACCACCCTCTTCTCCAGGAAGACCGACCGCTTTAACCTCTGGCGTGTCGAGAGCCAGGACAGGAGATATCGTATTGAACGGAGTTTGGTTGAGGAAAAATATTGTCCAGTCGTCAAGTTGAGTTTCAGCTCCGTCGGGTAGCATCGACATTGCAAGTACTCTGAACATAGATTAGTCGCGGTAAATATCACCAAGGATTGTCGGGTGTCGCACCCTTCGTCTACACCTAGCGGTTGGGGAAATTGATACTTCAATTGTGCTCCTTCAAAGATGTGAAATTCCGCAAGAAGAACAAAAGAGCAGTGATTTCCATTGGACCCCATAGCAGCAAGGCTTAGATGAATGGCGGGTACTGGGCAACAGTACGGTGTTGCTATTGAGGCTTTCGTCAGATCTTCAAGTTCAAGATATTTCGACCGGAATAAATCATGATGCCTCGTTTAGGTAGTGGCATGTTACGTAACAGAAAGTTGAGCATAGTTTCAAATACTCAAAAAAGATTCAATGCTCTCAATGGTTGCAGATGTATAACTCATCCAAAGTTTTTACAGTAGTCAAGGAACGCGGATGAATATGGTTTTTTAACAGCTTAATACAACTGCATGTACGAAAGATAAGAAGCTAATCCCATCCACCTGTGCCAGTCGTTGCAGGTACATCAGCTCCCCAGCTACCAGCAGCGCCGCTGGGCTCAGCAGACCAATCTGTGGGCCCCGAAGCGGGATCTGCAGCCCAGTCAAGAGCACCTGCAAAAAAATGTATGGGTTTCGTTAAGTTTGAAGGCAAAATATAACACACCTCCGTCCTGAGCAACCAAAGCGGGATTAACACCTCCAGCTTGCGGGGCGCCTGACACGTCCCACTCTGTGACCGGCGCATTGTCGACTTCAGCGCCTTGTTGGGCAGCAAGTTTAGCGGCAGCTTCTTCAGCCTGTTGCTTCTCAACCTCTTCAGGATCCCTGTAGAAAAACATGTCGACCATGACATTCCATCCGTCGGTAGTACGAGGAATGGTTCCCCGGAGTCTCAGAACCTCCCGTGCAAGCAACCACCAAATAAGACCGATCGAATGTCTCGTTTTATTGTTTGTTGGGATAGCGACGTCAACAAATTGGAGAGGGGCGTCAGTGTCGCAGAGAGCAATGACAGGGATGTTAACGTATGAGGCCTCGCGGATGGCCTGATGATCTACACGAGGGTCGGTTACAACGATGAGACGCGGTTCTTTGAACGATCGAGTGATATAGTTGGTGAAGGAACCAGGGGTGAAGCGGCCGGCGATAGCTTGTGCACCGGTATTGGCAGCGTATTTAAGGACGGCACGGTGTCCATAGGGGCGCGCAGAAATTACGCACACATCATTGGGGTTCTCAACAGCAGCGATCACGCGAGCAGCGAGAACGAGCTTCTCCCAGGTCTTGCCAATGTTCAGGATGTGAATTCCTGTCAGTGAGTATTGTATACCACTATCATGCTTGAAGAGCCTCAAGTCACGCACCATCGGTCCTTCTCTTCCAAACATAAGGCTCCATTTGTTTATCGCAGTTTTTTGTGCCAATGTGGCATTGAGCAGCCAACAGAAGTTGGATTTCTTCCTCGGTGGCACTCAACACGGATGGTAGTTTCGACGCCATATTTGCACTAAGTTAACCTAAGATATGTCAACATCCAAGGCCAATAACGATCATCCACCCCCGAACATACGCGATTTTGCTCGTTTTTGTTCGTGTGGGCTTCTACATAAAAGGGGGACATACCGTGAAACTTCAGAGTAAGAGGTCGGCTTGGACGACGTTCACGCTCGGGTTTGTGGGTTTAACCGATGCAGAAGGCGTTGGCAAAGTTTACCCTGTTGGGTCACTCAAATTTCCCACGCCCAAGGAACAAGCCTTTACATAAATGGTAGATTCACTAACCTCCCGAGAGCCTTTAATGATATATGGTCCTTAAAGGTGTATCATTTTACTCGTTTACGATATGTAGAAACGTGCTGCTGTGGTCTGAGTATCCTCAAAACATGCTGATTTTTATCGCGGTATTGGGAGTTGAATCGGAACAAGTTACGTATTCAAGCACTGGGTATATAAGAACAAACAAGCGCGTAGCATTGAAATTTCAACGCGAAGCATTTCACCTCTTAGGCAGGTGATTGTGCTCAAACATAAGGACACTGTTGTATAACAGAGATACTACGTCTATTCCAGACGCTGACCTCGAGGCATCAAGAGCACTGTCATGGACGACATCACTCCCTCGGGACGCTCAGTTGACATCGAACTTGGAGGCCAAGAAGTCATTACCATTGACCTCGACAACCTCGACCCTAACCCTGACGATGTATTAGACCTATTAAAGGACGGACAATGTAAGATATGGGTGTGGACTAAGCTAGCTGGAGAGTATTGGCGGAGAGGTTACTTGGCAGCAGCAGAACGAATCGCGTTGAGCGCAGTTGATTGTTAGTACAGTTCCGTTATTCCACTTTCAAGTTAATCATTGCACGTAGCCTTTCAGGCTAATGGCACAATGTCTGCCCTACCACCCATCTATTCCTTGCTAGCAAACATCCAAATTGCTCACGCTCGAAAGGCACCCAAACTGGTGTTGCCGAGTGCCCGTAATTCCGCCTACTTTGATGTTAATGGGTGACACATTGATATCTCTTGTCAGGCCAAGATATCATGACGGGCGAAAAGTCAAAAGAAGAATATTATCGTGACGCGGCCCAGTTTCTGAATACTGGTGAGAGAGTGGGCGCAGAATCTGGAGACGGGGTTGGGGGAACTCTTTCTTTCCTGACTCGAGGTCTGTGCATGAAACTGCCTAATTTTGTGTACCTGACTGAGTCCTGTATCAGGCATCCAACAATTAGCAACAAGATCTATGGATGATGCTTTACGATCATTTGATGGTGTCTTAATCGAAAAACCTACAAATCTAGTTGCACTTTTAGGGAAAGTGAGACGAAACGTTTTTTGCTGTTAATTTGGCGCTGACCGACACAGGCGAGGATCTTATATGCAAGGCGGAACTTTCGAGATGCCTTGAAAATCTTTCAGGATATTCTCAGATATAACCCTCGCTGCGTACCTGACCCACGTATTGGTATTGGTTTGTGCCTGTGGGCCTTAGATCACAAAGCGAAAGCGAAAGCAGCTTGGCAACGCAGCTTGGAGGTAGTGAGTGACCTTGTACCCACTATAATACAATTAAAGAACGAAGCTCATTCGACTAGAATCCATCCGAGTGGCCTGCACAGTTATTATTGGGTTTAGATGCTATCAATTCGAGCAAAAACAACAACACAACGGAATCAGAACGAGCACAATCTTTCTTACAGGGTACTAAATTTATTGAAAAAGCTTTCAATGCTAATCAGAAAAGCGCTGCTGCGGCGAACGCCTTGTGCGAATTATTTTTGCGCAAAGGAAACTATAAACGAGTAAATACATCCATGATATGCTACCATCGTATAGCGTTAACTTCCCTTCTAAAGGCCCTTAAGTTGGCAGAACGCACCGTACAGTTCGCAGATACCCTTACTGTTCTCACAGAAGGTTATTTGCGAGCGGGAAGGGTATCTCATGCTGAAGGGTCCCTTGCATATGCCACAAGGTATTACTCCGCTGCGATTGAAGGACAACCCAAGCATGTCCTGGGAGCCATCGGGCTGGCCCAAATGCAAATGCAAAATGGTTTATATCTGTCCTTCTGGTATTATGGAAATATGCTCAACACTAGCTTCAGATGAGATTGCCGCTGCAATTCACACACTCGATACTCTACTTCAACCACCAAATTCTCAGCGTTCCATAGAAGCGACGGTAATGTTAGCCTCACTTCGTGCACACCCACGTCCTGGGGTATCAAGTTCAGATGTTGCTCAAGAACGAGCTCGAGCTCGAGACCTCTTCGACCGAGTGAGCAAAAGTCTTGAGATTGACGATGTTCGCGCAAATGGCCAGAGCTTGAATAAAACTTCACGAAGTATAGCGGACGACATGGACATGCATTTTGAGATCGCCCGTTTATGGCAGGGCGAAAACATAGAGAGGATGGGCAAGGCACTAAAAGAAGCACTTAGAGTCAGCGAAATGACGAACCAGATAGATCCTCGTCTCCTGAACAATTTAGGTGCCTTGCATCATCTAGAGGGGAATCTGGCGGATGCGCGCCTTCTCTACGAGAGGGCCCTCACGAATGCAGCCGCTCTAGCATCTGAAACTGGGGAGAGCATGTCTACCTCTATTTTGTATAACCTCGCAAGGGTTTATGAAGACCAAGGAGATGAAACTTTGGCTAAGTCAGCATATAGCAAGCTGATTACCAGGCATCCGGAATACGTCGATGGTATGTGCTTTCATTCTTCTCACGACAGCTAATACATCAAAGGAAACTAGCCAAAATTCGTGAAGCCCAAATGCTTGCAAACCTCAATCGGCACAACGAAGCTCACGAACTACTCAAGCAATGTCTGGTCTCACAAAATGGCAACCTTAATCTCCGTGCCTTCTATACCTATTTCCTTATTCAAACGAACCTCCCAAAACCTGCGAAAGATTTCGTTTTTGCTACACTTAAAGATCATGATAAACATGATGTCTATTCACTCTGTGCTGCCGGATGGATCATGTATCACCAATCGCGTGAAAGCAGAGACACGAGCTCCAAAGGCTTAGATGAACGCAAGCGAGGTTTCCAGAGGTCCGCAGAGTTTTATGAAAAAGCTCTGCATCTTGACCCATTTTGCGCGTTTGCTGCGCAGGGGCTAGCTATTACTACTGCAGAGGACGCGCTTGGGACTCTCAGCGGAGGCATACCGAGTGCGGACGAAGCACAAAAGCGCCTAAAGTATGCACGGGAGGCATTGGACGTCTTCGCAAAAGTTCGAGAATCTATCAACGACGGTAGCGTCTATTTCAACATGGGTCATTGTTATTATGCTCGTGATGAATTCGATCGTGCGATTGAAAGCGTTGGCCTGTCTTTCCATTATGGTATTGTTTATTTTACTCAACCTCTTGTTAGTATGAAACTGCTTCAACACGATTCTATAATGGCCAGAACGTATCAGTCCTCTTGTGCCTTTGCCGTTCCTGGTACTCAAAGGCAACCAAAGATCAATCGTATATTGCCATGAACACTGCCTTAAGATATGCTCAACTGGCGAGTGATTACCACCTCTATTCAAAATACTTGCACTTAGAATCATATATAGGCATTGCACATCCAGCCAAACGACAAAGCCATTGTTTATAATATCGCCATGATACAACAAAAGTCAGCTGAAATGCTCTTCGCGGCTCCCGCGGCCAAGCGGACACTTCGAGATCTTCAACAAGTCATCGATCAAGCTGTCCATGCTCAAAAGTACGTGATATAGCATATCCACGGTTTCCAAAATCTCATTCTTCGTAAGATTGTTTGCATCTTTGGCATCCGACACGTCGCCTATAATTCCCTACAATAGAGATATTGCCGACCAACGCCGCAAATATGGAGATAACATGTTGAAGAAAGGTGATGAACATCTTGCCTCTCAAAGGCAATTCGAGGCAGAGAGCCAGGCCAGACTTGATGCTGCACGACGCAAACGACAAGACGAGAAGGAACGCCAAGATGCCTTGGAGGTGGGTTGACGTTCACAGGAGTGTGATGGTAATTTGCTTAAATGTTCCGCTGTAGCGCGCCCGAATGGAAGAATTAAAGCGAGAAGCCGAGAAGCTGGCTGAGGAGCGACGGGTCGCCCGCGAACAGGCCATGGAATGGACGCGGGAAGTTAGGATGGAAAGTGATGAGGAACGTGAGAGAAAATCAAAAAAGACACGAAAACCAAAGCAAGATGCCAGTGGTGATGAAGCGGAGCCAAAAAAGAAACGGCGTGGTAAGCTCAAAAAAGCGAGTGAGCAGGATGATGGAGAAGATGCGGCACAGTTCAGCGACGAAGACGACGTTGAAAGACCCACGAAGAAGGTATGTTTTCACCTGTTCTTCATCACCGACCCTCTGATAGGACGGTCTCCACTAGCGCCCTGTGAAGAAGCGCGTCGTGCGGGACGAGGACGATGAAGAACTAACGGCACCCCAACGTAAGAAACAATTGTGCGTGATTGTCTGTTCCTTGTAGGATGGTGTATTGACTCTATTTTAGCAAAAGCAAAGAGATGCTTTCGGATACAGATGACGAGATGGGATAACTTTCACGTCATAGCTTTGTATTTTACTTTCATGTCCGCATTTATCTTGTATATATACGCCATATGTAATACTTTTATGCTCTCCGTAAATTTTTTTTTTTTTGAGATTTCATCTCTTGTGACAGGAGCATGCTGGCCACACGGCATGATTATGCCGTACGAACCGGTTGCCACAACTCGCGTCCCCTCACACCCAACCATCCATACTGATCATCCCATGGTCCCTTGTTGCTCATTGTCTACCTTTTAACTGTACATAATATCGTCGCGAGTCGATGCCCGTTAACGCTCTGACCACAGAAGTTGGTCTTCGAGTCGGGCCTGTTATTTTAGAGACTTTGATCAAGCATTACTTCGATCGGCTCAAGGGGGAAGCTCAGCAGGACGAAGGATCAACTCGTTTAAGACAGGATGAGCTGCTATATGACCAAGTCTTTAATGTTGTCAAGGTAGGATTAACAGTATTAACAAAACCTCAAACCTAACCGTAGGAATAATTGAAGACATTTCTCTATACTTCGAGCTTGTGGGTGATATCGCTTCTAAGTATTCTTTGCATCTCAACTATCTCATAGCCACACTGTAGAAGATGTACAAGGTGAGCGGCGACCGCTACCTTTAATTTTTCATATATAATACTCTCTAAAGGCTTCGCGAACACGCGTACTCCCTCGCCACCATGGGTTCATGTCATTCGAACCTTGGTGCCCATGGACTCATGCGACGAAGCGGCAGTGTATCTCGTGAAGGCGCTTGGTGGCGAAAACGAAGCCCGACGCGTCGTGGGTGGCGTAAAGTGGTGGCAGGTTCGTGGAATTAGGGGGTTTGTCCTTCTTATGTCATTACAATGCTTTTTATCTGACCTTACACGACTATAAGGGTCGATGCCCAATGGATTACGGCGAAAAAAGACTGGCAAGACGCCAAACGACGATATAAGATGCAGGAAAAGCATGGTGCTAATGAATTCCCTATCGATCCACCCCCCACAATGAACGATTCTGGTACTTACGAAAAGGAGATGGATGGAATGCGATGTATATTATACTCTCATGGAGGTAAGCAATGCGCAATTCGTACACACCTTATTATCTTGATATCTGGTTAAATCACAGGTGGCTATTACTTTGGTAGCGTTGATCAAGAACGGTAAATCTGACGAAGTTATTAATGGTATCATATCAATGGTAAATTCTCATAGATACAGTATTCAACGACATGCTCGAAAGATCAACGGTCGCGTTTTCGGTGGGTACCGACTATTGGGAAACACAACTCATCTCATTAAAACCGTTAGCCGTGAATTATCGTCTCGCTCCACAGTACCCCTTTCCTTGTGCCCTTCAGGACCTATTAGCAGCATGTACGATGTGCAGGCCATTTATGGATGTTGTATGTTGACCTGTTTTATAGATTTATTCCTTATCAAGCCCCCAGCCGATGCTACTCATTGTCCTGTCGACCCTCGGCATATCGTAATTGCGGGAGATTCTGCAGGAGGCGGCATCTCCCTCGCTCTTTTGCAGATTATCCGCGATAGTAGCTTGCCAATGCCTGCTGGGGGTGTCTTAATATCCCCCTGGTGTGATCTAACACATTCTTTCCCCAGCGTGCACACTAATACAGCTACAGTAAGCTTCTACTATGTATCCAGAGCAGCGGCGTTAATCCAAGGTAATAGGATGTTATCCCCCCTTGGGGGTTATCATTACAAAAGCCTAGTATTTTATGGCCACCTCCATCGGATGAGATTTCCAATAGAGTGCATGCATCTTTGAGGTCCAAAATCCGGCACGCATTTCGGATTGACCCAGTTCATGATACAACCGCCATCACGGATCCAAATCTGAGTGCTCCAGTTAATGGTGGTCCATCAGTGTCACCCCCATTACTAAAAGATGGGACACAAAGTCAAACCATATCACTTAAAGCTAAATCTGGGGAGACCTTGACGATTGACCAGCAGGTGCATCTGTATGCTCAGAATACCCTCCTACCACACCCTCTTATCAGTCCTGTGCTATCCTACCTTGGTGGCCTTCCACCCTTGTTGGTTATTGCGAGTGACAAAGAAGTACTCAGGGATGAAATTATTTATACGTGAGTCAAAATCGTGGAAAGTAGCGCGTACTGAAGATTTTGTTGGACAGTGCCCATAAGGCTGCAAACCCCGAAAAGTATCCGATCAAGGAGGAGACACGAATGCTATACCATCCACTTCAGGATATAGAAAATCGATATAAGCCCACCAAGGTTCACCTACAGGTTTATGACGGCAAGCAACTTTCGTTGGCTGTAGAAATTGATTACTGACGACTATATAGATACTGCACATGTCTTACCAGTATTATTTTCCTTTACCACCCCTGCCAAATTTTGTTTCCGTGCTATCGCGACTTTCTGTAAACATGTTACTAGATTGTCTCCTTCGCCGCCAATCAAACCCTCCTGCTCTGTGCCCAATCTTACTCCTCGATCATCTCTTCTAAAACGTGACTCAAAGCGGGGAAAACCTTTCAATCGGTCAAAAATTGATATATCCTCAACGCCAGATAACATAGATATTTCCTACCCACCGCCTGAAATAGCGCACAGGAATGTACCGAGGCGATCGTTATCGTCTACGATGCATCGAGCTGCCTCGATGATCCGTCCGAAATCGGCCCCGGGTACTCGAAGCGAAGAACTAGCTATAATCAGCCGTGGACCCGCCCCCCCTCTGCCTCATGGGGGAGCCCATCGAGAAATATCAACTAGCTCAAATACTTCAAGTGATGTTGGAGGGCCCAGGTTTCGAAAAACTTCACTTCCCACCCTTGTCAATGGGGAGCGTACTGCCGGAGAGTGCATCTATACAGATACATGGGTAAGAACCCCTGTATTATATAAGATTTTTGTTAAGGGAAATATTTCAGGACTCTGAGGGTTATATGATCCGTGAACGTGTATCAACGCAGGGAATAATTAGGTCACTTGAACCTGAGGATGAGCTTCAGGCATTCCATATTCATCCTGAAACTATTGGATCACTTTCCGAACTTTCGGTACGCAGATATATTGACGCTAGAGCGGATTTCGACAAGAGGTTCTCTAGCACTATCAAAACTATTGAGAAACACCGTCGCCGTAATCTAGAGCATGCTAAAGATGACACACAACGAAGTATGGGGATCTTTCAACATGCCTTTAATTTGGAAGATAACTCTTCAGGGAAGGCAACGGAATGTGGGATTGCAGAAGGTCTCAGAGCCTCGTCAGGAAGTTGGGGTTGGGCATGGGCCCTAGACGAGAACGAACATCCACCTCCTAGCAGCATTGTTTCTAGGAGAGATACGATGGAAGCCCGCCGCCTGGCCAAAATCGCAGATCAATCCGTCTTACAGAACGACCAGTCCCTCAGCGGAAATAATTTCTGGTCTGCGATCGTCAATTTTTTAACTGTCACACCAGATAGACACATGTCTAGCACTCCTTCGGGTCTCGTTAAACGGAAGTCGAGGCTCTCACGCTTCCTTTCACTACATCCTACAACCGAGGACGATACCTGCCAGTAGATTAGACCGACGAAGCACTATTTTTAATAATGTTACACATACTATACCGTTTTATCGTTTCGTATTTTATAAAAACGCCAAGTATTATATTGATCCTTCCTCGATATATCGTGATGCACGTTGCAATCGCCCACTCGTCAATTCACGTGGAAAAGAACAGTCGGGGAAAAGAAAATATGTATGCCTCATTATACAGTTTACAACTTTGATTTTGGAGTCAAGGTAATCCCTTCATCCTCTAACACCCGCTTTGCAAGTTTTCCAATGATAGGAAAACCGGATATGTACAAAAACGCACCCTCGGAACTTGCCTGGCGGCGAGCATATCTCGCAGCGATTCCTTGTGCAATCACGGACAGCTTTGAAATGAACTAGATAAACAGGGCGAAGGAATCTACTGGATTTGAGTACACACCCGAAAAAGCATCCAACTTCGAACAAAGATCATCTCAGGAATAGGGTATGGTTGTTTGGTTAAGTTGCAGTATTCCCTTTCTAAGTCTTCCAGAGGTATAGGAACGTCTTGGGTGGTCCCTTTATAACCCCTCATGCTGAATGCAGTGGAGGCGGGGATAAGCGACGCATCCACAGACCATGGTTGTGTAAGATTAGCCAGGTCTGCAAGCTATAAATATAATCAGTACATATTTGCATAGTTTGTACAGACACTTAACTGGACTACCTAGCGTGCATAGCTCCCAATCTAAGATACCTATGACACGATTCTCCGTTGGATGAAATATGAGGTTATCCAATTTATAATCCCCATGGACAATTCGAAGTCCAGTTTTGGTTTCATCAGGGAGATTCTGTTGATACCAAGCGAGTAGCTCGTCAAAGAAAGGGATGACGCCAACTGGTTTTCCGGTCTCTACATCTGTTGCTTCGGATTGCGTAGCCGAGACACGAGCGATGGACTTGATTTGCCGCGGGAAGTAATCCGTCAACGGACCAAAGTTGGTTAAGCCAATACTTTCTGGTAAAACTGATCCCAGGGCTGCAAGGGCACGAACAGCAGAAATCCAACTTGGAATAGAGAGAATTAGTTGATCGCGGGAAAAGAAGGTGATGAGTTCACTGACCATTCGTGTCTATCCGGAGGGGAAACCTCGAGCATTCGAGTGTCGGTGAAGATACGACCATCTAAGAATTCCATTATATAGAATGGTGTACCGACTACGGAACTATCTTCGCAGAGTAAAATCGGTTCAGGAACTGGTATCTTTTGGTCGGCGCGGGTGGATGGGTTCAAGTTGAATTTATGAAGCGCATGCAGCATGGTATATTCGCGCTCTACTTGGTGCGCTGTCTTCGAAAGCAGTTCCCCGGCGGGCTTCTTCCGTAAAACAAAACGTGTATTTCTGAATTGCTTAAGCACTGAGTAAGGACGTTTGCAACAGGCTCTCACGTTGCGTCTGTCACAAAGTACGTGGGGTTGGACTGCAAATAAAGTTTTTACGTCTGGGATTATAAGAAGTATCTATATATCCACACCTGTCCATACTGTATTCCACATTTTCAGTATAAATGTCACGTCCGTTGAAGTGATAGACATACTTTAAACTGCTTGATACTAACTGGGACCACGAGCTTGGATGTATGCTTGGCCAGATACGCATTTAGGTTAGAGGTACTGATAGAGGCCCTGACCTCCCCATACTCGCCACCGATTTTCTTAGGTACACTGGTCGACATGGGTTATAAATGAGATGTCGGTAATAGACTATCCACCTATAAGAAGTAGGTCAAGATTTTTAACATAGTGAACGGAATCCGGTAACGTCGTAAAGCCGGCCTTTATGTGCAGTTGTTTGCAGTGCTCCTGTGGGAAAAATTCGATGATCCTTGTCATGTGATGTTCTGGAAAGTTCGGGGAAAGCCGTTCGGCAAATTTCCAAACCAGTTACATAGGCAGACCGAAAAAAAAATTGAACTTCACCTCTCTCATACTCCTACTACCATGTTCACTACAGCAGGTTCTCTGCGGAAATCCGTCATCCGTTCTGTCAATGTACGATACTCTCGTCATTATGTCGAATACTTATTTACCTTCTAAGCAGGGCCTACCTCGCCATCTTATTGCACGGAACATGAACTCCAAAGTCAATGGTACATAACTTTTGTTTCTTTGTCTTCTTTCGAATGATACTTACCTCATTCTCGCAGGGCCTGTCATTGGTATTGATTTAGGTACTACCAACTCGTGTGTGTCAGTCATGGAGGGCAAGACTTCTCGGGTTATTGAGAATGCTGAGGGTGCACGGACAACACCCTCTGTTGTTGCTTTCACGAAACACGGGGAGCGTCTCGTCGGTCTACCTGCTAAA
The DNA here is from genome assembly GCA_015584075.1 of Collybia nuda. Classification (NCBI taxonomy): domain Eukaryota; kingdom Fungi; phylum Basidiomycota; class Agaricomycetes; order Agaricales; family Clitocybaceae; genus Collybia; species Collybia nuda. Next base: position 94,063 of record MU150250.1, read on the forward strand.
CGTCAAGCAGTCGTCAACTCGACCAATACGGTTTTCGCCTTTAAGCGATTAATTGGTCGCAAATTCACAGACAAAGAAGTGAAGGAAGATAGAGAACATTGGTAATTATCTCTCCCTAACTCGTCATCTTCACCTTATTAATTATCCATTTCTAGGCCCTTCTCTATTGTTGCTAAGTCGGATGGACGTCCAGCTGTAGAGGTTGATAATGGTGGAAAACGACAACAATTCGTATGTCCTCGTTGATTTGTTTTGTGATCGGGTTTCCTGAGTTTTTTTTATGTAGTCCGCCGAGGAGTTGTCTTCTATGGTGTTGGCAAAAATGCGGGAGACAGCGGAACAGTATCTGAATAAAAAGGTTAAGTAAGTATTTATCAAAATTTCTTTCTTAATATGTGTCTAACAAAGTCATAGCCATGCTGTCATTACTGTCCCCGCTTATTTCAATGATGCCCAACGCCAAGCGACCAAAGACGCTGGTCAAATTGCTGGTCTCGATGTGCTACGGGTCATTAACGAGCCCACGGCAGCCGCCCTCGCGTATGGTTTGGATCGTCTTGATTCCTCCGTGATTGCGGTATATGATCTTGGTGGTGGTACCTTCGATATTTCCATTCTGGAAATGCAGAAGGGGGTGTTTGAAGTGAAGTCAACAAATGGTGACACACATTTGGGTGGAGAGGACTTTGACGTTGTACTCGTCGAATATCTTCTCAATGAGTTCAAAAAGGAAACAGGAGTCGATTTGAAGGGAGACCGGATGGCTATTCAACGCGTTCGGGAAGCTGCTGAAAAGGCGAAGATAGAGTTATCATCTACAGCTCAAACTGAGGTCAACCTACCTTTCATCACTGCGGACGCTTCAGGACCGAAGCATATCAACACAAAGCTTCTAAGGTCTCAATTCGAATCACTTGTAGGACCTTTGGTGCAACGTACAGTTGACCCTTGTAAGAAAGCTCTCAGCGATGCGGGTGTCAAGCCGAACGAGATCGATGAAGTCATCTTAGTCGGTGGGATGACCCGTATGCCACGAGTTGTCGAAACCGTGAAGACCATCTTCGGCCGGGAACCTAGTAAAGGTGTCAATCCTGATGAAGCAGTGGCTATCGGTGCATCTATTCAGGGCGGTGTTCTTGCTGGTAACGTTACAGATATTCTTCTGTTAGACGTCACTCCTTTATCCCTGGGTATGTTGTGACATCTTCTATTTTCAAATGTACTGACATGCACCGTAGGAATTGAAACTCTTGGTGGAATCATGACCAAGCTCATTGGTCGTAACACAACTATTCCTACCAAAAAGTCTCAGACATTTTCGACCGCCGCGGATGGGCAGACCGCTATTGAAGTCAAAATTTTCCAAGGTGAACGTGAACTCGTTCGTGACAATAAACTCCTCGGCAATTTCAATCTCGTCGGTATTCCTCCTGCTCCAAAAGGCGTTCCCCAAATTGAGATCACCTTCGATATTGATGCTGGTATGATTCTTTGGAGTGCAGGCCTTTCGTGTTTGATCTCAAGCAATATTTATAGATGGTATTGTCAACGTTTCGGCCAAGGATAAGGCTACAGGCAAAGATCAATCAATGACAATAGCTTCTTCATCCGGCCTCAGCGACAAGGATATTGAGAAAATGGTTTCGGATGCTGAACAATATGCTGAGACAGATAAGGAGCGCAGGGCTCTCATCGAGGAAGCAAATAAAGCTGATTCCGTCTGCGCAGACACCGAGAAAGGTATGCTTATTCTGATGGGATGCATTGCACTTTTTTTAAAAACACATTCTGAACATCTAGCAATGAACGAGTTCAAAGATCAGCTTGATGCTACCGAGAAAGAGAAGGTCACCAAGCTCATTACTGAACTTAGAGAGGTTGCTGTTAAAGGTCAGGCTGGTGATACCTCCGTCACTGCGGACAATATCCGTGAAAAAATCAATGAAACCCAACAAGCATCTCTAGGCTTGTTCCAGAAGGTAAAGGTTTTTTTGTTGAATATAGCTTTACATTCTCTAAATTACATTTACGCTAGGTCTACGAGAAGCGTAATGCTGAGAACCAGTCCTCTGAACAGCCTTCTGAACCAGAAAAGAAGGACGAGAAGAAAGATTAAATCTCATGTTTTCTGTTAGTTTCTTGGATCTCAGCGACTTTGTTGCATTGCTCTCGCATTCATGACCGTTTCGATCACGCCCACACGCACACCCTAGACCTTTATAAAAGTACCGTTGTCATCAACATTATTACTCTATTACGTATAGCATATTACCTAGTCTACACCACCCCTTCTCAGTCGCTACACCCTGCTACATTTCCATCGAATATATCGAGGCATTAATTTGAATATACTCAGGGACTATTTTAGGGAAGTTTGTTCGTTAGATCAATTAAATTAAATAAATATGGTCTTGGTCCCCATTCCAATTTTTATTGAAGCCCAGTATTTTTCCTGGAATTTATTTATCATTACAGGGGCCATAATATTAAATTAAATGATACTGAGCAGATATAAGTTAGGGCTGATGTATTAAGATACAACTTAGGCTCACTCTTTTTGTGGAATCATCGACCGAGTGGTTGAAATCGAGTGTAGTACTGCTTTGTATGAGCTTCTACTATCTCTTGCGTGGACTCTGGAAGGTCTTCTATGAATCTTCCTAATCTCCAATAGTCTACGCAACAACTTGGACGGGTCAGCGATAAAGTACACACCTGGAGATCCAGCAAACAGGGACAAGGCTGGAACAACAGTGTTCGGGGGAATAATAGTATTATCCGCGATCTTAGCGCAGTCCTTAATGATAGTGAACTTTCCCTGTTAGGACATTTAAGAACGTGTGCGATGGAGTAAAGGAAATGACCGGACAATAACACAATTCTTCCCAATTTCAACATGATTTCCTATCGTTGCAGCCTCTACAACAGAGCTTGCGCCGATATGAACATGGTCTCCTATTTTCATAGGATAGTAATTGAAATTTCCACGGTATGTTTTGTAGGGAGGCCTAGCCGGGGCGCGCCTGTTAATATTTCAAGTAGTAACAGGAACAACGTACCGCATAACACACCCCTCGCCCACAAGACAATATCTACCTAGGGAGATGACGACGGCATGTCCAGGCCCTGTGCGCCTCAGATCACCGCGTATTATTGCGCCACTTGAGATGATAGTCTTCCCCCCAAGAATGATATTCTGTGGCCCAGCAATTGTAGCACGTCGTGAAACCTTGTTACCAGTATCCTGAAAAAGCGCATCGTATATAATCTTTACTCAGGCAAAACGAGGGACACACACTGTTTCAATGAATTCGGCTTTAGAATAGTAAATTGGAGGGTCCATAGACGTATCGAGATTGAATCCAGACAGTATGGGATTGCAAGTCACGTATTGTATGTAACACGTGAATTGTATTCGTTGGAGCTACCTTCATGTTACTTCAGACCGTTTTGCGAACACAATCTTCACGGGCAACTGGCTTCGTACCCCAGATAACACAAAATACAACTCCTTCAATCTTTCTTCTTTATCGCAATCTACACCCCCACTCCCGTCACTTCTCCTGGTCTCCGAAAATCGCTTCTGGAGTACAAAACCTTCCTACGTCAGCCCGAAAACAGAATGCATCTTACAATGGGCCACTTGCAACAACATTTAAACGACTGAAAATTTTCTCTCTGTCCTCTCTAACCCTTTCAAGCACATTGGCCCCATTTATGTTCATAGTGGAATCCAATCTGCCTCTCACAGCACGTTTCGCCCTGGCAAGTATTGCTGTCGGGACGTCAGGCATAAGCACTGGGCTCGTTGCCTGGTGCGGGATGCCATACGTAATAACACTCAGACGCTTAAATCCCGAAGAAAATTCAGGTGCAGAGGGAGTTGAAATGACAACCCTCAATTTGTTCCTACGCCCGAAGATCACCACGGTTTGTCAAAGTCGCTGTACTGTAGCATATCCTAATTTCCGCGACCCATAGGTTTACGATCCAATGTTTTTGGTAGAGACCAAACGAGCTTTCGCAAAATGGGAATTAGCGGGAGCAATAACACTTCCTGCTGGTAAATCTATAGCTCCAGGCACTGAGGAGACTGTGGCCGAGACAACAGACAAAGAAGGTAACATTATCGGCAGATGGATTGTGACTTGGGGAAACGATGGTGAAGGGACCTGCCATCAAGTCGGCGATATTATTCGGTGGGCAGAGGCCATTCATTGTCGAAGACGGGACGAACTAATCTTGATTCACCTATATAAGTTACTTCAACGTTCACGAGGAACTACTGATATAACAAGGCTCTTAGTTTCTAAACCAGCACATTAGTGGGACTACTATCCTAAGTAAATCTCAATTGCTGAACATCGAGGTCCCTATTAACTTATCGGCCAAGATCGTTTAACACTAGGAATCCTTTTCTCTTCTAATCTAGACCGGGATCATAGAATTTCTACCAAACATAATAACCAATATATATGTCAAAATTGTCGAACTATTGTGTATTATTATTTTCTCGCAAGAGGCTATGGGTTCTACACAGGTAAACCGCGTGCGGCACACCTGGGCAGAAATAAGCGTCAAAGACCACTTATAATAATTCTCGCAATGGTGTGACTAACTCAATGACTATCTGACAGTCATCTCGGTTATATCACCAGATTCGTAGGTATCGTGATGAGCGAATGTAAATTATACAAAGGTCTGTTTTCTCGATAGACCGTCACCCGCTTTTGTTATTATTAGGTGGTGTGAGTGTATGGATTATAGAATTGGCCGTCTGACGCAATAACGAGGAAATTCCACAGCAAAACCTACCGTTTACTATAAGTCATTGCGACCCACTAATGAGAACGTGGGAAAAGTGAGGATGTAGAATCTGCTATTACGAACGGGGTGGCACGTTCCAGTAAATTTTGTTTGAGGGAGACGATATGGCAGGCGTGCTAATGTATTTGTCCTGAAACTTGCTGTGGTACCTCAAACTCTGAACGACAATAAACCGTAATGTAGATTCACACTTGTTGCTAGATGGATTCGGCGGATTTGTAAGACCACATGATCAAAACCGTTTTTCAGGCCTCCCCGGGCCATAACTCAGAGCCTTTATTCGTTCTAATTAGAGGACCCTATTTGAATAGCATCTGATAAATTATGGTTGTTTTAAAAAGCAAACGGAACTGCGGAGGTGCCTAAAATTGAGATAACATGGGAAACGTTGGGCCACTGATAACACAATAACATTGAGAAATATCATAAGTAAATATGGTGCATTACATCTTGGTCTTGAGCCTGACATGTTCCATGCTCACATCTAACTGACCGGTTATATATAATGTCGCGACGCAAAACTGGATGAGACGTACAATTACTATCATAAAGCCTATCTGTTGGCACGGACACGAGATGTGTGTGTACATTGGAAGCATCAACCATCGATGGGACAACGTCTTTAAGTGTAGGCGCACCAAGAAGGCGCATGTTCATTTCGAATTCATCCTACCACAAAGTTAGTAGAGCGAGAGAAATCTTGGTTTGGCTTTACTTGTAAGATCTGTAGGGCCTTATCCATACCCTCAGGGCCGTATGCAGAAAATGCATACAAGAAAGGTCGACCAATCCCCACTGCACAGAATTTCAGCGCTAATTATTTGAGATGAGGTACGGAACCGACCTGCTGTCGCACCAAGTGCAATGGCCTTCAAGATGTCGGTGGCTCTTCGCACACCACCATCAACATATAACTGGAATTTCTCATTGGGGAATGTAAGACCACGTTTCTCCTTCAGTTTCATCGTGACCTCAACCAATATTTCTATTCCGGACCGTGCGAAGTCAAGTTGTCGCCCACCATGGTTCGATAGCACGACCCCTGCAAGGTTCAAGTCATAGGCCTGGAGTGCATCCTGAAGGATTTTGTGAATTATACAGATGAGACAGGTCTAAAAGATATATACTGACCTCCCAACACTGAACTCCTTTGAGGACAAGGGGCACTATAAACAGAGGACTTGAATCGGAGAAACGAATTATGGGGATAAAACACTACTTACTGCTCGTAATGCTCTTAAACCATTTCAAATCATCCCAGCATAACCCGGGATCAATGAATGACTACGCCAGAATTATGAGCGGTCGACAACAAGGTGCAACTCCGAGTCAAAGATAAAACACATACGCTGATGGCTCTTGCAGCGCCTTGAGATCTATCCACATTCCCGGATCCTGCTTTACTTACCTCTGAAGGATCTTCAGCTTCAAATTTCATTCGCATGTCCTGAAAACGAGCTGACAATGAGTGTACGACCACAGCCAATGCACACACCTTTTCTCGGCGACCAAGCTGTGGTGCATCCACCGTTATGAATAAGCCTTTAATTCCACGCGCTTCGGCATGTTGCACAATCCTTTTTGTGATATTTCTGTCCTTATTGACATATCTGTGGAAGCATTGGATGAAATCACCATACCCACTGACAAAATTTGATAGACGTACAACTGGAAGAATTGTACTTGGCCTGGTGCAGCACCGTCTACGATCTCGTCAAATGAGCAAGAAGCCAGAGTAGGGATCTGAAAGAGGGGGTGAATAAGATGTTATTTTTTGGGGGGAATGTTCCCAATTAAACCATTTGAATAACACCGTGTTTAGCTGCCGCTTTTGTGAGGTTAAGCTCGCCATCTGGGTGACCGAGTTTTCCAAGGGCTGTTGCTGACTGAATGCCGGTCATTACGGCTTGCAAACACTTATTGAATAATGGAACTCACAATATATAAAGGCATACTAGATTTATGGCCGAGAATCGTAGTTGACCAATCGACCTTGGTAACATCGCGAAGAATTCGTGGCCTAAACCAGATTCTAGGGAGATGTTTCACACTCGAATTTTAGAACGTAGTCGTGGCAAATATACCTATGGTATGCAGCATGATTTTCCCTGTTAGTAATTTCATCATCCGCAGCTGAAGAATAGTAAGCCCAAGCTTTATCAGCCATGACTTGTTTTGCGATTGCCTTTTTTTTTTTCAGTTAGTAACCCAGAAAAAGTTATGGTAAAATGATTATTACCTCGAAGTCGTGTAAGTTTAAGACTTCATCTAGCGCGGGTCTAAGAGATATTCGCTCTTGGCGGGCTTTCTCCTCGTCTGTGATCACGATCTCCACCTTTTCTACTGTATCAAGGTCAACAGGTCCTAAACTGGGTAGCAGAGAACGTATTTTCAGATGCCTATAGTGGAACTTAGGGGTAGAGGGCCTCACTGTTTCTCTAGTGGGAGGTTTGTAGTAATAGCATCCGGAGGGTGAATCGGTTCATACTCCTGGCTGGATCGTCGGGTTTCAGCTTCTAAAGCTGATAGAAAAAAACTTGCAACACAAACGTAGCATCTTTCCCTGCATATTTGAGAATTATTTTGCTGCCTCCTGGAGCCCCAATAGTTGCTTAGCTTGAGTTCCCAGAACTATATATCGTAGATCCTCACCAGGATGATCTAACAAAGGAACTCGTGCATAAACGTTACCGTATTTAGAGAAATAAATGGCTTACCATCTAGAAACTCGGTGACATCATAAACGATGCCTGTATAAGTCCACCCAGTATTCAGTTGTCCAGCATACACCTGTAAGTTGATTAAAAATTTCACCGTGAACAATGATCCAACAACTTTGGCGAGTATTGTGTGTAGCGACTTCCTGGCCAGAAATATGTTTTCCTTGTTGTGCCATGGTGCTATTTCGGAGGGTATGAACGTCCAACGTGTGTCTACAGCGTCAAGGTTGTCTGGCAAAGTCGCGTACAGGGATTCCCACTGTCGCCCCAGTTGAAACGTCACAAGGAACGGTCCGGGGTGCCGGCGGATATCCATTGGACATGACGTCACAAACCGACTCCTCGAATCAAGGATCGACAATTGCCAACGAGGTGAATTTTTTGGGTCGCGCTGCAAAGACACGCCCAGCTATCGATATCTAATTCTAATGTTTATTGGTACATCCGGGTATCCGAAAAACATGGTAAATGCAAACAAATACAAGCGGTCAAAGTGGATACGTTCAGCCCAGAATCAGATAACTTCAAATGCCGTCCCGCCCGCGCGCGAGTCGAAGTCGATTACCTCGTCAAGGCCTGTATATCGTTTAGAACATGTCCAAGTATATTTAGTACCAAAAACTAACCCATCACTTGAAAGAATGCCTTAGGGTCCATTCCCTGGGCTGATACAAAGTCAGTCCCCGTTTTCTTTAAGGACTGCATAGCGGCCCGGACCGCGTGGACCATCGCCACGCAAGACACCAAGGAAAAGACTAGTTATAGCGTGAGTCTTTGTGCACCAATAATTATCCTTCAAGCAGCTTACTGATTATTTTAGCACCCATAGCTTCTGCCTCGCCAGACGTGAAGGACGGTGTCAATCCCCCGGAGATAACGTTTACAAGGACCTTTATTAAGCATTATTAAAATTGCAGGCTATTTCAATGAAAGATGGAGGTCAACCTACGGGCTTGGGCGCCAAGGCAGCGACAGTTGACTCAAGAAGTTCTTTAGTTTTCACTCCTTCAATGAAACAAACATCAGCCCCGGCGTCAGCAGCCATTTTCAGGCGCGTAACTGCTTCTTCCATGCCAAGAACCTGAGCTGAATCCGTGCGAGCAATAATAATCTAAAATGATTGTGAATTTCAACCGTAGGCCATCTCATGTAGTCGAAAACACATACAAAATCAGAGCCTCCTGGAATGGCATCTCGAGCATTGACCGCAGCGCGGATTCGGACAAGAAATTCTTCACGGGAGACTACTTGTTTTCCGAGGAGATGCCCACATCGTTTCGTCTGTACTTGGTCCTCGATGTGAAGGGCTGCTACACCGGACCGTGCATATTGTGTGACCGTTCTTGCAACCATGGTGGGCCCGCCAAACCTTCGATCAGGCGTCAGCAAGTTATGAACATCAAGATTCAATCATAACCTACCCAGTATCTGCATCGGCAATAACTGGAACTGTGGGATCTAGGCTGCATACCATCTGGGCGGCCTACAAGAAAAATAATCAAAAAATTTCCAAGACTTAAACACTGCGACCTTACACCAACAAAGTCATTTAATGTTGCAATAGCCAAATCCGGTTGGCCCATTCTAGATGCGGTTGTGGCAGCACCGCTTAAGAGAAAGGGAATATTTAATATGTTTTTGTGATGCATTTAATTGAAATGAACCTTTGGTACATGCAATCAAATCCGGCTTCAAGAGCACACCGTGCGCTGATACCATCACAGATGCCAGGAGCAATCTGACAGAGGTTGAGATGGATATATCACGATGTCAAGACAGAAAAGACTAACAACAATTCCTGGTCGCGCAAGCATTTGACGCAAACGGGTGGCAGGGTTAGTGGATAGAGGCCCCTCAAGGAAATTCGCAGGATCCAGTCGGGGATTATTGTAAACGACTTTACTCGGGCGGCTCTCCTCTTGAACAGGACGCTGGGACTCAGTGGTGCGGTGTGGCCGCTCAACACTAGAGGATGTCTTGGTGAAGTAGTCGGGAGCGGGAGACATTGATAGTAGGGTCGGATGAACGTGGAGTTGAGGACGAGTGCGGGATTGCTAAAGATAGAGAACTTGAAAAGCCAGGGCACTGTCTTTTATAGTGGTTGCTTGCTTGTAGTCAATATTTAACAGGCAGATAGGAGAAACAGTTCCTATTACAAAAGCCGTCATACCCGTGTCTTGTTCGGTCGGACGAGGCGCGCCAAGACATATCAAAATCCGCACACGGGAAAGTCAAGAATACCGCGTTCGGGAGAGTGTGAGTCTATTTTAGAAGTGTAGTTGCCAAGGACAAAGATTCTTCTGTGCCAGTGCATAACGTAAATCCCCTTAGGCATTTTGGGGTGTAGAAGCCGAGTCCGAGGATGGGATGAGTTATGGGGAAATAGGCGAGAAAAAAAATCAACGATGCGCGATAATGAACTAAGGACACGCGTGGATGCGTTATTGAAGTTCTTGCCAAGACCCTTGATTGGCCTCGCGTTGTTTATGCCTGCTTGAGCTTGTTAAACCTTAAGGGCTAGTGTACAGAGTTAGTGGCACTGCCATCTCCAACCCTGGCTCTTTGGATCCGTTCCAACTGCTCCTAGAAAAAGTCGGGCATATGGATTGTATATCACCTGCTTAACAACCACTACGCTGGATCTTCGTTGTGCGGAAGACAGCGGGGGGCGTATAATGCACCACGGACGGGATTCTTTCATTCCAGACCAGAATAACATACATTCCCCACCCATAACTCGGAGATAGAGAGGCAAATATGACGAGGCCAAAACCTTCGCCTTTTCTCCTCGTTTATCTCGGCGATATACCACACAACTGTCGTCAATCTTTGACTTGTTATCAGTACGTACACGTGTATAGACCAGGATCTGGACAGTGCATCAATAGTTGTCTTGGCATTGGCATTTACTCTCGGCATTCCGTTTTGTTAATCTTCCATAAAGAAGCTAAAAATGCACTCTACTTCCTCTCTAACGCCGGAGATTTTTCTCAACGTCGCACTCATGTCTATTCCGCATCGATTAGAAACAAGGCGCTCCTATGGAACCACGGATCATCCAAGGCATATGATGGTGCCCACCCGAACTCTGTCGGTCTCCCTGACTTCCGCTGTTGCACGACAAAAGGCGGCGGGGAGATGCGACTGACTTCATCTGCTTCGAAACGTTTGCAATATGTCCCTGATCTCAGCCGCCACTGTCTCCCAGCATGCTAGCCGCGACAGCTGCTGGATTATTGTCCATGGTTCGTTATATGTAAAAACTTATACTAATCAAGAGTAAAACGTCTTTCGTGTAGGCAAAGTCTATGATGTAACGGATTTTTTGGATGGTAATTCAGACCTTCATGTCACAAGGCTTATGTCCAATATCGCACCTAGATCATCCCGGAGGAAGCAAAATCATTCTCAAGTATGCCGGAACCGATGCAACGTGAGGCCATCCTTGCAGCAAATAATGTTAAGCTCATAGCAAACTCATTTTAGGGAAGCATATGACCCCATACACCCTCCGGATGCTATCAAGACGAATCTCCCAACTCAAAAGCAGTACGTGGCAAGCACCTTGGACTAATTTGTATTGATTCGCTATTTGCCCTCTCAGTATCGGTGAAATAGACCCGAGCACGGTTGCCAAAGTAGTAAAAAAGGTGACGGATGCAGATAGAAAGCGCCAAGCGCTATTGGATGCTCGTCCTCCTCTCGATGAGATCCTTAACCTACATGACTTCGAGGTGCGAGGGTTGTATGATTAATTTTGTGCGCCATTCTAAGACGCCGTACAGGCCGTTGCAAGATCAGTCCTTCCTGACAAAGCCTGGGCGTATTATTCCTCTGCATCGGATGACGAAATTACAATTAGAGAAAACCGTGCTGCCTTTCAGAGGTGTGTTTTTGCCAGTAGTTCTCTTATATGTGATGCACTGACCTACATTCTATGAAGAATCTGGTTCAGGCCTCGTATATTGCGGGATGTTACTTCGGTCGACTGGTCCTGCACTATTCTGGGCCAAAAATCCTCACTTCCTTTGTACATCGTAGGTCAAGGCACTGTGTATAAAATAGCACTAATTATTTTGATAGTCAGCAACTGCCCTCGGAAAACTGGGTCATCCAGACGGGGAACTCAACTTGACTCGAGCAGCGGGGAAACATGGGGTCATTCAAATGGTTTAAATACAACTCCTATCAGAGTTTCGACTTGAATTTGACCTGTAAAATCAGATTCCGACCTTGGCATCGTGCTCGTTTGATCAAATTGTCGATGCAGCTGTTCCGGGCCAGCCTCTCTTTCTCCAACTGTACGTGGATTTATTCTGGCCAGCCCCTTCATGACGAAATCGCACATACCTAGATATGTCAATCGCAACCGTGAGATCACAAAGAACTATGTGCAACATGCCGAGAGACGCGGAGTAAAGGCTCTTTTCATCACCGTTGATGCGCCCCAGCTTGGCCGCCGCGAGAAAGATATGCGAATGAAGTTTGTCGGGGATGATGCTGGTGCCAAAGTTCAGGAGGGCCAGTCCGGTGTGAAGAAAGATCAAGGTGTCGCCCGGGCCATCAGTGTATGGCAGTTTCTTGCCATTTCCTTTGGTTCACCTTGCTTATGATAATTTAGTCATTCATCGATCCAAGCCTCTCTTGGAAAGACATTCCGTGGTTTAGGAGCATTACCAATAGTAAGCAAAGCAATACCAGACTGCGCAGAGACGAAAATTCTCATGGCTCCCATTCCACTCATAGTGTCCATTATTCTCAAAGGCGTGGCGACACCCGAAGATGCCATTATGGCACTTGAGGCAGGCGTACAAGGAATTGTCCTGAGTAATCACGGCGGCAGGCAACTTGACACCAGTCGATCGGGGCTCGAGAATTTAGTGGATATCGTCGCTGCGCTGAAAACGAGGGGCCCCTGGCCGAATCCTAATTTTTCAGTTTTCGTCGACGGTGGTGTTCGTCGCGCGAGCGATGTATTGAAGGCTCTAGCCCTTGGCGCGTCTGCTGTCGGAGTTGGAAGGGGCTTCCTCTATGCATTTTCTAGTTATGGTCAGGAAGGCGTTGAGCGTGCCATCCAAATATTTCGAGTACGTTATTCTATTTCATTCCGAGATCTTTCTTCTAATGGGGCTACAATCTTAGGACGAGATAGAGATGAATATGCGATTACTCGGGGCTCGTAACCTGTCAGAGGTTGTACCGGAAATGGTTGACGCCAGCGCCCTCCATTCGCATGCCACAATCACACCGAGAGATAGTTTGTATGATCAGACATGTAAGCGGAGGTACATCACTAGTTTAGTCCTGTACATCTGACCACTCTGAACAGATCAACCTTTACGCCTAGCTCAGCCCAAAACCAGGCTGTGATTGTAGAAGCTTCAAGTTTACATGAGCACCAGCATGATCCATCTCAAAATTAAAATCGTTTTCACATTTAGATTCATAACTGTATTTGGCGAATTTCTCCTTGTAATTAAATGAGCAATCAATGATACGTCATTAACCATGCATCATCCGGACAAGCAAAATCTTCTTCCACAGAAAATTTGAGTCTCCAAGGCGGCCATTCTGTCAGTTTCACTTCGGCCTGCGATTTGTCCACGTCCCACAGGACACGGTTTAAGCCCACTGTTTCCAGGTGCTGCACTTCATTAACCAGGTCTTCTGGAACGATCGGTAGATAGCGACCAATGCCATATAGATGCAAAAAAGTTAGACGTGGAAGTTTCCCTAGGTAGAACAACTTTTTAAGTTTCTCGTCAGCATTGATACGATTAACCGCGGAAACATGAGATATGTACCAATGGCCACAAAGCATTAACGTCTATGGTGGCTGAATCCTGGTGATTCCAGGGGATAGCGATGTGAACAGCTTTGAGTTTAGAACTAAAAAGGGAAGCTAATTGATTGAAATCTTCCCATTCTAGATACCTGTAGCCTGCGTGAAACCCAAGCACTTCAAGATTCACCAGACTTTCAATTGTCGGAAGAAGGTCGGAGAGGGTATACCATGAAGCTCCTGCGAGGCGGACGAAGAGTCTTCGTAACAAGGAACGCCCCTCGAGAAACACTGATAGAACGCGGATGGCTTCGTGAGATATAACAGGTAGAGCCACTTCTTCGCAGGAGAGTCGGAATGACCTTAAATAGGGAAGGGATGTCGAGTCATTGGGTAGAATGGAAAATATGTCAACTGATATATGACCGACCAAGGACAGACACTCAAGGAGGGGAGCGTGCCGAAAAACAAGTTCCATACTCGCAACATCAGAGTTGAACGTGGCACATATATCAAGGGTTGTTAACGCACTATACATACGAATGGGCATTTCGCTGACGTTCCGAGCGACCAAGGATAGTTCTTTAAGAGTGACTGCCATTGATTTAACGATCACGACTGTACTTTCCGAGTCCGCCAGTTCTTCACTCCAATGGTCGTCATGTACTATGTCGTGTGTGTTCCGAGCATAGTAAAATGGGTGGACAAGCCGTAGATGAGTGATCTGATTCAGGTGCTGGAGCATAGTCGGGGAAGGAACCCTGCATACGGTAACAAAAAGTGAGTCGAAGTCTGGAGATGAAGCAAGGTAGCACTACGTTTCGAGAGATAGATTGCGTAAAGACGGAGGTAGGCTTGCAGTCAAGCCTTCGGACAACTCAGGGGACCTTCCAAACCAATAGAAGGATCGTAGGCGGGGTATCGCCTGGAGGGCTTGTATAAGACACACTAGAGAGTGGGCGGGCGTTAGTGAAGTGAGATTCTCATAGGGGACTGGAACAACTTGCGTTTCTCGAAGATCGAATGAGAATCGGCCATTGCAACCACAATTATAGTCTTCACCACGCTCGCAAATTCAGGATTATCCTTGATATGCTGCAGAATCTCCCAAGACCTCTGCATACTCCGTTCCAGTATTTCGTCCGATGGGAGCGGTGGACCATAGGACATTGCGAAGAATTCAGATGATTCTTTCCCAACGAGATATATCCTGATCGAGGCAAATACGAAACGGACAGCAATGGCGTGAAATGAACGGGAAACATGTAAAAATGGTATTTGATGTGAATATTGAAGAAACTGGATTATGTGAGTCCAAGTTTCGATAGGTAGGTCCGACGCGACGAGCTTTGTGGATGCAGCCATACATTGATTTACTTGCAATTGGTACAATTCAACGTTCACATTTTGGTTTTTTATAATTAACCGGTTAGATGATCAAACTTGGAATATCAAATGGGTGAAATATTGATGTTTCCTCCTCCCAGCCACCGAGACCAAGACCCCGATAATTCTATCCGGCTCACGGACACAGATGCCGCCGTGGCAAGGCTATCCGCGGCGCAGAAGCAATACTTTCATGACCCGTTCATCAAGTATTTCGTCCCTCGTGCTCATCTGCAACCTCCCCGACCACCATTGATCAATGTCGGTACATTCGTACGCTCAACGGCTATTGATAACCTGGTTGAAAATTGGCTTTTATCTTCTGAACGCGCTGGCCAACGTTGCCAGATTGTTAGTTTCGGCTCAGGTAGCGATACAAGATTTTGGAGGATTGCGGTACGTTTCCATGATCTTAGTTATTTCTTTCCCGGTGGGGGAATTGATACGAACCCATTCAGATAGGC
Source organism: Collybia nuda (assembly GCA_015584075.1). Taxonomy (NCBI): domain Eukaryota; kingdom Fungi; phylum Basidiomycota; class Agaricomycetes; order Agaricales; family Clitocybaceae; genus Collybia; species Collybia nuda. The sequence goes on from MU150250.1 coordinate 109,242, forward strand.
CGGTCCCCACAAAGATACCATCGCCAAGTATATTGAAATCGATTTCCCTGAAATTACCAGTAAAAAAGCCTTGGCTATTCGTAAAAGTGACATACTGAGCCAGGGGTTGGGCGACTCAGCTGACATTCTTCTATGTAAGTTGCTTTCAATTAACACCATGCAATCTGGCCTTCACCCTTAAACGTAGGTAATGGTGGCACTACTTTACATTCACCAGTTTACCATTTATTGTCTGTTGATCTGCGTCTGCCACCTGCTACAACTCTTGAAAGTGTCCTAATCTCCCCAAGTCCGAACTCTACCACCGGGTCATTATTGTCTGTGAACCTGCCAACCCTACTCCTGTTCGAATGTGTACTTGTTTATATGTCCCCATCAGCATCTTCGGCCCTTTTACGTTGGTTCGTTAAGTACTTTTCTTCATCTACAGAACAATCGGTCCTTGGAAGTGTTGTATATGAGATGTTTGGGTTGGGAGATGCGTTTGGGCGGGTAATGGTCAACAATTTGAGGGTATGTTCTTTCTCCACGCCTTGTCGTGCGCTTACATGGCCCAAGGCGAGGCGTATATCTTTACCTGGCGTAGAGCCATACCCAAATATCCAGTCGCTCCCAAGCAGATTTCTCGATGCTGGCTTTACTACTGGTTTTGGGTTGAATCTTCGAGAAATTCGAGAAGGCTACATTGATCCTGCAGAACTTAAGAGGTATTATGGTGTCCAAGCACACTAATTACTCCCATACTTGCTCAGAGTCTTACCGTAGGATATCGACACTCGAAATGCTCGATGAAGTAGAGGAACTGGAGCTCCTTCTTGAGCATTACGCTATTTCTTGGGGTGTATTTTCTACTTCGCCGGACTTGAACACTTGGGAGGAGTGGGGATTAGTTCAGAAAAAAAATATGGTGGAGGAAGATCTTGACCAAAGACATAATGGATGAAAATTCTATAAGTTCCTCCACACTATAATGCTAACTCCTGCCCCAAGGGTTCACTAAATATTGGATGAATATGCTAGGGTAGTGGTGCTTGCATGCGTGATAGGTTGAGAAGGATCCTATGAAGGGTGTAGAACATGTATAAGCAATGGTGATATGATGTAAAGAATTAAAATTCAGAGAGAAGATCAAGTCTGCGGACAGACGTATTCATGCACAAGCGCCATGTTTCAGGCCCAATGTCAAAGAAAAAAATTGTTGATACACGATTCGTCATATGGTGGTGCTAGAGGTTGATGTGGCTACTCACCAGTTCTGCATTTGGGTATTATCGAAGAAAAATACTAATATTAGTTGAGACTTCAAAGCTTCAAGCTTCGACTTGAAGTTGCACAACGTGAATGTTAACTTGATTTGATGAGTTATGAAAGTAAATGATTACATCGATTACATATTATGATACTCTGCTTGATGTATCGTCAAGTGTAGTGTTCGGGGTCCCACTCTCAAGCTGGCAGCCATCAATTGTTTAGACAGAAAAATCATTATCAGTTTGTTTTATTCTCTTGGAAAAAAACAAGAACGATATGATACTGTGCAGCACGAGGTTGACCCTACTTGCGGGAAAACTGTCCGCGTTTTGTTGCGAGCGTGGAGTCGGTTAAATTGGCCCAAAAGTATACCTGAATAATATATTTCGTCCATATATTGGCCTTATTAGGTTAGTGATGCAGAACCTGCTTAGGATTTTTGACTAGTAGAGGTCAGGGATAGAAGCTGATGGTTCGTTTCCGTAGTAAAATAATAACATACCGACGTAAGGAATGTAAATTCAGGGCGTAGAGGCCTGCTGGCAGATTTGCTGGCTGGCACATGGAGTCAATTGGAGAACGGACCCGAACTATATGAGCACGGGGTCTCTGGGGTCCTGCAGAGGGAAATTTTGTCGAATTTGTGATTGCATTGTTGTTCTTGTCCCTCGTCCTTGCCTACAGGACAGACATCTCTCTGCCGGATCGCTATTCTCAGCGTCCGAAGCACCTCTTCTAGACTACATCCAGCTGCTTTTACGCCTGCTGGCAGGTCATTTTTGACGACCACCACACGCAACCGAAATCCCAACTCTTTCGAAAAAAAAAACGCAAAGTCATCATAGAAAAATCCACTCTCACCTTGCAAAATTCGTACGTGCCCTTTGCCCTTTCGGTTGCACCTGTTTTTTCTCTTCTTATTCATGGAATTGGGTACTGCTTCCCTTTAGAATGAGCAAATCTTCAACCGCAACAACACCGAAGATTCCGACAAAGTCAGCTTGGTCAAGGGGTCCACCGCAGTCTGCACCTACTCCTCCTCGCTCACAGTCCCCAGCGCCATCCACCCCAGTCCATCCAACGCACTCGAGACGTCCCAGTACTCTTGGTCAAGGTGTACCTATAAAGGATGGTGTCACTGTTTCCCGCGGCACCGTTGGTGCTGTAAAGCAAGGCAAGTGTGGCAGTGCTATTCTCGTCACCGTACTGACTCGTTTACTAGGATCTGCTGTGACCTTTGGGTCTATAGATGATATTTCTGCACCGATATCTTCCTCGCCTGCTGCAACACCCCCCATTAAATCCGAAGGCGTGAAATCCTTCGGGTCGGTGCCTGCAACAGTAGGCCATGTCAACGGAAAATCCTCAATTTCATCGAGGGCAACCGTGGCATCATCATCCTCTTCAGCAGGAACGACTCCAACTGTACCTTCCACCCCGTCTAAACCTGCAAAACTGGACATTCACAAGATGTTCCAGAACCCCTCATCGACCCCTTCCACGTCCCAAACACCTTCGGATACATCCTCTCCTTCTTTACGATCTTCTAATCTTCCATCTCAGTCATCCTCTCAGCATCAACCGGGGCCCATCCCTGCGCCTTCCCAACCATCCCAGCTGGGCTCCCATCAATATACGTCTTTTGTACCGGGTGGCAGCATGCGGCCGCAACAACCAAGTTCTGGTCCAGGCGCCCCTCGCTCTCCTGTGTATTCTCGTCAAATCCCTAATGGAGCGGGCCCCCGCCCTCAAGGTGGGCCAAATGGTGGCACCTCTCAGATGTCGTCTGGGCTTTCAAGCCCTCGCCTAGCACCGCATCCTCACACAGGGCAACCTTCTGGTATGCCCCCTCCCTCAGCTTCTATGCCGCCGCAAATGCAGCCTCCAATAGCTGCCTGGTCTCAATACTATGTAAGGCTAGATTAAATTTATCATACATGTGTATTAATTCATGGGGCCCTATTTTCAGTATTCTGATCAACATTATATGCAGCCTTATGGAAATGGATGGTATGCAATGCCACCTCAACCTCAACACCAACATCCCCCGCATCATCCACCACCACCCGGACCTCACGGACCCCCGCATGCGGGAATGCCCATGTCACCACGTAATCAACCTCCTCAACTTCAACCTGGTACGCCCACGCCCACGCATGCTATACCCAGTGTTATCCATGTTCCACATCCTCCTCACACACACTCAACTTCCAATAGTATCAGTGGTTTGTCGTCTCCACCCCCAACACCTTCGACACCCAGTGCGCGTCTTAATGCAAATTCTAATGCATTCGTGCCGGGCATGCGATCCAAGATAGTTGTTAAGAATGCTGACGGTCTGGAGGTAGACTTTAGCTCTATTACTAAGCCTAATTCGGCTGTATCTTCAGCTGGGGGTTCCTCACCTGCATCTGGACCAGGATTTCGACAAGGTAGTCCTAAAGTACCTGCGACACCTACGAGACGGTCTGGGCCCGTTAGGATAGAGACAGAAGAGCAACGACGGAAGCGTCTTGCCGACGAAGAGAAAGAGATCGATAGGCTGAAACTCCAGGCAGAGGCGGAAGAAAAACTCAGGAAAGAGAAAGAGGACAAGGAACGCAAGGAGAAAGAAGATACTGAGAGAAAACAAAAAGAAGAAGAAGAGAAGAAGGAGCAGGAACGTGTACGAAAGGAGGAAGAAGAGAAAGAGAGAATACGAAAACAAGAAGAGGCTGAGAAGTTGCGCGTCAGGCTGGAGCAGGAGGAAAAAGAACGTTTACGAAGGGAGGAAGAAGAAAAGAAGCTTCGAGAGGAGGCAGAGAAGGAAAGGGAGCGGCTCCACTTGATTGAGGAGCAACAACGTCTGAAACGTGAAGAGGAGGAGAAAGAGAAGGAACGTATCCGGTTAGAAGAAGAAGAAGCTGCAAAAGCCAGAGCAGCTGCTGAAGCTAAATTCAAGGTTGAGCAATCTCTTACTGATACCCCTGTGGCCGAATCCAAGGATGAAAGTGAAGTTCAGGATTTCCCCCAGGAAGTCGACGCTATAACACCTGGCCCTGCCACCTCCCCTTCTATTGATGAAATCAAAGAGAAAACGAAGGAACCATTGCGAATAAACACAACTACTTCCCCTTTGCACGACCTTCCCCGAAAGCGGCCAGGACCTTTGGATCTCTCAAATACAAAGGCTGTTCCAGCACCTTTGCCTTCTGCCCTTGCCACGGCCCGCGTCATCGACGATCTTGGCCGTGTTCCGTACCCTGAAGGTGTTATGAGCCCCAAAATCGAACTCAACATCAATGCCAAAGACGGAAAGTTCAGGTAAATGTACAGTCTAATATTTTCCAGTCCCAGTACTAATCACACTATAAATGTAGATATGACCGCGAATTCCTGTTACAGTTCATGTCTATCTGCAAAGAGAAACCTGACATGCTTCCTCCTCTTGATGCCATCGGCCTCGAGCCAACAGACCAAGCTTCGCTATCCATGAGCCGTGGAGGTTCTGGTCGCCATCGCCAACCATCCGGGGCAATACCTCCATCTCGTCAGCCATCCGTTGGATTAGGCTTTTCATCAGGTTTTGGAAAACCTGGATCTACCAACCCTTTCAGTATCATGGGCAACTTTGCAACTCCTGGTGCATCCAAGCTTAATAGTGATGAACGATTCAATCTTGCTACCAGCGGCCGCGCTGCTTCAGTCAGCGGTCCTGGTCTGCCCTTTGGTCGCCCTTCACAAATGCAACGAACAGCAAGCCAGGGCGGCCCAGGTGGCGCTCCAATGTCAAGTAATCGCACACGGAGCAAGCGCGGAGAGAAGCGGCCGCCTGATGGAAACAAGGCAGGAGGCCAACAAAATCATGGATATGGCCATGGTCAGTCGAGTATGGCTCAAAACATCTCCCTAGAACCTATTGCGCCTCTGCAAGCCACTGCAAACCGTTGGGACAGGAAGACCGTCTCCGCCGTCGATCCTGATTCTCCAGAGACTGTTGACCGTAAGGTTAAGGGTCTGTTAAACAAGCTGACAATGGAGAAGTTTGATTCTATCTCAGACCAAATTATAGCATGGGCAAACAAGTCGGAGAAGGAAAAAGACGGAAGGACACTTATCCAAGTCATCAGGCTCGTATTCGAGAAGGCAACGGATGAGGCCACGTGGTCAGAAATGTATGCTCGCCTCTGCCGGAAGATGATGGAGCAGATTAGCCCCCTTGTCCAGGACGACGGCATTAAAAATGCCGATGGCAAGCCTATTGCTGGTGGTCAGCTTTTCCGAAAATATTTACTCAATCGATGTCAAGAGGACTTTGAACGTGGATGGGTAGCAAAGGAGGCAACTGCCGCGGCCGCTGCAACTAAAGCTATGGAAGACCAAGCCGCAAAAGCCGCCAACGAGAAAAGCAAGGATGGTGAGACAGGTGACGAAATTGTGCTATATTCCGATGAATACTATGCCGCACAAAAAGCCAAACGCCAAGGTCTGGGCCTCATTAAATTCATTGGCGAGTTGTTCAAACTCCAGATGTTGACTGAGCGTATCATGCACGAGTGTGTGAAAAAGCTCCTTGGTAATGTCGAGAATCCCGAGGAAGAGGAAATTGAAAGTTTGTGTAAATTACTCACAACCGTTGGCGCTATCGTCGACACAGCCAAGGCCCGTGCGCACATGGATGTTTACTTCTCACGCATGAAGGAGCTCACGAAGAGCCCAAATGTCAGTTCACGTATGCAATTCATGTTACAGGTATGTTAAAGCCAGTTATATACACTTTATCATTTCTTATTCAATTTAAGGATGTTATTGAACTTCGAGATCGGAAATGGGTTACAAGAAATGCAGTCGCCGCTCCTACTACTATTGCTCAAATCCATGAGGCTGTATGTATTTCGAGCGTCCAGCGAAATTCCCATAACTAATAACAATTCTTCATTGACAATAGGCTGCCAAGGAAAAGGCCCAACTTGATAAAGAGTCTTACCAACGTCAAGTCAGTATGTCTCGTGGCGGTTCTCGACGTGGCGGAGACCGAGGTGACTTTGCCCAGGTCGGCCCCGATGGCTGGGCCGTGGCTGGCAATGGACCTTCGCGGCCTCCTCCCAAGGCTGGGGACCTTTCCAACTTCGGGAAGATTAGCAAAGCCACTCCCATGACCTTTGGACCTAGCAGTGTCTTTGCTGGAAAGAAAGAGGGTAAACGGGAGTCGCTGTCGCGGACAAGTTCAAGTTCGAACATGTTTTCGATGCTTAGCCAAAACCCAGAGACTGGAGGTGATGCTGTCAAAGGTAGTCATTCGCATAGTCGCAAGACCAGCGTTGACCTTTCCAACACAGGCGTACCCGATGCACCGGCTCAGCGCAAACGACTTATCCTTGCACCTCGCTCCAAACCTACCACCGAAGAGCAAGAAACGACCGCCCCGAAATCTGAATCCGAAAGCGAAGATGAAGCACCGGCAGAACCGGACATGACTGAAGAACAGGCCAACAAGAAGATCGAAGAGGACTCGAAGGAGTTTTTCGCTGTTCGGAACTTGGATGAAGCCGAAGTTTACTTTGTCAATCTGCCTGTTGCTTTCCATGCTAAGCTTGTCGACAAGTTCACGTCAACTGCCGTTGAACGCAAGGAGCCAGACGCCCAACTGGTTGCAGATTTCTTTGCTCGTGTGGTAGCCAAGGAAATATGCACAGCTAGTGCCTTCGAGGAAGGTTTATCGCCTACCGCAGAGATTATTGATGATATCGCGATTGATGCACCAAAGGCCCCCAATTATTTTGCTCTGATGATGAAGGGTGCTGGATTGGATGAAGAGAGGCGGACACGGTTGGCCTCGAAGTCAGTGAACAGTGAACAACTCCTCGCTCTGCTATCATAGATCACATAATATCGTACATGCATTGAATGCATTTTTTCATATTCTTCATCTGTTGTTCTATGCATATTTCGTTATCATTTGGCATTCGTTCGATCCATCCACCTCTCGTTTGCATTTTTCCATCCTTATCATTATATCGTGTCGACTACCGTACATAGGTACATATATAGTCAACACTGACTCCTCAGCGTTACGTTCTCGAATTTTAGGAACTATTTGATGTCGACAATAATGCACACCATAATCGATCTGTTACTTTGGATTCATCTGCTCAGGGTTCTCCGTTTTTTTGCCTTTATCTCTTCGGCTACTAGGAACTTTAGGGTTGTCATGGTCTTAGTGACCAAGGCGGAAATTCACCTTGACCGTGACCTTGGGTTTTGTCCTCGCACAGCCATAAGTGTGTATGTATCCACTGTATTATCAATAAAAATTTAACTTGACGCAATTGGAGTGTGAGTTCGATCACCCTTCCAAAACTCTTAACCCTCTTTCCTTGTCGACCTTCACCGATCTTCAATGACCGACAGCGCTGACGACGATTACGAAGGCGAGGAGGGCATTTGGAACACGATTCGAGAGCACCTTAACTTTTATAGGGTTCATGTTATGTTTTAGTGAGTATATATCACCATCACTATTGTCTCAGTCACTTATCTGATATATTGTTTCCAGCACCTTCACTCCTCTCATCTTCTCGGGAGTATTCTATGCCAGTAATGGCCAATACCATATCCCATACATCGATGCTCTCTTTAACTGTGTCAGCGCCATGACTGTTTGTGGTCTGGTGACCGTTAATCTTAGTTCATTGACGGCATGGCAGCAAGTGATCTTGTTTATCCAGATGTGTGTCGGAAGTCCAGTGCGTAGTGTAATCTTCGGATACCTTCACTATACTGATCGGGATAGGTCTTCATCTCTTGGGTTGTTGTGCTGCTTCGGAGGTTAGGAAACTAAACGTCCCTGGTATATGCTGGTATCTGATGTAACTTGCCAGGCACTACTTTGCAAAGAAGTTTGACTCTATCATCGCAAAATATGAAGCGGAACGAGCGGCGAGCGCCCTAGTCGACGCCGAAAAGACGGGTCTGACAAATAAACCGTGGGCCAGGAAAATGGCTACGTTTTCTCGCCACCGAGATACAAATATTCCTACAGCCACTGAGGCTATCCAAACAACTACGCATGTAGAGAAAAAACTAGAGCACAAACCGAGGAAACAAAGCATTATTAAAAAGTTACGCCCAGACATGATTCGAAGGATGGACGATGCCCCTAAACTCATCAATCCGAGTGGTTTTGCTGTCCCTCTGAAACACGCGCCCACATCTCCCAGTAACGGGCATATCATCCCCACTCCCTATTTCCCATTTTCAGGGAAAGCGCATTTGAACAAAGACCCCAAACTAGTTCGACGAAGTAGCATTGGTTATGACGCATCGAATGGAAAGTAAGGGGTTGACCGTGCTAGTTTCTCTCTGATAAGAACCAACTTTCTTTTAGACGCCTACGCAGGCTGTCGGACCCTGGCGTACCATCTCGGCCAGGCTCGCCAGTTCCAAGTGAGGGATTTGTATTGCGTTTTGCCCATTCTCACACACTACTTGTAGATATGATGCAGAGATCCGATACAGTCGGCGACACTCCCCTTTCCCCAGAATTTCCTAAAGTATTTCCACGTACTCAAACCATAGAATTTGCCCCGATTACCGTGAGGCGCCGTGGGCGGGCGATGAACTCTGGGATCCCAGAAGATGGTAGGCCTGATATTGAGCCTGTGCAGCCAAGTGACCATAGTGGGTAATTGTATCAGAAATAAATAACAAAACTAATCCACCAAAACGTCAGGATCTCTCCATAGCCGCCAACAATCTTTATCATATCACCCTTCTATCAACACCCACGCTACGGAGTATACACATCAAACTCGCCGGACGTCACGAAGTACGAAGAATAGAGGATTTGGAGGGTTCCCAATGCCATATGCCATGGCCACAGGGCTTTTTGATCGCGTTTTCCCAAACATCAGAAAGAAGTTGTCAAGAACTGTCACTATTCCTCACACAACTTCATATGTTCCAACACACGAAAACCCGCCACCAGGCGCGAAGTCTGCGCCATACATCTCCTTCCGTGCTATTGTGGGAAGAAATTCTGCTTTCCATGAATTAACACATGAACAAATGGAAGAACTAGGAGGAGTAGAGTTCCGGGCTTTGAATGCTCTGCTCTGGATCGTTGGTGGGGTGCGCTTATTTATCAAAGGGCTGGGGTTCGGATGCTCATTTATATTGCTAGTATCATATCGTTATCCAACTTCTGTCCTTTATCGTCATTGCACCCTACATATCAACCGGAAAGTGGAAAGATATATTTCTTCCACCCCAACAAATACGCCCTGTCCCTACCCCCTGGTATATATGTTTTCTTTTTTTTTGCCCACTTGGCTCTTACAATATTCAGGTTCTCGCTTTTCCAATCGATATCTGCATACACGAACACAGGGTTCTCACTTGTTGATCAATCAATGGTTCCATTTCAGACTGCGTATCCTATGATTTTTTTAATGGCGTTTTTAATTTTGGCAGGAAATACGGCTTTCGTGAGTTTTCTAAATTCATAGATACTCTTCTATGCTGATACCTCCTGTTTTATAGCCCGTGTTGTGAGTTTTTAATGACTCATTGTGTGCATCTGCTGATGTTAATCTGTTGGAAGTCTTCGTTTTACAATGTGAGTTCCATAAATGTTGTATCTTACTAGCAGCATTAAAATTCTACAGATGGATTGTATCAAAATGTGTTCCTCGCCGCTCACGGATTCACGAGACGCTCCATTTTCTTTTGGATCATCCTCGCCGCTGTTTCATATTTTTATTCCCCTCACATCAAACATGGTTCCTCTTTACAATCGTCTTTTTCCTCACGCAAGTGAATTTTATACTGTGTGGAATAATCTGAGCTCATTGCGTCTTTTCATAAAGTGTTGTCGATTGGTTCTTTTTTCTGGTTCTAGATATCGGAAACCCCGTTGTCGAAGATATCCCGTTAGGTACTCGGTTTGTAGTCGGAATGTTTCAAGCCGTGGCCGTCCGGTCTGCTGGATTTTCTGCGGTCAGTATCGCTGCCCTGGCAGCGGGGGTTAAGTTAGTACATCGCTCAGTTTATTGTTTTCGATGAGTCCTACAACACTGCTTCAGGGTTCTATTCGTCGTCATGATGTATATCAGCGTTTGTGCGTATCTACTTTCTACTTTAAAGTTCGTAACTGACAACGGTCAACATCTAGACCCCATTGCTATGAGGTCAGCGCATCTGCAACTTTTCGATCTCCAATTTTGATCAACATATTCTTGTCAGTGTCCGCTCTACAAATGTTTACGAAGAACAATCCCTTGGGGTCTTCCCATCCGAGGAGGATTTGGATGAGGTTGACTTTGAGGCCTCTGGCCCTCGAGTAACAGTTTGGAGTCGGTACCTCGCGATGCATGCTCGAAAGCAACTAGCCTTCGGTATGTATCATCATCTTCTATCCCCATTTTTTGAGGTTTATTCAAAAGACATGTCATAGACATGTGGTGGCTTGGTTTGGCCCTCTTCTTACTCTGTATAATCGAGGTGAGCATGTACTCTATAAGAGTTCAATGTTAATTCATTTTGCGCACGGTAGAGGCACAATATTGACGATCCAGCTAGCCAGTCCTGGTTCAACATATTTTCTGTCGGTATGTACTGAATTAGTAAATAATATACATCATCTGATGGATTTTTGGTGTCAGTTTTCGACTTGGTATCTGCCTATGGTACTGTAGGTTTGAGTCTTGGCAACCCAACTGTGAGTTATTTGTGGATTCGAGATCAACTTCCCTTAACATAATTTTAAGGAAAATTACTCCTTTGCTGGGGCATTCAAACCATTATCTAAGTTCATTCTTTGTCTCGTTATGATTCGAGGTCGGCATCGCATACTGCCCGTTGCCATAGATCGCGCTGTTATGCTACCAAACGACCGCTTTGAACAAGACCAGAGAAGCCAATATGGACAAGGGAGCACTTATGCGCAAGATGCTGTGTCAGAGCAACAAAATTTTAACACAGTACGGTCAAGCATAGACCGCAGCCATACCAGACACTCAGAAGGTCTAGTGTCACCAAATTAACACAATATCTTCCGACAAATCACATATATACATACCCTAGTCATGAACCGATTGCGTTGCGTATCACACATTAGATGGTCTATTACTCGGAATGCTTTATAATTACAATTTACTAGGGTGAAAAAATATCCAGCTATCTTGTCCCATGTCCTTATTTTTCTACTAGTACTACTTTTAAGATCATCTAAACGCGAAAAGGGGGAGGAAACAACTCGAAACTCGTTTACCATCCTGGAACGGGTTGCAGACTTAAGATATGGATGGAGTAGAGGGATATTACCAGTGTGAAGTCTATAGACTAAGACGGGGGTACTTTGTGCCGAAAAATTGCTAAAATGGATTTTCGTAGAGGTTCGAGTAGACGCCGACTGAATGCTGGTGCGTAGTATAATGAAAACCCGAATCGCAGGGGTATTAATATCTATTAGAAGTGGTTGATGAAACTGTAGTTAGCAACTAGATGATGGCCTTGCATAAACGAACCTTAGTCACCCCGTATGCGACTATTGCATTAGCTACATCTCCGGATAAATGTCTAGGAGTGGGAGAGACCTCAGTGTCGGGGGCGCTCGGGGGCAGCATCTCACAACCGAAAATCCCATATCGTCTGCCAACTCGGCTTGCCCATTTATCGCCCTCGTCAACCCAGTGCCTCGATTTTTCAATTAACCAGCCGTGAGCCCCGAATGCTGTGGAAGATGATTTGTCACGGCCACAGGTGATTGAATCGATGATACTCTCCCCAACGCCGAGAGTTCGCGCGCCATAGAATACTCCTACAAGAGGAATAACGGCAGTGATTTCATGGAGAACGCCAAAGGACAGAATAAGGGATGGCAGGGGAGTACCAGTACGAGCGGAAAGAACTTTGAGTGTGTTTTTATATGTGGTAAATTGATCCTTTGACATTGGTCTCAGTCTGGGACGTTCCACAGATAATTCATTTTTGGTTGTGTGAAATATTAGGATCACGACACGAAATATTTATTTATTCAGTTGTTTAAATAAACCTATGTTGTTTTCGTTTTGTATGCTTCCACGCTCTCAAGCACCTTTAGTCTTAGTTTTCCGCCGCCTGCGATGGCAAGCCCGTCGTACAATCTCAACTACGACGGACACTAAGCGGTATAGACAAGACAGTTCAACATCTGCCGCAGACCGACATAAATTACCTATGCTCAAGGCGCCCCAGCAATCGGCATTTGTGAAAACCGGGAAATTCCTCGAATCCCCTGTTCAAGCTTTTGCAGTCATAAGAGCTGTCGAGCGAAAGTATGGTGCTGTGAATGAGTACCATGTCGCAAAGGTAAGATTGTCTTTTTCTCATTGTAGTAACGCTGATGATTGATTTGACGGTGTTTGTAGGATTTTGAGGTGGAGACACGATACCAATCCATAATTCACCTGCAATTTAAAGACGCAGAATCTTTTGGTCGGATACCGGTCAACAATAGTGATACGTTTTACGTAGAAACACCTGAGGCACTCACCCAGCCTGGAGGAGTTGGTCTCGATGAACTTGAGCTGTTTCTGGAACGTCAAGAATACATGGAGGAAGCCCGTATGCCCGCATTTGGGAGATTGATGGATAGTGTGCTGCAAACTGGGCGGGATGAGGCGGACAGCAAGAGCATTATCTCTATGGAATGTAAAATCACTCGATCAAGTATGTTCCTTCTTCACGTTGGTGCGTCTCATACTGAGCAATACACTTCCTCCCTGTCTAGATAGCGCATTCTGGACACCAAGCTCAAGCCCACCTACAATGACCAGTGCTCGCGACATGACTGGACGCAATTTCATTAAGTGGGGGGGATTTCAAACAATAAAGCCTATCAAGAAAGAAACCCTTATTGTGGATGAGGAGCTTTTCGGTCCAACAACCCTGGATCACGTTCGAATGCGTCGAATACTCCGGAAATGGTCAGCCTTGAGTGGGGCACCCAACCCATACGAATGCAGTGAAAACCCGGATGACAATCGAACTATTTCCCATTCTATTGTGGGTGACCTACCTCAGGGTGCGCAGGAGGCACGATCCGATCTTTCTACATGGGAGCCGTTACCTGGCTATCGGTCTGAGCCAGAGGATGTGTTGATGCCAAGTACGTTAGATGAAACCCCAGTCCAAACACGCTTAGCGAGTAACGCAAAACTGTCTTCCATTTCTTGTATACTTACTCCGTCTCCTAATGCTTCCGAGGTGCTCCCCTCAGTGCAAACAACTGGGCAGGATCAAAATTTCCTTCCCTCACATCAAACTACCATCCCAGCCGCTATTGAAATGATTTCGCCACTTAATTCTCCCTCCAACAATCTTGATAACACCACAGGCCCTTCAGCCCAAGCCGAAAAAGCGGTACAACTCAAAGCGGCTCGCGCCGCCGCTAATTTCAATAAAACATCATTTAAAAAGCCCCAGCGCAAATTACCTGTCAAAGGACCAAAACCATTACCAAAGAAGCCTCGGCCGATGAATCCTGTTCAGGAGGAGAAAGAAAATGGCGGTGTTGCAGCTAGATTAAGGGGTCTTTTTGGGTTCTAGCACATCTCAAGTAATTCTGGCCTTACTCCTAATGGCCTCTCGTTTGTATATATATTACCGCTACTTTAGTAGTGGATTCTGGGTTGGGTCCTCAGATTCATTCAGAACCCACTCATGTGATATTCACTCAAATAATAAACGGATTGGAAAAAGTGTGGCATGTGCGTCGATGCATGCTATCTGAGAAGACTATGTGGCAAGAGTAAAACCTCGGTAAAATAAAAATAAAAAATCATGCTTAATCACAGGCTTCTATACCTACTATGACTAACCAAGAGTTGCAAATCGGCCTCGATAAGAATAACCACGCACATCGGGGACTGATCGCTCGTAGATAACTTCTAAATACCCCTTTGTAACAGTTCTACAGTTTTATTTTGTGAAATTGTTTCTTCAGCAATGCAAGACAAGTGAGTTTACAGTGAATTTTCGCATTTTTTGTCTTTCTGGCCTTTGGAAGAAATGAGGATGTGATGAATAGTTTATTCCAGTGAGATTCAGCATTTAGTAGTATATCAAAGGCTACTGCTATTTTCTCCAAGACACATTCTGAAGTGGAATTGTCTACAGGACATCTGGAGAGATCAGCGTGACAATTTGCAGCAATGAGGACATTGTATTTTAACTCTGACAGAATGTGCCAAAACAGGATGTGGCGACCAATGAACCTCAACCTGAGGCTTCAGTAATGCCGAAGCAGAGAATAAATTTTGTTGTGACCTGAGTGTGACAGAATTTGCAACTCACAGTGAAAAAAAAGTTGAGCACCTGCCTTTGCCTTCAACCCCATCAAATATACATTACATGTACTTATAGCTATGGACTAGGGCTTTCCATTAAAAAAAGATTTTTGTATTTTCATGCAGTGGATCCCATGCTATTTGTTTTCTAAAAAAGAATTTGCAACTCTCGATCAATCATAGTAA
>MU150250.1:130697-382954 GCA_015584075.1 Collybia nuda
CCTATAGCTGTTGATTGCATCCCATTTGCTGTCAATATCTTATATCAAGCCCCCCTGCCCTCCTCCCCCCATTGTCACATCACTGAACTATCACCTCTCTGGTATTGAGTTGCTTGCAAGACATTGTGCAATCCTTACTCTACATTGTCACATGTATGTTTGCAATGTGAAAAAAGGGTCAAGAATGAGATTGGTAAGCAAAAAGTAGCGGGCTTTGCGGCGTAAGCGCGCTGTTGGGATTATACTAGTGATATGCACAGAGCCGCCCTAATCCAAATTGTTGTTTACTATTGTTTGTATCTAAGGTGCTAGTGCTTCTGTTGGCCGTTTTGGTGGCCCACCAGCAAACCCCTCAAGATTCCAACGGCGCCGGCACATCTCACATCAAAATATGGGCTCTACTAGGTATGTGTCGACCCATTAATGACTTACGAGTGATGGGGTGCTTGGATGGAAATATGAAGAAGTTGGGTTAGGTGGATTAGTGGAGTGTTATCCAGATGACCATTACACACACCCCTTACACCACATCGACTTAGGTCGTATCTCCCCGTTGGAACTTATGACTGATGAATGATGCATAGGTTGTACAGTAAAGGGCGCGTTTTAGGCCACAAGCGGGCGAAGCGCAACACCCGACCCAACACATCACTCATACAGATCGAGGGAGTCGCAACGAAGGAGGATGCCCAATTCTATCTAGGAAAGGTGGGTCATGACACGTTTTCAGTCTACACATGCACTGAAGGAAGGTTAGCGTGTCGCTTTTGTGTATAAGGCCAAGCGAGAGATTCATGGCTCGAAAATTCGAGTCATTTGGGGGTGAGTAGAGAATTAACGAGTCAGGCAGTTTTAATAACAATCATCCAGACGAGTGACGAGACCACATGGCGGATCAGGCGTTGTTAAATCAAAATTCCGTACGAACCTCCCGCCTCGCGCATTTGGTGCGAGTGTTCGAGTGGTGAGTAACCCTTTAGTTGTGTTTGGGGCTCTCGGTAACCTAGGATAGATGCTTTACCCTTCGACAATTTAGAGTGTCGTACTTCGCATGGCCCTCCTGATTTCATACTCGTATATTGCAATACATGATATGGTTATAGGCATCCCACGACCAGACGTAGATGTAAATATGGCCACCGTTTGCTGGCACTATTTCACATTTCGCCACTACAGAATATAAAATCCAGTTTGACTCAAGAGGGTCAATATTGGCTATTTTCAAAATACAAATGGCAATTGACAAGTCAAAAATAACTTCAAGCCCTCTTGAATTTCACGCTCCTGTGTTTCTGAGTTTCATATTCCCGCTACTTTAGTAGTGGGTTTTGACCCTGCCAACTTTGGTTGCGATGAGTCACGTGACATTTCTTGTGACTTTTTCTCACGACTTGTAAATGAGGCCCCTTTCCTGTGTTCCAGGTATTCATCCATTACAACGATGGACATTTGTTGCATATTCCTTGAAAGAGATGTAGCCGTATCACGCGGCCCCCCTGGCATTTATGTGGACCATATTCAGTAACAAATTTCATTTGGTATCTGTACCTATTGAGAGTGGTTGTGTTCATAATATCTACCCATCTGCTCTTAATATTGATTGGTGGATATTGTTAGGCACAAGTTATCATTGGTATACTGAATTGGAGTACGATGGTTGGCTGCCCATCAAAACTTTCCAAGCTACAGGGGTGACTTTGCCTGTATTGAGAGAGGTAACATTCCTGGTTCACCATTTCCCACAAAATGTATATGGCCTTGGAAAAAATCAGGGGATGGAGGCTGTGGCTAAACTGTGCATTCCTATCATGAGGGGGAATGTAATGGTTTTGAAATTGGACAACAACAACCTTGTTGTAGATGTTAGCAACAGTGATATTGGGTTGATTCAAGATGATATTGAGGTAAATTTTTGTGCTGAAGGAACTGTCAACTATTTAACAGATGGAAATTCCAGGGGCACGGTGGATAGATTGTTTAAATGAGAATATGATTAATCTACGTATTGCAGAATGTAGAGTTTGTGTACAACATGAAAGTAGCGGGCTCTGCCGCGACAGCGCGCTACATGGATTATTATAATACAGTAACTTTTCTCCAAACGCAACTCCCACGGTCACATTCAGCGTTCCGGGACAAGTACATAGTGTCAGTGTCACTGTAAACCCAAATGGGGGAATAATAGGGTCACATGATTCTTCGGCATTGCGTTCGGATCCTACTCGACTGGAACGGAAGGGAGCTCACACAAAACTCCATTTTCTCTCCACCATAATACTCACATTTTCATCGTTCGAGTATTCATTCACGTAGCCCCAAGATTATGTTTCGTCTTCCCCGCTCCAACCCTTCTCGAATCATAAACATAACGACCCCCGTTGGTCGCCGTGCCGCGTCCACCAGTGCGTGTTTTTATACATAGAGAGCGCCTGCTGATCAAGTTTCAAAGAACTTGCCAAGTTCCGGTGGGAGGTATGGAGTTTATATGATCTTTGTTCATCCATGTCTGAGATACATTATAAAAGGACCCTTTGAATCTTGAATCATTGTTGACGGATGATGAGGTGGCGATCCGGTACGTAAATACCTCTTAAAATCTCCCCGTTGTGATTCCAATATCTCTATAGGGATACCGCCCACCAATATTGTCAGGTCAGGCTTCTCCCCTATATTATGCCAATGTGTACTGAAAGTAGTATAAATTAGGAAAAGCTACAGCCTAGGGTACTCCATGGATGGAGAACCGAAGGTAGCCTCACTCTCTACCCCCCAAATGAAATCGACTAACTATCCTACTTTATTCAGAATTTGATCCCTCTATTCTGCCCGAAATGGGAAAGCTCGGTCTTCTCGGCCCGACGATCTCAGGTTACGGGTGTGCGGGGGCGAGCAATGTAGCCTATGGTTTAATTGCCAGAGAAATTGAGAGGTTGGTGTATATATTTAACTCTAGGTATTGATAATAATGACTCGGATTTAGAGTGGACTCCGGTTATCGTTCAATGTCATCTGTCCAGTCCTCGCTGGTCATGCACCCAATAAATGAATTCGGTACTGAAGCTCAGAAGGAGAAATATCTCCATCGCCTTGGTACGATGAGCGCACTTCATCGTTTCCTCAAGAAACTGATATACCTCAGCCAAGGCGGAGATCATCGGGGCTTTCGTCAGTTTTTCTTGATACCACATGAGTCAGTCGTTGATACTTAACTTGTTTACAGGGTCTGACCGAACCCAACCATGGTTCTGACCCTGCTGGAATGGAGACTACGGCGGAAGAAGTTGACGGCGGCTTCGTTATTAATGGAAGTAAAACATGGATATCCAATGCCCCAGTGGCGTAAGCACCTCTATCTCTTGCCCCCGCCGAAGATGTTCACTGTAAATCTCCTAGCGACGTCTTCATCATCTGGGCAAATTGTAAATGGGATAATAAAATTCGTGGCTTCATATTAGAAAAGGTGAGGAGTATGGCCGGTCACACAAAATTAGGGTGCTTATATCGGGCAATAGGGCCTCAAAGGATTGACAGCACCCCCTATTAAGAATAAACTCGCTCTTCGTGTTTCACTTACAGGCTCTGTGTTCATGGATTCAGTCCGTGTTGGACATGATGCACTTCTCCCCAAAACAAAGGGACTAGGATCACCCTTTTCGTGTTTAAATTCCGCCAGGTATTTTTTCGTCATGTTCGAAATTGCTACTAATTTTACCTACTTCTTGAGATACGGTATATCGTGGGGCGTAATGGGCGCCCTTGAGGATTGCGTTGACCGCGCCCGGAGTTACGCAATGGAACGGCACCAATTCAAGCGACCCTTAGCATCATTTCAACTTGTTCAAAAAAAATTAGTTGATGCCCAGACTGAGACGACGCTAGGACTCTTGGCCAGTTTACAAGTGGGCAGAATCAAGGACCAAGGGAAACTTGCACCCGAAATGGTCAGTCTCGTGAAGAAGAATAATTGTGGAAAGGCTTTAAAACACTCTCGAGCTGTTTTGGATATCTTGGGTGGAAACGCGTGTGCCGACGAGTGTGTTTTTTTTTTTGCATTAGTGGTACATGATTTAAATATCGCCTAGGTATCATGTTGGCAGACATGTTGCTAATCTACAAGTGACCAACACCTACGAAGGTACGCCCATTGTATGTCGAGTCCATCCCAATTGATAAATGGTATTTTTAGGAACAAATGTTGGTGCCGCGAACCTCTCTTTTTCTCACGCTACTGACCTTATTTTCCATGTAGGATATTCATGCTCTTATTCTTGGGAAAGCCATGACAGGCATTCCAGCATTTGCAAATTAATGTTTAAAAAGTCACATTGAATATTTGGGGGGAGCCTTCGATCTCATCGTTTATACCATTCATAAGGGCCACAAAGGGTCCTTTACAAAGAAATTTCTCAGTAGGGAAATGGTCAGGAGTCTAAATAAGAGTACCACAAATTATAGATCAGCATTGCGCAGTGTTGGATCAATCCAGTTTAGTCCCAGAATGTCGAACACTTCTCTCTCGCTCTTTGGAAAAAAAGGTTTGGAATCACGCCGGCGAGTACTATTTTTCACATTAGTTGAAAAAGAAAAAGACCAAAAGATGTTGAGAGTTGAAGCGCACAGGCCAGAGCTGTCGAATTTCATGCCTCTGTGATCGTTAACTTAAGCATTTAGAATGCACAAAATGGTAGCCGGACTTCTCTGTTTTCGCCCATAAACGTAAGTCCCTTTCGAACGTCTTCGATCCAGTCCTATGACATCATGGTATGGAATTTCACAATACATACTTGATGGACGTACCATCCGACCACTGCTGTCCAATATGCATCAGATGAAGCAAATATGAGATCCAACCGACGATTTATGGGAGGATTCTTCCCGTCTGAGGGAAGTCTAAACACTGTCAGGGCTTTTTCCAAAGAATTCCAATGAGAATCTCTGGTAGAATCGTATGCATGGAAGCCGGATAGACCTAGTTGCTCAACTATAGTGAATGAGCCTAAACACCCGCAGAGGATTATACCTACGCATGATGTGTGTTACTAAACCTATGATTGAAGTAAAGTGTGAAAAGTGACTTTTCGGTAATGATGCCGTACCGTGGTTATGAAGCTGTTCGACAAGGCTTGCACACAGACCCTTAACTTCACCAGAACGAAGGTTCGGGTGACTTATTACAATATCAAGGTCATTGCTTTCTGGTTTCCCGCGTCGATACCTGAAACATTCACCGACGTCGATTTTTTCACCAACGTCTAACGTGAACGCATGTACTTACCCACCCACGATAATACTGACACAGCCGCCTCTGATCATTTCAAGCTCAGTCATGACAATGACGTGTATTTCCTCTGCCTCAGCACGAGAGATCTTTGCCTGGAAATCCTTTCTGAGCGAAAGGGCGACCCTGGTCGTTAGTTCTGGTAGTCCCCCAGGCCCGGATTCTTGTTTACCCCCCGGATCGGAAATTTCTTCATAGTCGGGATATCCTTTGGGGATATTGTAGTACCGCTCCATATCCTCAGTGGTACGCAGTCCAGTATCAAAAAGATGGCGTGCAGTCGACGGTCCAACACCATGAACAGTCATAAAAGTCGATAAGATCTGAAATTTCTCAGAAGTCCGTATTGTTTCTGTGAAATCTGTCAAGGTTGTGCCCAAGGCGGTAACACAGTACTTACGACTCTCGAGTATAGTCCCCTTGTTTAAAAATTCTTTGATCTGTAGTTTCGTGGTTAATAGTGTCGCTAAAACGAAATAGCAAGTACCTTGAAAAGAATCTTTTCACCCAGGTATGGCAAGTTCTGAACGTCCTCCTCAAGGTTTTGTAAAGTTATGGCATACGGATATGCTACCGTTACTTATTTTTAAAAATGAGGGCAGCGCAACGAAAGACTATTACCTTTCAAAACCTTGATGACTTGTCAGAAAGGGTCCATATTGTTTAATTCAAACGGAGGCACACCGCGATGGCTCGTTCATAGCTTAAGGCATTGATATGCTTGCCTTCTAGCTCTCGAGATTTGGAAAGAACTGCAATCTCTGTAACTAGATCTTGGTTTGGGCAGACGAGAGGGCTTGCGCGCGCACAAGCAAACCGGGAAAAATAGTTGGACTTGGCTCTTTTGCTTGTCTGTGGTTGATAAAATAGGCTAGACGGATGAGGCGAAACATTTGGTGGTAAATCAAACTTAGAATCTTCACAATATGGACGGTGATGGTCGTTCGAGTCATGGGACCCCTTTAAAACTGTATAATCAGCATAAGGGAGCGGGCGCCCCTCATGAACGGAATCTCGGAGCCATTGGGGGGTAACGGTGACCTTCTGTTGCTAATTAAGATAGAGCTTAGACTGAACGCCGATGAAAGATGCCAAAGGAATGCTGCTCACAGCGAGCTTCCAATCGACATGCCTTTCCAATCGCTTTCGCATACTGATGTTTGAGATGATGACATCTGCATGCGAGGCATCACCACAATGCTCAAGCTTGGGCCCGTTGTAGCATAAACTGCCAGTGCTGTCGATTAACGAGTAAAGTTCATCAACGGCTTGAACATCGAGTTTGGCCTGAATGATATGGACTTTGATTGTGAAACGGGGGTCCCATGATTTTGAAAATCGTGTCTTGTGTCGTTTGAAAGAAGGTTCGGAAGTGGACGACGAATCTGATGGGGACTCGGGAATGGTAGATAGCATTTTATCAATTGAGCACATTGGTGGCAAAGAATGACGCGATAAATCTTGGTCGTATTTGCTCGTGTTATACTTACACCAGTTTATGTCACAAGTCAAGACTCAAGGTGAAGAATTAAAATATATATGAGTTTAGTTTGTTCTGTTCCACGAAACTTACTATATTGACACCAGGGACCAGATCTCTATGGAATGGATATTTCGTTGAGTCAGGTGTAGAATTTTCAATTATATTTTTTTCAACCGTGGGATTAGAACAGTCAAGGTGTGTGACTTGGCGTGACCCCTGAGAGACCAGCGATGATGACTGTTTGTAGACTTTAAATTTGTGTTAAATTTCTCCTTAATACGGTTATTCGCTAGGATCCACCATTCCTCTCCTCGCCCCCTCATGGACTCACCAAGACCCTCAGCGGCTGACTTTACGAACCCCCCCAATTACACATTCACTCATCACCGTCTTAATCGTGTCCTCCGAGACCCACAGAAAACCCCTGTCGTCTTGGTAGCATGTGGTTCATTCAGCCCAGTCACCTACCTCCACCTACGAATGTTCGAGATGGCTAAGGACTATATTCGTCAGAACACAGACTTTGAGATCGTTGGAGGTTATCTGAGCCCCGTCAGTGACATGTACAAAAAACCAGGTCTATTAAGTGCACACCATCGGTAAGTCCATTTCCCTGTCGTGCTTCTTTCACATATTCCGTATGCGTTGGCGCGTGATCTATGTGTACCCTACTATTTTGCATGATGATAAACAATACTCATCGATATGCTTTCCTCTCGGATCCGGGATCCGAGGCGATGGTCCCGGTCAATGACGCCCAACCGTTGCCAATTATGTCCCCCGCTTTCCTGAACTCAGCCTAATGGAACGCGTTACAGCGTCAATATGTGCAACCTTGCCGCAGAGGAGTCTTCGACATGGCTCATGGTTGACCCATGGGAGGCGTTCCAGTCGTATCAGCGTACAGCTGTCGTACTGGATCATTTCGATTACCAGATCAACACAGTTCTTGGAGGTGTCCAAACGCAAGGCGGGGACCACAGGAACGTTCATGTCATGCTCCTCGCTGGCTCTGATCTAATCAGTACAATGAGCGAACCTGGTGTTTGGAGCCATGCTGATGTACGTTTCACTACCCATTCCCCGTCCCTCACCCAATCGGGCGAAACATGAGGCTTATACATTTCTTTGATCAAATAGCTCGATCACATATTAGGTCGATATGGCACTTTCATTGTTGAGCGTGCTGGCTCGGGAATGGATCAAGCAACGGACAGTCTTGCCCGTTGGAGGAGTAATATTCACTTGATTTCCCAGCTCATTCAGAACGATGTTTCGAGCACCAAGGTACCTTGAAGTCATTTCTCGGTTACGAAACTTCTTTTAACATTTTTGTCAATAGGTCCGGCTATTCCTTAGAAGAGGTCTCTCAGTTCGGTACTTATTACCAACTGTTGTCGTTGATTATATAGAAGAAAATGGCCTTTACCTCGACGAAGGATCGAATTTAACATTAAACACCAATTTCTCCGACAAAGGCAAGGATCGAGAACACTCGACTACCGGGGGGAAGAGCTCGAGTCCCGTGGCACAGCCCTCGTGATAGCAACTGGATTGACTGGTGAGAGTAACTTACTTTAAGCTTTCGTAATCAAAGTCTTATCCCCCTTTAAGATGTGGGCTGATTCTCATTATGATTTGCGTGTATTTATATAAGAAAGTGGTAAAACGGAGGGCAGAGACACAGCCCAGGTGTATGGTGGAATTATTATTATAGACCTTCGACGCTAAGTTCGACCGTTCACAAAACGACCAACTAGTCTCTTGGCCTCGTTTGGAACGCATCCCACGGAAGCGGCGAGGCCGTTTGGGAGGCTGATTTGAAGGTTCTTAACCAAGAAGAGATATACCTACTATACCCTTTGAGACGTCTTCTCCCAACCAAACATACCAAGCATCCTGGCACTACCACAACGTGTCTAATTTAAAAAGGGTGGTGGGGTAGGGTCTTCCTCGGACTGGCACAGTAGATGTCAATCTCTGGGCATCCGTTGAATCATCCGCTTTCAGACACTAGACTGTAATAGTCATATCAAGTTTCACGGATCCGGAGTGCCTATCCCCGGTAAGTCATTCGTCCCCTCTTTGCCACTAAGATCTGGTTTTTGAGTGTTGGGTATCAATCCTCAGTGACTAGAACCTTGTATATTTCGTTCTCATAAAAACAAAGGCTTCAATGGAGATTCAAATATTTCCACCCCATGACAACGAAAAAGACAGTAACAGTCATTTCTATTGAGCTGACGGGTATCTTTCTTATTACCCAGACTCATTTATCCATTCGGCACGCAAATCGAAGCCAGAAGCCAGAAGCTCAAGATTCCGAAGCTAAGCCATCATTTATCATGGATGACTGCCCGGTTTGACAGAGTGCCCTAAATAATAATCGTATGGTGAGCCACATCCAAATGGCTAGTTCTTTGCCCTCTTCAAATCTGCTGAATCTTTCTTCCACGTCTGTGGCAGATAAGACGGCTTGGTTCTCTATATTTACCCACAGTACTCGAGACTACATGGTAGGAATATCTAAGATCACAAGCCTACGAGAGTCATTACCGAATAATCAGCATCTCCCAAAAAGTCGTTTCAAATAGGCAGGTACATACGGTGCACCAAAGGACCGATTCCTTCATATACTTCGATAATCAGGCTTCTCTCCAATAGAATTTCTCGCTTCCATCAATTCCGGGCCATCGTATATATAGGTCGACCGTTTGGATGAGTTATCGAGAATCAAAATGTCGACCGAAATCAGACCCGGAATTCAGCCCGATACTAAAGGGAACACATCTATTGAAACTGAAGTTAGGCACGAAGAAAACTTGACCTCCGAACGTCAAATAATGTTGGTACTGATTCTTATGCAATCGCCCATCCCTAACCTATCTTCAAAAAAAAATCAGGCGCAAAGTTGATTGGCGGTTATTGCCATTGCTAGGAATGCTATATGCCTTAGCTTTGATCGATAGGACGAATTTGGGTGTCGCACGGATTGCAGGAATGGATCGTGACTTGGTGTGCAGTCATTACTAAACTGTTTACATCTCGTGCATCTGAAATAGTATAAGCAGAGATTATCCAAAGGAATCCGCTACAGTATTGTTTCCGCAATCTATTTTGTTCCCTATATCGTACTGCAAGTTTCCAGTATCACATACTCACCGGAAGCGGCCTGACCATTGTTTTCACGTAGTCAATTACCAAGTAACCTTGTCTTACGTCAATTTGGAGTGTCGAATTGGCTCGCATTTTGCGTTGTATTATGGGGAGCGGTGCAATTAGCTATGGGGTTTGTGCCAACCTGGGGTCTTCTCGCACTCTGTAGAGCTCTTCTTGGTGCTTTCGAGGTGAGAACTATCAATGGTTTTGTGGAAAACAAGCCCCTAAATCCCAATTTTCTTGATAGGCTGGTTTTTTTCCTGCTTTGGTATTTATCATTACAACCTGGTATGTTTGCATGTGTCCTGTGATCACTGTATCTGATTACAAGGCCTGCGAAAGGTATAAACGACACGAGGTACAGAAAAGGTATGTAAACTAAGCCTCCAGTTGCAACCTCATTTATTAAACTTTATAATATCAGACTCGCAGGGTTTTACATAATCTCGATTCTAGCGGGTGGCTTCAGTGCAATATTTGCCTACGTCTTGAGCCTCCTTGGGGGAAAGCTGGGATTAGCTGGGTGGTCGTGGATTTTCGTACGTAAACAATTTAATCATCAGAATCTTACTCCTGGTCTTACATATTAACTACTAGATCGTCGAAGGCGCCATTACCATCGTTTTTGGGGCCTTCGCCTGGTTCTACATACCAGACTTCCCTGACAAAAACACATTCCTCAACGAAGAGCAAACGTCATTTGTCTTGAGGCGTGTCGAAAACGACCGAGGGGACTCCACTCCCGATACTTTATCTACGAGGAAGTTACTCGAACATTTGTCCGACTGGAAAATATGGGTATTTGGTAAGGTGTTTTATTTCTATTACTCTTCGATGGTCTATGAATTGGGAATCCTAGCTTTGATGTACATGTGTGTGACTGTGCCGGCATATGCCATTGGGTATGTAATTTTTCTACTACCTGCTCTGGATACAGCTTACTCACCACAAATAGATTTTTCGTCACTATCATCCTCCGGGGCATGGGCTGGAGTGTCAAAGACTCCTTACTTTTGGTGCGGGGTTGTTGGTCTCCTTTCTCCTCCAATCAATAAAACTTCTAATCATCATAGAGTGCACCTCCTTATGTTTTTTCAGTGCGTGATGGTATTATCCACGCTCGCGGCTGGTCCCTTACTCTGTATAACTCCAACAGGCAATAAGTATCATGTTTTTTGCATGGATGTCAGACAAATATCAGCAGAGGGCATTGTTCATCGCAATTCAAACATTTATTACGCTGGTCGGGCTATTTCTGACTTGTTTCTCGTCTTCCTCGGCATGGCGTTACACTGGTGAAAAGACTTCGATTTCCCTTCATCACAAACTCATACCAACATCCACAGGCTTATTCTTTAGCAATGCTGGATCGAGTGGATGCGTCCCAGCAATCATAGCCTATGTGAGTCCATTGAAACAATCATACATCTATCAACCTTAAAACATACCTCTCAGGCTTCGAATAATATCATCTCTCACACGAAGAGGGCTGTCACTACTGCATTGGTGGTTTCTTTTGGCGGCATAGGCGGCATTTTCGCAACGACGGTTTTCCGCCAAAAAGATAATCCTAGATTCTTGCCTGGAATTTATGCAACAATCGCATGCCAATTTCTCCTACTTGCGCTTCTCGCAATCACCACTCTTTACTTCTGGTATCAGAATAAGAAAGGCCGTGTATCTGGAAAACCTATCGAAGGAAAGGTTGGGTTCCTGTATACACTTTAAATCGTCTGCAGCTACAAACCTACAGCATCTAGCCTAGTTATTTTTGAGTTCGATTTGGCGCCTTTCTACATCATATATAGCATTGGCTCGCCCTGTGCCTCAGTATCTTCAATGATTCTTTTTTTCTTTTCCAGAGATAATACCTGACTTAATTGCTGTGTCATTCTGTGAAATCATTCTAGAGCGAACGATGGCATATAAGTATGGTGCGGGCCGACTAGCTGCCACTACTTTTTGTACAGTTTACGTAAGCCGGCCAAATCGGAAATTTTAATTATTGGGACAATAAAAAGGACATTTAGAACTTATGAATTACACCATAACTACATAAGAAAACAGTGTAAGGAGGAAGTAAAACATAAAGTATATTATGCTGGTAAAATATGATAATTACTGATAATCTCTCGCCTATCTTTAACCCTTAATTTCCTTTTTAGGGCAAGTGGTCAATCTACCAACCCCAAATTTAATAACTCTTTCAGTTTCTCTATTTTTTCTCAAATTCCATCAACAAATCTGCTTGTCCCATCACAAGAATATGTTTAATTAAGTGATTGAAATTTTGAGCCAGTTTTTTCCAGGTTAATTTTCCTGTACAAAAGTAGCAGCGGCTAGTTGGTGTTTCCGTATGTAGACCAATTTGAAAAATGTAAAGGGACCAACGTTGACGCTCCGGTGCCCTGACGTGAATTTTGCGCCCTTGATACAGGTGCTTTTACCCAAAACAGTTTGATGATGATAGCCGAGAATTTCGTGGAAAGGTTACCCTGAATGAGCCATAATTTCGTCGGCGACGATCACCATGTCCATCGATTTTTCTCCCACGTGCGAAAAGGTACTTTACTCTTCAGATGTACTTGGCGGCCTTGGAGAGGTCCACAATGGCCTAAGTACTTTCGATCCGATCACCGATGCTGACGACGTAGACAATGGACTTGTGGTTTTGTCAATGATGAACTAGTCAATATCCAGGCAGCATGTCCCAACCATTCTGGGATATTATTTACATAGGGCACAACGGGCGCCTTAGGTAGGAGAGCCAAGTGCCTCTCAAAGTCCCATGGCCTTTATTTTAAGTCTACAGGGCTCCTACTTCCTGGTTGCGGACGCTGTACTGTCTCACGTTCCAGCCCCTTCATGGCCTAGGCTTTGGGAACTCAGAGAGAGGGTTTTATCATGCCTCCAGGTACTCCAAATTGCCCTTCAGGTCAGGATACCGTGCTAGCCGGGTTGATAGCTGCTTTTGATCCATTTTTGATCTGTTGACTTCAATTACAGCAAGATCCTCAAGTCAACCTTCTGTCATGATCACTCATCTCGCGGTCAATAACCCGGAATCATGTCCTGATTCTTTCAGGGCTGTTAGCCTCCTCTTTTTGGCGAGTCAGCCGGTTCACAATACCTTGACGTGCAACGATATAAAGTTCCAGACGATGGCGCTTTTATTCCGTCAGTGAACCCCCCCCCCCCCTCCCCCCGACCGATTCCACGGCTCCTACCAAAGTCCATCTTGTTATGGAGAACTCCGATAGTCCCTATTACACGGATTCGATTGCAAAGGACCTCTCAAAGGAGTCTTCACTTGACTCTGTCAAGATTGAGGCGGATGGTGTCGATGGAGACAAGGATCAAGTTCTCTTCGAAAGAAGAACAATGTTCGAGAAACCTCGTTTGAAGGCTATACTACTTAACTTAGTAAACTTCCTCCTTGCTTTACAGGAGATTTATCGATTGGCGCATACTACCTTTGTTAGCTCTGCTTTATTCCTTCGCCCTCATCGACAGGATAAACATTGGTGCAGCATTTACAGCGGGAATGGGGAAAGATCTTGTCAGTTGTACTCATAACCTGTTTCCTGCTCGTTGTTAACACGGAAACGCACAGAAACTTACTGTCAGTAACCGCTATAGTATTGCGACTTGCTTATATTTTGTTCCCTATATCATCTTGTGCGTTGACTTAATTTCATTAATTCCTTGTTGCTAATCTTCTAGGCAGTCAACTTCCTGGAAACCTGGTTTTGCGCAAGTTTGGTGTTCGCAATTGGCTCACGTTTTCCGTTGTGGGCTGGGGTGCAGTACAACTGGGGATGGGATTCGTAACAACATGGGGTTACCTGACCTTCACCCGCATTCTACTTGGCGCTTTTGAGGTGGGTTACCACAGCAGCGGAAGCTATCAGTGTTGATGTTCCGTGGCAGGCTGCCTTTTTTCCCGCAATGCTTTACATCATCTCAACATGGTAAGCTTGAATGTTCCTTTATCTTCCTGTTGAATTAACTTTATGAAGGTACAAACGCCACGAAGTCCAAAAACGGTTTGTCGCTGCTTTATCTATCTGTTGCATAAGCTGGACCTCCTCTTATAGTATAGCAATCTTTTATCTAATATCTATCACAATGGGGGGAGTGAGCCCTTTACTTGCGCACGCTCTCAGCCTACTCGATGGAAAATGCAATATTAAAGGATGGCAATGGATATTTGTAAGTAAACCACTTCGAATGTATTTTTATCTCGACTTTTTTAATCATTACATTTCAGATCATCGAGGGTGCAATCACCCTTTTCCTTGGGGTCATCTCTTGGTTATTCATCCCGGACTTTCCTGATAAAAACAGATTTTTATCTCCGGAGCAAACTGCCTTTGTTTTGAAGAGAATCGAGGATGACCGCGGCGATTCAATACCTGATAAGGTCACTATGCAAAGGATCAAGAAGCATCTTAGTGACTGGACACTTTGGGCGTACGGTTCGTCGTGCAGGCCTCATTTGCCTTCACCACTAACTCTGGTGATCAGGTATCATGTTCATGTGCTCCACCCTACCAGCTTGTTTGTCGTCTGATTTCACTCTGGATGATTTTTCCCTGATCTCGCTGGTCTAGATGCACAAGCCTATTTCATATCAATAATTCTCAGGGATATGGGTTGGTCGAAAACTAAAGCTCTGCTTCTTGTACGGCCCAGTATTGTATTCGTCGGACATAACTGATTTTGTACATTATTAGAGCGCTCCTCCATATGGACCTTCTGTACGTCTAAATATGCAAATTCTTTACGAGCAGCTCTCTTACTCGCTGGCTAGATAATTACTACTTTGCTTTTCTCTTGGTTATCGGACAAGACACGGCACCGGGCTGGTTTTATCTTATTGCAAGCCATTATGTGTATTGTGGGGCTGGTCCTAACTGCATTTGCAGAAGATAATAGCGTTCGATACCTGGGTGGGTGTAATACAGCGTTGTTTCCCTTCATGGCCAATCCTTTTTCCAGGAATTTTTTTAACGAACGCCGGAAATTCCGGAACTATCCCTGGGATTTTAGCTTACGTAGGTGCCCAGGGCTGTATCGTAATGCCGTTATTGACAAATTCTATAGGCTTCGAATAATGTAGTCTCACAGAGCAAAAAGTCAGTGTTAACGTCCATTTCTTTTACTGATTCTGAAGTTCGGATCGTTGTTTTCAGATCCGTCCAAACGGCGTTGACTGTTTCATTTGGTGGTGTTGGAGGCATTATTGCCAGCACAGTATTTCGAACGCAGGATTCTCCACGATATTTGCCAGGTGACTATCCTTCCATCCTCAAGACTGGCTAATAACTTGGTTGATCATCCAGGTCTTGGGGTAACCATTGGCTCTCAGGCACTTCTTTTGCTCACCCTAGGCGCTACGAATATACACTTCCGGAGACTCAATAAACTATCGCGAGAAGGAAGCCTCCTTAAACCATTGGAAGGCCAAACAGGCTTCCTTTATACTTTGTAACTTGTGTACACTATCTTCGATGTAACAATCTATTTCTTGATCAACCCAACGATGCCCTCGTGAAAATACCGGTCCTATGGGAGGGTGGTGTACGATGCCTGGAATTTTTTAACCAAAGTAGGTGCAGATTACGACTAATTTTAAATCTGCAGAATTGTCGGGATTCGATCTTGAATAATTTTCAGATCATCAATCTCCTCCCAAGCATTGATAAGTCATCTTCTTGGAGGGGCCGGTCATTTCTTGGGCAAGTCCCAGTAGGGAAGAAACTCGACGTGGAATGATCGTGATTGGATATCATAGAAAACGACTTGGTTAATGAATAGCACTGTCACCGAATAAAATCCGTCCGGATGTCACTGTACTCGCGCGCAGTCTAGCAGCATGGAGCGGCCACCGGCTAACCGCCAATTAACGAGATAAAATACTCGTAATCTAATCACATGCATAACGTATCTTGTCAGGCAGGAACTTGGATGTATTCGGGGTAGAAACTTAAGGTGCGGTCCTCTTACGTTGTATAATGCTTAAAACCTTTAATAACCATTTACTAAAAAACTTCAATCCACACCTCTATATCCTAAAGTGTAGTTTAGGCCCGGATGCCTTCTTAACAGGCCCCGAGTTCTGAGTTCAGTCTGAACGTACGCGATCGGCGGGGAGCCCTTTCGACGACCGATAATCGGCGGCAATAGTAAAACTTGTAGGGCATCACTGGCATCACTATATCGGTTTGATTTCAACTCATATAAGTACATCATTCGGAGACATAGCCCCAAGCCCCGGTGGGTGAGAGAATCCGTCTCTTTTCATGAGCCACTCGTCCACCGCACGGTCTCATGAACGCATATTCTAACATGTTCTAGGCATAAGTCATCAGCCATTCAGGATGACCTCCATTGAGCAGTCTCCTCCATTGGTCAATATACGGGTATTCCAGGAGCCTGGAGCCCGGGACACCATTGCCACTCCACAGCCTCCACCAGACTGATGATCTCGACATCTCGACATAAATAATATATACGATGACTGATTCGTGAAACAGCAGTGAAACAAGGATGAATGTGAATTGTGATGGCAGTAGTGATAGTTATATTTTACTAGCCCGCGTTGAGGACACCAATTGCTGAATTATACGGCGGAGATCTGGTCATGGACATTACTGGAGATGGGTCAGTACCTGCGTTGAAACTCTAGATGGATAAGGTGTGGCCACCTGACAGGATATCTCATCAGTGGGGAGTTGAATCTTCTTTTATCAGCGTTTGTTTTATCGGCTGCTCGGTATGTTAACCACGCGAGCACAAGCCTCAAAGTTAGACTTGAAACGGGGATCTCGAGGTCATAAGTCCACAAAGGCGGTGTAGTAGCATGCCGTGGTATAGCAATTACACATGTGCCACTGGGCTACAGTAAGCAACTACGTGCATCGAGGTCAGGCGAAGAGTAGCCTTCGGATGTGAATGGAGGTAAGATGTGAAAGAGACTCCAGAATAAGCAAACAGGCTAATGATAATATTACGGAGTTTCATTACAGAATATTTCCGTAAAGTGCGGGACGGCGAGGGGGTAGAAGAAAGGGTGCTCGAGTGACACCGGAATGAGCATTTCCCCAAGCATAAGCCGATGTGCCCAAACCTTCGTTGTATTTTACTTGGAACGATGATCAAAGGCCGAACATGTAAACACTAGGCACCAGGCAGCCTGGAGGTAGTGACGTCGGCGACAGTGTTGAACGCGATCGTTGTATTCAACACACAATAAAGGTACCAGAATGTATAAATTTTACAAGGCTATCAAAAAGTAACACTTACATTGAACTGGTGGGTTCGTTGCGGAATAAAGTCGGTGACAAATATGTTGTTGATTTAATCATCTTGCCACGTGAGTACAGCAGTATGCAATGTGGCTTGTGTAGATTCACTTTCCATTGTCTGTATATTAGACTTTACTCGAGGGTCCAGGTGGCACGAGGCCGCAACAGGCAGTTAGAACGGATTATTGGAATATGGGACCCGATGAAGAGTTTGGGAAATCTGACAGATCTTTCAGGTTGGGTTTGGGCGCACAAAGGTAACAGGGTATATGGACAAAAAAAACGTAGATGACGGACCGTACGCGATGGAAATGGACCGCTGAAGCGTCCACGAGTTGTTGTGTATGATTCCTCGTGATGTGGGGTATAGTGTGGGGCAGCAGGATAACAGGTAGGGTCTGACAGACAAAGAAGGTACTCCGAGGATTGGCCATGCTGGAGTAAAGTTCTTGGCTGATCCGGATAGAGCAGATAAGGGATTGCGATCGAAAATAGTCAAGTGAAGGTGTCTGGATTGGCAGGTACGGAGAATACGGGACTGAGTTCTATTTGAAGGGGTGTTTAAAGACGGGGCGGAGCCAATTGGTGCACCCAAGCGTGTAGGATGGGACACCGTAAAAGGAGAGGCCAGGAAGGAATGTCGGGTGCTCGGGGGGTTCTCGGATTGAGGTGAAAGCAGAGAAAGTGGGTGTATGGAGGTGAAGTAGAGTGAAAAAAACGGTAAATGGGGTTCGAGCTGATAGAGTAGAATAGAGTAGAATTAGCAATGGCAGTAGACTAGAGAATGTGTCCAAATAAAATAAGAAAGTCAAAGGAAGGACATCAATCAAGTACGGGCTTAAGAGCGATATAAATCCGGACAGGTCTGTACATAAAAAAGTTGATCATTCTCCGCTCATCGCTTTTTCTTCTCAACGGCCAAGTTCATTTCCCAAGTCTTCACCAGTCCTTCATCCGAGTTTCAACACTCATTCTTAATGGCGAGACATCCTCCTTCTCTACCCATGTCCCATATCATCGCTTGCGACGCCCCACTCCTCTCTCCTGTTTCTCTTGCCCCCGAAGCTGCTCCCTGGGACATCCAGTCCATATACTCCCCAACTCCAGATACTTTTTCACATTACTACATTCCTCCTTCACCTCCCAACTCTGTGGGCTCCAGTAGGGACTCGCCCATCCCTGCCTCCAGAATGCTCAAGATGCGCATGACTCCAGACTCTGCTGCTGATACTGAGCAGCTCTGCCTCCCTACTCACCAAGTCTTCGACTTCCCAGAGGCGACTCAGCCACCCATGCCGCCTTCTCCTGCCGAGTCGTCCCCCAAGCAGGAGCGCTTATCCATATCTATTGCGCCTTCTAGCACATCTTCTTCTAAACGCTCAGCTAGTCCAGCACCTGGTGTCTCAAAGAAGCAGCGCTCAGCTGGGGAACGTATCAACAGTAAAGACTTTATCCCTCCCGACGTCTCCGGCCTGAGCAAGCGTGAAGCCCGTCTGGTGAAAAACCGCGCAGCAGCCTTCCTTAGCAGGCAACGGAAACGCGAAGAGTTCGAATGCATGGAAATGTATGTCCTCTAACTAACCACCCTCTGGATTAAGCATTAATCTACATTTTCTCCCATTCAGTCGCGTCGCCGAGTTGGAGCAAGAAAACGCACGACTCTTGGCTCTTACCCAATCGGGCAACTCTATTTCGTGTCCAGACAATACATCAGATGACGGTGAATTCGTTTCTGAAATTGAGCAACTCCGGGCCCAATTAGCTGCAGCAAAGGCAAGAGAACTGGAGCTAAGCGCAGAACTAGCTACCAAAGCATTAGCCCCAGTAATTCCTGCCATCAAAGTAGAGGCCCCCGAAACACAGGTCCCGATGGTTACGCCTTCTCGGACATCAGCTCCGTCACCTCATAGGTCTGGTGCTAGCCTTGGGCTTATGGTAGGGTCTGTTTAACAATTGCCTCCAAACATCTTACTAAATTACGGGCAAGCAGGTTCTCCTTTGTGCCCTCCCTACCCTGCTATCTATGCCCATGCACTCAACTACACCCACAAGTTTCGCAATTCCCAATCCACTCCCCGCACCTTCCACGGCCTTCGACTTCAATTCTTTCCTACCCAATGACTACGACTGGACCCGGACTGGTGGGAGTTCACTGATGGAACTTGACACTGATGATCACACCCAACTCTCCGCGCCTACACCTATGGTTGCTCCTACAGCGCGCAAACTTGAATTCGCTGACGAAAACACAGACAATATCGGCGGCCTTGGCGGACTGGACATTTCGTTTGATACAACCCCTTCGGACAATGGCAAAATTCGGGTTCGTATCCATCCGTCATCTTCGGCATCTTCTCGAGCGGCCTCGCCGGGTGTTTCATATTCCGATTCTAAGGCTGATATGGCTTCCCCATCTTCCCTAGGAATGTGGGGAGATTCAGAGATAGAACCTAGTCTCGCAGCCTCATTTTCATCTCAGCCTTATGCTGGCTCTTCCTTATCATATCCCCCTCCACCATCTCCGGGTGGGGATCCATTCCTCGGCATTGGTTCTACATCAGACTACTCGATGCCATATTCTTCAGGAGTATCATCTTCGTCGATGTTTGGCCAAATGGATGATTTATCGACAGTGGATTATGGCCAAACCTCCGACCTCGGCTATGGGTCTGAATATGGAAGTGACGGTACAAGCAATGGAAAACGTCGTGTCAGAATCGCCCTAAAAAGCATGCCAGCAGCTGGTGGTGAGGGCGGTGAATGGGAAGTCCAATTTTGCTGAGTATGGTTTTGTATATACGTCTCAATCTCTGTCTTTCTTACGGCTAAGTCTTTCGCGTCATAAAATTTATGCTTTACATATTCTCATCCTCCTTTCCCCTATAATACTTCTCTGCTAGGTCGTTCACCTTCAGGGATACACGCTATCAATTCGCTATCGACCCCTGTATCACCACCCCCAAGGTACCAAGGCTACCTCTCCAACATATACCACATTTTAAAAGTAGCCTACTTTCCGTTGTGCCAACCTATACCTTTCCCGTTTGGTTTTCCGGATTCATTGTATTCCTCGCATGTGCATCCCCTTTCCTCGGTAGATTATACTATGTTTAGCCTTTATTTTCGAGCAAATTCTCAGGACAATCAGATAATAAATATCTTTTTGATGTGAAATGATGTTGAATCACCCAACATTCATACACCTATGAATGACGAATCCAGTCCTTTGGCAGCGCAAGCAAGGAACGGATTTTTAGATGGGGCCTGGGAAGCTTAGGAAAGGGGAGTGGGGGTACTGCGGCGTTCCCCATGGTCTGACAGCAGACATATTTCAATTGGCCAGTATTGCAATCGACTAGTGTAGAAATTTCATTGGCATCATAGCTCTGGGAGGGGTACAATTAGGCGGATTACTCTTTGCGTAGATGATAAAAAAATTCGCGTGACATGGGTTGAACGCTCTCCAAACGTTTGCTTAGGACCCACATCCAGCCTTTTAGTTCGCTCGATCTGTACGAACCCAGGTAGAATCACGAGAGTCTCAGGGAGCCTGAGAATCGCCTTGTATGTAGTGGTAGCCTTGTCGCATGGTTGACACATGGGGAAAATGTTGGGAAATTCGAGACCGCCGGCTTAATTTTGCCCTTACATTCAGCCTTCTTCGAATGAAAATGAACAGATCATGTCGCGTTGGGCTTGGGCGTGAGTGGTGATCCATTCTGGATTTTCGGGTTTATTCTTGTAGGTTGTCCGACTTTATACTGATTAGCTGCTTTATCCATAACCGCTCCCACCTCGCTGTTACCTTGTGAGAATTCATAGTTCGGACGACTTCCAAGTTGACCGTTCCGACTGGGAACGTCCGGGGCAGGCCGGGGGGGTTAACTCCAGAATTACCAGGGACAATTATTCTTTAGCCCGCGGAGGCGGAGGCAACCCAGGGTGTTCTTTTGACCCTACTAAATCCTTTTATATTCCCAGACTTTATCATCTCGTCCTAGAGAATCTCCAAGTTGTAGAAATTACCTGGTTAATTCGCCGGTTATAGCAATGTCATGTCCTAGAAAAAAATGCTAGGTCTGGGCTTGGAAATCGTGTGGGTACTTACCACAAACAACGAGGCCAAGGGACCCTGTTGCCACCATACGCCATCATCTTCGGCCCATGTTGTTTCCACTGCATACATATGTAACTCACAGACCATGGCCGCATGGTACCGTACTGAGTTATCCGAATATAAACATCGCGTATTCCGAGTCTGCAACGAACCTTGCTCTGGCGGTGTCAGTCACCACTTTACAAATATGATAAACCCGCACTAAATAGTCCTATCTGATTTTGTCATGGGGAAAGAGAATTACTCGGTCCGATCACCTGCACTTCCAATCCCAACTCAGTAAATTTTACCAGACTTCCACCTCGAGTGAATGCTACTCTGTAGAACGTTCAAAGAACAGAAGTGAAAACTGCCCCCGGTATAACTATTACTTCATGTGTCGAAGACGAACGTGCTGGGTCGGGTTTCACTGGGCAAGAAATCTGACTCGGAACGTGCATCGGTTTTGATCAGTTGACTAAACTGCTTCAGATGGAGAGGACACCGTTAAATTTGTACATCATGGGTCAATCAACCGTTAACGGAGGTTCCATGTGGCCCGAGATCCTGAGTACGTTATATCCACAGGCTCAAATAGGCTTCAATTTCGCAAAGACTCAGGTGAACACTCAAGGGTTCTGTCTATCTTACTATGACTTCTAACAACGGACTTATCTGCTTTACTAATTGCCTGTTACCTCAAGAAGACGGTAGCCTTTTAGCAAAGGACTTGTGGATTGACGAGCAACGGGGGATTATTCTCGATGCACAGGTTTCCCTCTTCATTTGCCATGCCATTCTCAAAAGTTGACAATAATATAGCGAACTTTCTACTTACGAAAGGAAAGGCCCACGAGGACATTTGACTTGGATGGGAATATTCTCAGGTAAGCACTTCGAGAACGTTCTGAGTGCCAGGGAAACTCCCTCCGCCTCATCTGTATCATCGGTTATCTGGCCCTTTCGTTGTACTAAAACACTCTGCAGTCCAGGGTTTATTGATCTCCAGCTTAATGGAGCTTACGGGTTCGATTTTTCCGTGTACGAAGATGATGAGTCATACCGGCAGGGTATGAAATTGGTCGCGGAAGGAATCGTCGAAACTGGAGTAACGTCGTACGTGGCTCTTTCTATAAAGTATGCTAGAGTCTAATACAACGTGCCAAATATAGTCTTCTTCCTACAATAATTGTTTGTCGAAAATAGGATACTCATGCCCTTTCTGTGCTGACTTGAACTCTATAGACACAGGAAAAGTCATTGTACCCCACCTTGTTGCGTTTGCTCCGACCTTTCTCAACCCCTAAATCTGCGACTCTTCTAGGATGGCATGCCGAAGGTCCTTACCTCAATCACTCTAAGCGTGGGGCACATGCGCCCCCGTTCCTGCTGTCTGCCCCAGACGGCACCAAGTCCTTTGAGGATGTCTACGGTATTGAGCATCTCCTCGATAACGAAGACTGGCTTGTGTCATGTGAGGGCCAAAACGTTGGCGTGAGATTGATCACAGCTGCTCCCGAAATCGACGGTGTTATGGATGCAGTTGGAGAACTATCCAAAAGAGGGGTGGTTTTTTCAATTGGTCATAGGTAAGCTATCAATGTTGGCGGGATTTGTATGAAGTCTTATAGTATAAACCAGCGTCGCAACCTCGGATACCGCGACTGCCGCCGTAAGATATGGGGCGCGCCTCATTACACATTTGTTCAATGCCATGCCACAGCTTCACCATCGCGACCCCTCCATCATCGGGCTTCTGGGTGCTTCCCCACATCTTTCGGCTCCAATGTCTCCCTTACCTCCGTACCCGAGCCGTAAAGGAATACCGTTACCAGGTACTCCAGACAGTATAAAAGCAATGCCGCTTTCCGGCCTTGCAGAAGCCATAGACGGGACTGAAACCTCCACACACACTCCCGCTTTTGCGGATCATGGCTCATCAGTATCATCTGATTCTGTAATACCGTCTTCTGCTCCCACCAGGAAAGGGAGTCGGTCTGAATTACACCTCGAGAAGGGTCAAATTGCTGATATGGCATTTGAGCGGCCTTTCTACGGCATCATCGTGGACGGTATTCATTCTCACCCAAATTCCGTTAGGGTGAGCATTACCAAAACATTTTTAGAACTTGTATCTCATATTTTCTGTTAAGCTTGCGTATTCTGCCTACCCTGAAGGATGCATCCTCATTACCGACGGTAAATGACGCAACAACTTCCTGACACCGCTTCTGATGATATATGAGAAAACAGCAATGAAAATCCTGGATCCCAACCTCCGTGATGGTGTTCATGAATGGCGCGACGGGCAACGCTTCGTCAAAGAAGGTTATAGACTTTATTTGGAGGGGACGGATACACTTGCTGGAAGGTAAAGATGATTTTGACAAACTACATACCCTTAACTCAGATACCTACTTTCTCCCACAGCGTAATAACGCTGGATACCTCCGTTCGCAATTTTTCACGGTTTACGGGGTGTTCTCTTGGTGAAGCAATTAAATGTGCAACGTATAATCCTGCAAAGTATGTATTATTCCTTGTCTTTTTCCAGCTAGGCTTATTGATGAGCCCTACTTTCTTTTAGGTGCCTTGGGATAGAGAGCAGGAAAGGGACACTACGTCCGGGCGCTGACGCTGATTTCGTCGTCCTCGACAGAAAGGGTGTTGTTTTAAGCACTTGGGTAAGGGGCAAGGAGGTATGGGTGAAGAAATAAATTTCGCCAGCCCTGTTACCCCTGTAGGTGGGGATCGAGACGATATAGACAGGCTTTGAAGATAATTGGGCATTCGTGGTCCGTATATATCTGGGGTATTATGATATCAGTTGACTAACTCTAATCACTTGTATGTAAATATGTATTTGTCCAAATCAATCATATCCTGATTAGCCACGGATTCCTAACCAAATTCAATATGCTATTTGGTACGCGGTACATGCGGTATTCATTTCAGGCCAACGCATTATTCGGTTCAAGTATTTGATGTAAATTCGACGGTGAGGATATTTATATACTGGAGATCACTGATCCGATTCGTGGGCAAGTTCCATTGGTTACACATCAACTCTTTCATTTTTCACGTTCCTCAATGTCGCAATCGATATCGTTATCATCTATTCTAAGCCCCAAATCCCCAAGCCACAATCCGAGCATCAAAGCGTGTCTTTATCACCAACGAAACACGAATCATAATGATCCTGTCGGTTAAAATTTCAACCCGTAGCCCTCAGCCAATGCGTTCTATCTTGGGCATTAACCCGAAACTAGTGCTTTGAAAATTAAGTAATCCCGGTCGAGACTCTTTCTTGGTCAGTCCACTCATCCCATAAAAGTAACTGTCCCTGATTGTGAGTTTACTTGACTGACAGCCGGCGTGCTGGATGAACTGTTCGCAAATTTTTTGTGTCTTGCCCTCACCCTCGGAAACATGTCTACAGTGACGGTAACCGTCAATAGAACAATGCACCGATCGCGCACAATCTCTTTCATTGCTCCTCGTCTCTCATCAATTCTCAACCTTCCTGCAGAACTTATTCTTGCCATTGTCGAACTTGCCATTTCAGGCAAACCAGCGACGCTCGCAACAACATGTAAAGGCATCAGTAGCGTGGTGGAGATTATTCTCTATCGCACTGTTGTACTCAACAATCCTAAAACCATTGACCTCTTTTACCGTACAACTCTCTCGAGGCCACGAGCCTTCTTTGCAGAACATGTGAAGAAGCTTATCGTAACTTGGGATCTATCCGAGCGTCAGACTTCCTCTATCTCAAAGATTATTGCCTTTTGTCCTGCAGTGTGGGCTTTGGTATCTCCATCGTGCCATCTGTTTAGCATGGCAATGCAAGCCCCTGACTACAACGGACCATCAGAGGTCACCTTTCAAGCATATGAGGGTGGGGATACTCCCGACCATCTCTCTCCGCCCTTTCTGAAATTATCGAGGACACTCACACACTTGCGCTTTTGTCAACCCAGTGACAGCTGGTACTCACCTTCATTCATACTTTCAACATTTGGGCCTCTCCCACATCTATCCCATCTTCAGCTTTCGCGGCATGCGGATGCCAATGAAGACAATGACCTCACGTTTGTAGAGGATATTCGCATGATTCTTCGTTCAAAACCTGCCTTGAAGATTGTAGTTATTAGCATCTTCGAACGCTGCACGTGGCCCATGTCCAGAGCCGAAGATTCGCATATTTGGAACCTTATGCACAGTGTGAAAGAGGATGACCCGAGGATTGTTATTATGAACGGGAACTGTGATGAATGGAGGTATTTGGAGGGCTGTGGGCAGGGAGCGTCATGGAATGAATGGCGTCCAACAGATTTCTGGGCACTTGCCAAGGGGTAAATCTCCTACAAGTTGCAGTTGTTACCCCTTCGATATCAGTTACAGAAAATCCAACGCTCTTTAAACATATACAGCTAATACCTATATATATTAGAACTTAGAGATATTGACTATATGTAGGAAAGTAGATCCGAACCTTGTCCATGGTCAAACTAGGTCGAAGGTGCCCAAGTAACGTAAGTGTAGGCATTGTCAAATCTCGGCTATATTAGGGTATGTGGGCTGCGGCTGCCGACCTTTCAACAAAAGATAGATACGGCGCGTACCTTCAATCGAGGGTCCAACTTTCAGAGCTCCATCTACAAACAGTTTGGATCGTGTGAAGGTTTTTTCTTTCCCTGCTCTCCGATCTAGTCAACAGTTAACGCATGTTCCCGACAGATGCCACCAGTAGATATACTCCCCCCAGAAATTCTGGGCGAAATTTTTAACGTCGCACAGCCAACGAAACGATCTCGGTATCGGGTACCCTTCGAAGTTGTGGTGTCGCACGTATCCGCACAATGGCGGGGTGTGGCTCTTGATACCCCCCAGCTATGGACGTGTATTGATATTTATTCGTTACACTCCCTCGCGTGGATTTCCAGTTATTTGGACAGATCAAACACTTTGCCTATTGACGTCCGATTCGACATATGGCAATCAGATCGTTCATCCAATGCCGCTTTAAACACATTACCACTGATAGAGACGACTCTCCCTCATATTGGACGGTGGCAGTCTTTCATGCTATTCGCATATCAGCGAAGGACGGCCCAAAGTATCCTTGCACATCTCGCTAAGGCCACCGCACCCATTCTCAAGCGCCTTCGTGTCTCGGTCGATGGATCTGATGACTTTGGGCCTCCAAGCATAGATGCTACAGTCGACACCATCTTTGCTGGTGGTACCCCACAATTAGTCTGCACGGAGATAGATGGGCTGTGGTACCTCCCCCCTTTGGGCAATTTAACTACACTGGAACTTCACACGTCGATTGAGGCACTACCATTGAGTTATGACGATTTTACCATCATCGCTAGGACAGCGCCAAACCTAAGGCAGCTAATTGTTCGTGGTATCGTCGACGTCGCTAGATGGCCTACCCACGCTTCCCCACGCTTGGAGTTAGCTTCCATTCGTTCACTTTTATTTAGCAACGAGAACGCGTTCGCCATGGCTTTCCTGACATCAGTTGCTGTCCCACATCTCCAATCCCTCTGGCTGGACTACCCAGAAAACACCCTTCCAGAAGCATTTATCAACTCGCCGATGTTCTCCACTGGGAACAACTTCCCCGCACTCCGGTATCTCACTCTACAGAGCTATAACTTCCAAGGCATCGACACGTTCGCCAGGGTGTTCCCCAGCATTACACATCTCCATTTGGTATACTGCAATACCTTCTTCATCAGATATCTAAGAGACGTACTGTTGAACACAGATTACGTATGGTGGCCGAGCCTTGGCACAGTTGCGATTCGTACGACTCGCGACCATTATGCCGAAAAGCTGGAGCGAACATTTGAGGAAATCACGAGTTTCCGGTTTCGCATTGGGGTGCCCATCGAGAGATTATTTCTTGACTTCAATATCTTTTTAGCTTTATCCAAGTCAAACACATTACAGGAACATACGGAGCTAGTAGAACTCAGTGCGACAAACTACGGTGATCCCCAATGGGCCATGGTGCATGAAGATACAATGGTCAGAATATGACATCGACGTAGCACTGGAGTCGATGTTACAATATTGGAAAAAAGTCCGTTATCTGTCTGCATGGTAACTGCAGCAATCCTAATAGTCGAGTTTTGGTTGAGAGTTCTATCTAGACCCATAATGAGAGTTAGTTTAAATGTGAACGACGCCAGTAAGATATTCTCAGAACTCTCCCGCGTTTTCGCGAGCTCGAATTTTCTCGAGCCCCAGCACGTGCACTGCATCTTCTTGTATCCGACTCCGACGATCCAACTAAGTCAATGACTCTATCATAATAAATTTTCGGAGCCATTACATTCGTAGTCCAGATAGCCAGTTAAAATGCCCCCCCGGCGAGACAACGACTTCATAGACGCCGATTCTGAATCCGACATCTCCATTCTCGGCGACGATGATCTTGACACCCGAGGTGGCAAGGGAAAGGGGAAGGCGAAAGCGGGTGACAAACGTAAACGAGATAAGGGCAAAGCGAAAGCGAAAGATGCTGTAGGTTGCATTCCAGCTCCACAGGATTCTGGTTTCTGAACATGCATAACAATAGCAAGCGTACACATGGGAAGCCAACTATACGCGTTCTTGGGAGACGGTGCAGGAAGATGAGGCAGGGAGTCTGCGAAGTTCAGTAGAAGATTGG
The DNA here is from genome assembly GCA_015584075.1 of Collybia nuda. Classification (NCBI taxonomy): domain Eukaryota; kingdom Fungi; phylum Basidiomycota; class Agaricomycetes; order Agaricales; family Clitocybaceae; genus Collybia; species Collybia nuda. Next base: position 158,715 of record MU150250.1, read on the forward strand.
ATGGCGCGGGGACGCAGGCGGAGGTTGGCGCAGTGTCTTTTTCGTTTTTGAACAGAATACCTGATGATAACAGGTTACTCGCCCCAGCCTCAGCAATTCGGCGGACAATTATCCGTCATTTGGTTCTCCTACTTGATCTTTCGGCCTCAATGATGGACAGGGACATGAGACCGACGAGGTTCGACTTGACATTACAGTATGCACGAGAGTTTATAACGGAGTGGTTCGATCAAAACCCGTTAGGCCAGATTGGAGTTGTGGGTATGAGGGCTGGGTTGGGGGAGAGAATCGGGGATATGACTGGTACCATAAACTGTATAGTGTTTATACATTCTGAACTCACATACGTATAGGCAACCCCCAAGACGTCCTCAGAGCTATCGCCGATCGGCACAAACTTGAACCTGTGGGGGAACCAAGTTTGCAGAATGCCATCGAAATGGCTCGTAGCAGTATGAAGTACGTCTTCCATATTGTGCCTCCCCTTTTTTGTTTCCAACTAATGCTTGTCTGTAGTCATCTCCCTACCCACTCGTCCCGTGAAATCCTCATTATCTTCGGGTCTCTGACAACCTGTGACCCGGGGAATATCCATGACACTCTTGACTCTTGCATCAAGAATAAGATCCGCATATCCGTTGTTGCCCTCGCGGCTGAGATGAAGATTTGCCGTGATATCTGTGATAAAACTGGTGGTTCGTCTATCCATTTATTGCGCAACCGTTAGACTTTCCTCATCTTTTTTCTTACAAGAAAGGCCAGTTCGGTGTCGCACTTAATGACGGACACTTTAAAGATCTCCTCTTCGAGCTCGTCCCACCTCCGGCGCAGCGTGCTCTTTCCCGGGCCGCAGGCGCAGGCGCAACGAACCCTGCTGCTGACCTCATGATGATGGGCTTCCCTACGCGCCTTCCGGATACTTCTCCTCCAAGCCTTTGTGTTTGCCACTCCGAGATCAAGAGCGAAGGATTTCTTTGTCCTAGGTGTTTAGCGAAAGTGTGCGACGTGCCAACGGATTGTGATATATGCGGGCTGATGATTGTGAGCTCCCCTCATCTAGCGAGGAGCTATCACCATTTATTCCCTGTGAAGTCGTATAATGCTGTGTAAGTTTTTATTTTTATATACCCTATGATGGGTCATCTCATTAACACGACATTGGTGTAGAATGGCAATAGACCATGCTGTCGATTCTGCAAAGGGCTGCCATGGATGCTCGCGCCCATTTCCGGTCGCAGTAGCTGCCAACACGAGCGAAGGGCTAAGCCCTGTTGGGAGATATCGTTGCCCGGAATGCCACCGAGATTTTTGTTCAGACTGTGATGTATTTATCCATGACGTCGTGCACTGCTGCCCGGGATGTGGGAAATAAATTTTTAATAATGTTCGAAGTGGTCTGGGACAAGATTAGCATTGAGGTAATATTCTTACATAGAATATTTGCGTCGTTGTCCATTATCATAATATGAATGTTTATTAATCCAATACTAACTAATCGTAAGACCCCCATACCTCGTCTACCCATTCAATACAATACAGGATTTTCCTTGTTACATCCTCGATACCATTCACAAGTACAGGATCCTCAAAACCTTTTACGGCTACCGACAGGCTTGTTGACTGCTTATTCGCTACGCCACTGACAAAGCCATTGGCGATACCTCTCATGCTCCTCCCAGTTTGCATTCTTTGAGGTACGCCACGGCTTTCCTCCCCACTACTAGCAGCGTCGAGCATGTTATCTAAATGGCTGCTCACGGCTTTCACAAGCCTTCCAAGGAGTAATAGGAACACAGGATCTCGGGGCTTCAGTGTCCTTTCCACCGCGGCGCGCAGCTCATCTTCTTTATTCTGCCCCTCCCCCGTCTCCATGTCACCTAGCCTCATCGCTCGCACGACCTCATCCGCAAGGTTCAGTAGCCGTGTTGGATCTTCCGATCCTTCCAAGCTAAGGGCCGGACTAGGCACGCCAATCGCATACTCATTACCATCGATTTCGGCCTTGAGCAGTGCCCAGATACGCGCAACAAAGTCGGTTGGAACAGCGGGCGGCAGATGTGTGAGCGCGCGGAGACAGGCGGCAATGACAAGAGCTTGGAGGTAGTTTTGGAGGTAAAGGAGTGTGGGCGCGGTGAAGAAGAATTGTGGGGGGAGGTGGTGAGGTGTAGGCACAGAGCTAGGGGGAGGGAAGGTAAGGGGGGCGTCACAGGACACAGCGGTAGTAGAGCCGAGGGCACTGGTGAGCACCCGGGCCAGATGTTTCTTCCTCTCGAGAGCGGTGCGTACCTGGTGCTGGTGTTGATGTTGGTACTGCGTCCACGCACGCCACGCTGTGCGGATGTTGTCTGCCCCGCCCCAGAGTTCAAGTACAATCTCCTGCTCGCGTGAACGGGCCTGCTGCGCGATGACAGCTGTGAGCTGGGACTCGGACATGGCGCCCAAGACAGATTGGGTGAGGTCAGCTTTGAGGGTACTCGCGAGGGCAATAAGGGCTTTGAACGTATCTATAACAAGGGCTGCAAGGGATGCTGGCGGGTGGGGCGGCGAATTGATCGAGATGCGGAGGGCGTCGATGTCAGGGTCACGGACGGGGGCGCAGCGCTCGCGGAGGGCGGCGAGGATCTCGTCCAGGAGCACGAGGGTGGAGCGGAGAGGGGAGGAAGTAGGAGGTAGTGGAGACGAGAGGGCTTGTAGGACTGTGTGTGCAACTGGGAAGAGCGGGGCCAAGGACTCGTGCAGATCGGCATAGAGCCCTTTGAGACGCAGGAGCTGAACGGATGGCTCCGACGAGGAGAGAGACTCTAGGGCCTGTGCAAAGATTAGGGTTAAGAGTGGTAGATTATACATATAATATATATGTATAAAAGTAGACACCGCACCTCGTTCCAGAATGCCTGGTGAACAACCTTTTCAACTCTATCGTGAAGGACGGTCTCGGTGGTCTCTGGGATGGAGACGGGCTGTGAGCGGGTCATCATGGAGAGAAGAGATTTTCCCGGGGGAATGAGTTTGGCGGGATCGGTGGCGAGGACATGGAGGAAGTAGGCCTGGTTCAGGACATGCAATAATTCAGGCGGCAGTGAGTTCATGTGTACTTTGCAGTATTGATGCACTAGGCGTACGTGTCCTGCTACAAACAAGGTCAATCTTATCTGTCTGATCCGATAATATCCCAATTATTTCCACATGGTTGGCTACAATTACACTGTACTATATAACAACATATACTAGGCCCTAGAATACGACGGAGGCGGATACCCCACAGGAGGTATTTGAATGGTGGAGGCACAACTAGGCAGGGCGTGCTGGCTAGTCTCGGGACCAGCACTTGCCTGTAGTGGCGGGGGCTCACCGGGCGGATCATGGGCGGCGGCGGTGTGAGACGGGAGCGAGGGCGACAACGGTGGGTGGAGCAGCGGCGGTCGTTTCGAATGATCATATGGAGGGGCAGGTTCAAAGGCTGGAGTTTGGGGTTGTCGGTACAGTGGACGAGGAACATAACCTGCGGGCGGAGGCGGGAGTCTGATAAACTCTGCAATATGGGAAGGCCCGTTAGAGTAGTGCTGCAAGGCAGAGTGGGCGTTGTGGCGGCGTCGACGGCGGTTTCGTAGGACAAGACAAGAGACGATGCTGATTATGATGAAGACTGGAGGATGCGGTCGGTGCTCTAGTAAACACGCTGAAACAAACACTTACTCCCCGCAAAAATGATGGCGTAGTTTATGGGTTGGAAAGAGGGGGGACAGCTGGTCCCACTGCATGTTCAGCCCTTAGCAAAAACTTATGCCGTACAAGTGCGAGAACTTACGATTCGTCGCATTCGTTGCGTTGAAGGAGCGTCGGGGACATGATGGATTTGAGCAAAACATGTCCCTGCCAATTATCACATCTTCAAGCTTAAGCCAAGGCCCAGTCCAGACACCGACATCCGTGGGCGAAATCAATCTCTTTATATCTCCATCCATCCCCCTGTTTTAAAATAAAATAAAACAAAGAAACTGCGTGGTATTCGCCAATCCTGACCGGTCCGATTCTATCTTTATCGTTGCTCTCACCATTCATCTCGGATCAGAACTGATAGACTTTCGGGATCGACGTCAGAATATAAAGTTTAGTAATATAACGTGAATGCAGCGTGAGGGCTATGTGTTGGTCATACATGGTACGGTACAGATAGGATACAGCTAGGAAAAGGTAGTGCAGTGTATGATCGGTAGTCCATTATGCGGGTGAGTAGGATGGGGGCGGATATTGAACCGGTGGCACAGTCGGCTGGGGCATGGCCGGGGGCGGATTTGACTCCTCGGGTGAGGGAGAATGTGGTGGGGGTGGAGGGGCCTTTGTCGGATCGTATGGGGGCGCGGGTTCGAAGAATACGGGTGGAGGTGGGTTGTATGGGCTGCGTAGGTGTTGCGGTGAGTTCACAGTGGGCAGCGGTAAAACGTTGGCTGGCTGAGAGTGGATTGCGTTGAAGCGCTGGCGGCGGCGCCTGCGCATGACAAAACAGGAGAAAAATATAATGAATAGGACGACTAGAGTGGGATCAGTGCCCATCACAAAATAAATGTGGGGGGCGCGTACTGAGTGTGATGGAAGTGGCGTAGGTGGTGGGTCTGATGCCACTATGGCAATTGTTGCCACTGCAGACAGGCCCATCGTTTGTAATGATTTTAATGAAAATAAAGATGGACTCACGACGTATCACAGTCGTCGCGCTTCGAGAGGAATTTCAGGGGAGACATGGCTGTTGAGCGTTAGAAAGCATGGAGGAGGGAGGACCAGTGAGGTGATTACGTAAGGGGGCTGTGATCACAGTCTCTCAGCGACAAAAGTTGACACTCCAACTTTGTAAACGTCTGCATGGATGCATCCGCCCCAGTGCCACCGCCTGCTGCGAATCCTGTCCTCTCCTTCATCATCGGACTGGCTATAATCCTCCTCGCCTCCATTCTCAACGCAGCTGGTCTCAATCTCACTAAACTCGACCATGTCCGTACCAGTGCTATCCCGAAATCTGCTCGTAAAAAGGACTGGATGCGTCCACTCTGGCTCCTGGGAATGCTCCTCTACATGTTTGCGAACCCTCTATTCCTTCCCCCGAGTAATTCCTCACCGTGTTCTAGACTCTCGCAGATCATAGGAAGCACATTGGCCCTTGAATATATGCGTGCTGGTAAGTAAACGCTTCTTTTCCCCCCATGGATGGCTACCCTTGACATGCCATGTAGAATATGTCGCCCCTCTTGGGTCCACTTCGCTCGTATTCAACTTTCTTTTCGCCCGTTTTCTAGTCGGAACGCCTGTGACCAGCACTGACATCTATGTAACGTCCATCCCCACCCCCTCCCTCGTCACACTCCACTGATTTTCTTCCAGGGCACTATTGTCGTCATTCTCGGCGTTATCGGAATTGTTGCTTTTGGTTCCATCAATAGTGGTCTCACTACCAAGACTGACGTCGAGCACCTCACTTATCTCTGGCGCCGTGGAGGCTGGCTCGGCTTCTTCTTCACAATGACCTTTGCTCTTATATGTGTCCTTGTATTCACCAGTCGCCTCGACGCCGTCCTCGTCGCTCGTGGTGACCTTGGTGCCGTTCCTTTCTCGGGAATGGGGCCCGGGACCCCTCCCATGGGGTCGGGTGAGAGCTCTAGGAAGGGGCCTACGACTGTATGGGGCAAGGTAGGCGCAACCATCAAGGCACTCCGCGCGGGCTGGGCGGGACTTATGCGCTGGATCACAGGCTGGTTGGAGGTCTGGACAGGCCCCCAGGATGACAAGCAAGTTGCGTGGACCTTGGGCATAGGTTGGGCGTGTTGTGGCGGCGGTCTTGCCGGGGGATGTCTAGTATTCGCCAAAGCCACGTGCGTGATGTGGATTCTTACTTTTCCTGTAAAGCTCATCATTACTGAAGTGTCAAGCTGCTCTCTGGATCGTTATCCAAGCAGAACCCAGGGAACCAATTTGGCCATGCCGCACCAATATTTACCATTTTGCTTCTCGCAGCCACAGCGGTGATGCAAATCATCTGTCTCAATCGGGGGCTGCGGGTGTATGACTCAACACTCGTTGTTCCCGTCTTTTATGGTGTCTATACCGCTACGGGGTACGCAATACTCTATTTTATTTCTGGTATCTCCGCCCTCACGCCCTTTACCCCATAGGTTCCTTAATTCTCTCGTAAGTCGTTCTCATGTCGTCATTCAACATGTTATATAATATACACAGATCTTCAATGACGAGGTTGACGCTTACCAATCCTGGACGCTCTTTCTCATATTTGCCTCTATTCTTGTGCTTATCTCAGGGGTCGTCCTTCTCACACACAAGAAACCCGAGCCCGTCAACGCAAAGACGCCAGGAGGGATCCCTCTTCAACCTGGAAAGGTCAAGGGTAAAAGCAGCAAGAAACCTTCTAGAGAGCGGGGTGAGGGTGAGCAGGACGTCCTGTGGGCCGTGGGCGACGACAGCGACGACGGGCTCGAGAACGGGCGCGTGGAGGACGGAGACGGAGATGGAGATGATGATGTAGACCATCACCAGCACCCACTACATAACCAGTATCACCACCAGAACATGCCTGATGATCAGGGCAAAGGCAAAGGCAAAGGTGCGGTAAGAAAGGCAGAGGGTGAAGAAGGGGTGGGATTGATTCACGAACGCGACGAGCTCGACGAAGAGGATGAGGAACGACACAAGGATACGGATGTTATGGACCGTTATCAGCACCAGTCCCAAGCTCCCGATGGCAGCGGTGGGACTGGATCCAAGACACATCTGAGCTCACGGTCGAGCTCCGGTTTACACATAGAGAATCCGTTCAGAGATGAACCACAGGAAGAGTTTGGGGACTGGCAGGGCGTCAGGACGGGGCCACCAGTAGTGGGGAGACGATGAGCGGGGGGCCTAATGGGAGGGGTTTGACCCCCTTGTGTTTGCACTCACGTGGAAGCTGGCACTACACTCTAGAAGTTGCCACTATCAGCATCTCATAATCATTACACTCATAGTCTAGTTTCTGCTTATCGTAGGTTGCATAATTTGTATTCAGGAACGACAGTCGCCCAAGTGGGGAGGGTTTTGGGGTAACCCCCTGGGATAACAATGAACAATGTGGGAGGGAGATGCTTATCGCTTGTTTGCGGAGGAATATGAGTTGTTGTTTGAGGGCGACAATTTAATGAGAATAGGATGGGGATGCCGATGGTGGGTGTCATCTATTGACTAGGGAAAGATGTGGGGATATGATGATAATCTTACGAATCGTACGGACAAATGAGAAATCCCACGAGTTAGTAGTTCCCTCGGGATATTTGGTGAATGAAGATTGCATTCGAGCTGTTTATTCCCTCAATCCTGTTCAGCAAAGATAGGCATAACCGTAAGTAATGTTGTACAAGAAATTTTTACCCCATTTTATTGGTGACTGCGTTTGGGAAGTTCTATGAGACAAGCGAATTCACCGACATCGATCGGCTAATGAGATGGAGTACTGCCTTTGCTGCTAATATTGATAAACTTTAGAGCCATTTGTTTGAAAAGCAAGCCACGCTGTGGCTTTTGGAAGATAAGAATCGGCGCGCCGGTACTTTTGAAAAGGCGGTTGAAGTTTTGCGTCCACATCAAGGTCGGTAACAGCAGTCAAGGACAGCGATGTCGGATATGCCAATGGTTGTCAAACCTGAGAACAAGCGAGCATTTGAATTTTATCAAGCAACCCGAGATCTATTTTTGGCCACCCGATCATACTGACGGATCGCTGTTTTGAATTGTTATGCAGCAACGTCCGAGACCGATCTTCCACGTGGATAAAACCGTTTATGGCCTTGCCTGAGCGGGTCGGAGCCTCGTAGAGATTACGTCCTAACCCAACATGCTCCATGTGTACTACCAACAAAAGGATCATATCTGGGAGATAGATAGGTGTGCGGGTGTGGTCGGGTGCTTGGACATTGTTGGGCTCGGCGCACCGCATGTGCGTTTGGTTGCAGTTCTTCAGGACCCACAGCGCACCGAGATGTAGAGTGTAAAACATTGAAACGATGGTTGTCAGTCGATTCCAATGCATATAAGAGAGGGACCCGGGTGGGTGTCGGGTGCTGAGCCAAGAATGAGTTTTATACAGAATCTCGATGTCACTGACGTCCTGGTAAAATCCGGTGAATATTTGTAAGGTAAACCTCACCTACCAATCTGCACATGGCTTCTTTAGTTCTCGCTATCTCTTCACTGATACAGAGCTCCGAAGGCCCGGATCTACATCATTATCGTAAGTGATGAGTGTTTTTTTTTTCCACTCGATTCAAGATCCGAGGGGAAGTAAGCATGTGTATTTTGGGTTGATAACGTTGCGATGAGAAACTGGGGGGGGGGGGGGGGGGGGGGAGGGGGGGCCATTCACTGGTTTGCTGGTTCGAGGGTCACACACGGTACTGCGGTGCGATTTTTTCACCTTCCTCAACTTGAGATGGCGTCAATTGGCGCTCCCACGTGAGTGCAGGAGCGTATGAAATTCGTCCCAACGGACGGAACCAATTTTGTCGAGGTTTTGTTATCAATCGACTCGGTTCCTTGTGAGCCGCTTTGTGGTACATAGTCACTTTTTGCGAATTGGGCCCTTCACAAAAGTGTAATAGGCTACTTGCGGTAACTAGGTCTGATGATGTTATGAAGGGTCGGTGACGGATCTTGACGCTTCCAACTCAGACACACAAGACGATTTTGAGCGTGACATGCGATGTTTGTCGGGGCATGGAAAAAAAACCAAATGATAGGAAAATTTGGGGTCGAGGAACAACAAGATGGCGTGAGGCCGCGGCAAGAGACAACGGCATTAGGTTAAGGACGAAAACATGGTGATGGAAATAGACGACATGCTCGGGAGGATCTTGGGGCCAATTAGGGAGGCTTGGGGTAAAATAGTCGTCGAATTTCTGCACGAATGTCAATCTAAACATGGGATAGCCATTGGGGGGGCGTGGATGCCCGCCATTGTGGGAGGCAGCGAGGGAGGGGTGATGACTCAGCAACATGGAAGAGGACGTTGGTGGACCCAGTCTGTCGGGCCTCAGCTTCCAGAAAGCGACTGGAATCGGGCAGACGAGACTTACCACGGTCCCTGAATCTCCCAACGGATCTGTTCCGGCGTTCATCTATTTAATGATCCAAACTGAGACAATTCTACTCTACATTCTCCTCTAATCTTGCCTCATTCTACCTCCCAATGGTTCTCAACGGTATTCTCGGTTCTTCCAAGCTCATGCCCGCCGTGCCCACCGAGTCTGCAGCCACTAAACCCCATTCCTCGTCAGCCTCCCCCACCCTTCTCCACAAGTTTGTCAAGACCCATCAGGAACTCCAAAACTACAAGTTGGTGACAAATTTATATATCGCTTGTGATACAGCTACTAACAACATATCTAGGAGTGGTGCGTCCGTCACCGTCGATGGTCAGACACTGTCTATCGCCGCCGTCACTGCCGCTGCGCGATATGGTGCCAAGGTCGAGCTCGATGCTTCCCCGAAGCTTAAAGAAAAAGTCGCCAAGAGTAGAAAGGTTATCGCGGACAAGGTCGAAAGCGGGACAAGCGTTTATGGTCTTTCCACAGGTTTCGGTGGCAGTGGTACGGTTTCCAAACTTTTTGAAAAAGAGAGCCATAACTCAAGTTGAATAACAGCCGATACGCGAACCGACCAACCCCTTCTTCTTGGTCACGCCCTACTCCAACATCAACACAGTGGCGTTTTGCCTTCTTCCGCCGCCCCCCTTGACGTTCTCCCTTTGCTGGATCCCAGCAGCTCCACGAGCATGCCTGAATCTTGGGTTCGGTACGATATTATTTCACAGCGAGAGTAGTTCATAGTTTCTCATACTATTAAAGGGGTGCCATGTTGATTCGGATGAACTCTTTGATCCGTGGTCACTCGGGCGTGAGGTACGTTTTACGCCTAGCCCTTATAATTATTCAGACTTAATCCCGAGTCTAGATGGGAACTCATCGAAAAAATCAACCAGCTGCTAATTAACAATATTACACCTGTGGTTCCCCTTAGGGGAAGTATATCTGCGTCTGGAGGTTTGTTAGCCAGCCCTTCTCCCCTTTGCCATGTCCTGACGGTGCTCTACAGATCTTTCGCCTCTATCATATATTGCTGGTACCCTAGGTATTTTTGGACCAAGTCTGTTCAAAAATAATATTCTGATCCTAACACGTAGTTGCCAACCCTGCTATCCGTGTTTTCCATGGTCCTGCCAAGTTCGGCGCGCGTAAAATGTCGCCTTCTAATGAGGCGTTCAAGGAACACAACATTGAACCTCTTCCACTTGCATCCAAAGAGCATCTTGGTATTCTTAATGGCACCGCGTTCTCCGCATCCGTGGCTTCACTGGCGCTCAACGATGCAGTCCACCTGGCCCTCTTGGCGCAAGTCTGCACCGCGATGGGCACCGAGGCGCTCACTGGACAACGAGGATCTTATGATCCTTTTATCCACGCAACAGCGCGCCCCCACCCCGGCCAGGTGCTTAATTCTCATATAGCCCCGTCTAACACGTCCTGATTCACCTGTTTTAGATTGAAGTTGCAGATAATATCTTTGGTCTTTTGGAAGGCAGCAAGCTTGCTCACCTTCATGAAGAAGAGGTTGGTATCAATGATGACCAGTATTCATTGAGGCAGGATCGCTATCCGCTTCGCACCTCCCCTCAATTCCTCGGCCCTCAGATCGAAGACATCCTGTCCGCTCTGACTGCGGTAACCCAAGAGTGCAACTCTAGTACGTTTTATTTTATACTTTTATTTATCTAGAACTCAATTATTATTCTCTCTATAGCTACAGACAACCCTTTGATCGACGGCGAAACTGGGGAAGTCCACCATGGTGGAAATTTCCAAGCTATGGCCGTTACAAACGCCATGGAAAAGACACGGCTTGCTATTCACCATATTGGCAAACTTCTTTTCTCACAAAGCACTGAGCTCGTCAACCCCACAATGAACAATGGTCTTCCTCCTTCCCTCGCAGCTACCGACCCTTCCTTGAATTATCACACCAAGGGAATCGATATCGCCACCGCTGCTTATGTTGCCGAACTGGGTTATTTGGCCAACCCAGTATCTACAAACATCCAATCCGCTGAGATGCACAATCAAGCCGTCAAGTAAGTTAACTTGCTATCTCGTGAGATTGATGTTGAATACGACACCCCTATTCAGTTCTTTGGCCCTCATTTCTGCTCGTGCCACCATCGCGTCCTTGGAAGTTTTGACGATGTTGACATCTTCTTATCTTTATATTCTCTGTCAAGGTTCGTCGGCTGCCTAGTGAATTCGGATTAGTTGCTCAAACAAAACCTGGACTTGTAGCCTTGGATCTTCGCGCTCTTCAGTCAGAGTTTGTTACTGGGCTTGAGACTATTGTCAATGACGAACTTGCATCTGCCTTTGGATCTTCGCTATCAGCATTTCAACAGAGCATTCTTTTCAAGAAAGTTTTCAGCATAATGGCGATGACTCTCGATAAGACTAGCACTATGGACAATGTCGATCGTATGAATGTCGTCGCCGCTTCAACGACAACGATCTTCGTTGATTTCCTATCTGGTCCTGAATTCGCCGACGCTTCCTTCACGAACTTGGCCCTCTCCATTATCTCACAGTTCCGCTCTCAGGTTGCTTCCCGGGCTGTCAACTTACTTGACCAACTCCGGCGCGATTATCTCTCTGGTGCTCGTGGCCCTGCCCCTGCGAGCTCCCAGCTCAACAAAACAAGGCCTGTGTACGAGTATGTTCGCGAGACCCTGGGCATCCGTATGCATGGATCTGAAAATTATGCCCGCTTCGTGAATGGTCTTGGTGTTGAGGATGTTTCTCTTGGGCAGAACATTTCTCTTATACATGAGGTCAGTATCATTTTCAACCCATCACTGCTTCTTGTACTGATAATGATCAACAGGCCATCCGAGATGGCAAGATGCAGCCCACCATCGTATCTCTTTTCGCCTAGATATTGGATTCCCTAGATTAGAGCCTATACCACCACATCATTTTATAAGTTGTATTATTGTACTACATACCTTACATCTATACATGTACAAGGACACTGGATTATAAACATTCCTTTTCAGTTATTCGACTTGAGAGACGTTTCCGCTGAAAATATGGTTATAATGTGAAACTAGGTGTACAGGTCGATATACATTTACGCTATAAATAATGCAAAGTGAATACGGAGCGAGCAGCAAAAACATACTATAGTAATCCTTAAAAATGCTGGCCATTCCGGTCCAGTGGCTGAAACTTGACCCTTACCTCAGTGATCTCCTTCCGCGCTTCCTTCAATGTCTGTGTAATCTTTTCATCAAGAGCGGAAGCATCGCGAACACTGATATCTCCTGAGACCGTCGCGGTAAGATCCACAAACATCAACGATCCCGAATGACGGCCCCGGATGCTATGAAATCCAACAAGGACTGCATCCGAAGGTGAGGAGGGGGAGGAACAGATGAGCGGTTGCAGAGCCTTTTCAAGTGACCGTCTTGTTGTCGATGAAACTCCAGCATCGGTGAGATCACCCCATGCACCTACAAGTAAACCGAGGCCCTGTCGTAAAATTACGAAAGATACAAGAAGACCTGGAAGAAATATACTGTCAGACCTTGCTCGCTTGAAATAGATAGACACGAACCTCCTATAGGATCTAAAGGGAGCGCAGGGAAAAACCACGTCCCCAGAATAGCAAAAAATGCTACAAGACTGGAATATGCGTCACTCCGATGATGTATTGCGTTGGCGAGAAGGACAGGACTTTTCTCCTCGTCGGCAACTATTTTTGTTATCCGGTAAAGCCATTCTTTAATGAGGACGCTTACTGCAGCGAACCAGGCTGCATTTGGGTCAACCGCGTGCGCATGCGCATGGCCGATGGCAGGGGCAGACGGTGCGACGGATGTGACGTTCTCGAGGATATCTCGCCACGGGCCTACTGGAAGCGTAGTCGCGGTGTCACTTAGTGCTGTGACAAGAAGGTGGTAAGAGTGGAATCCAATTCCCAGTGCACCTCCGACCAAAAGGATAGAAATTATCGTAGTGCCAACAGTTTCGAACTTGGCGAAACCGTAAGGGTAGCGCTCGGATGGAGGTTTTCGAGAGAGGCGCCAGCAAAACAGTGTAACAAAATCACCCAAAAGGTCTGGATTAGATTGAGACCGGGATGACAAAATGAGCAAAACCATCTCCATGATAGAATTCAGTGTGACACACCACTCATAGAATGACCCGCGTCAGCAAGCAGTGATGCTGAATGCATATACCAGCCCGCAACTCCTTTCACAGTCGTCAGACCGACATTGGATATTAGTCCGACGAGTGTTATTCTACTGCCTCTGTCGCCTGTAAATACACGTCAGGTAGGAGGAACATTACACAGAATAGTCGGCTCGCACCTGAACCCTCCAGCGCAGCAATAATATGCTCAGTGCCATGACTGTGCCCCTCTTCGCCGTGCGAATGTGAGTGCCCAAATATTGAATGAGAGTGAGTAGTATGTGGCGTTTCGTGGTCATGGTCGTGACTTTTTCCTGGGTGTAACGAGCTGGCCCCGTTCCCTACTTTTGTCGTACCTTCCGTCTTGTTGGTAGAATAGGGTCGTCGCGAAATCATCGTCGCGCGATTGCCGGAAGAATAGTGGAAAGACAAAGATGGGAGAAACAAGAAACACCCGTGTGCCTTGAACTTATTGGAGACCCGCGACACGTCGGGCCTTCCCAGGGATAAGAATCGGAAGGACTCTGTTCGATTCCACGGTGGAAGACGTGTTCGCTTGGTACTGGCGCGAATTGGCACTTGGAATGAAGCTGACGCCACTGATGTAACAATACTTGGATGTGCTCTACAGGCTTGATGCCAAAATTGAGGACTCGGACGACTCATCTAATGTAGGGGGAGAAAGCGGAAGCTTTTCTCGGGGTTGATGGATAGACATCCTTATATAAAACTCGTGAAATTAACCCACAAGTCACGATGGAAGCTCCTCCCCTGCGTGTCGAGAGCTCTGGCCTAACCCTGGCTAGCCATTGTACAAATTTTAAATCGCCTGGGATCAAAATCTAGGCTTTGCGAAGATTGATCGAGACTTTGTAGGATTGTTGTGATGACGGATTATCATAATTCCGATTACTGAAGTCATACATAAAGACCCTCAAGCAGCTTCACCACTTCAGAAAAGATAGGCTCGTCTTGGTTTCCCAACGCCCCTTCTGCAATCCCAGGGAGATCCTGAGTAGGCACCTTGTATTCGGAAAGGCTGGCCTTTAGACCCAGTTGGACAATGAGGCTGGAATTGAACTTTAGCATGTGGCATTGCCGTTAAGGTGCGCATGATATCATTGACGACTTACTCTTGTATCATTGAAGATAACAGTCGTACATCTCCATCTACAGAACCTGTCGACGCTTCCTGTAGATAAAATAGCGATTTCGCGAGGTGCTCCTTGTTTTCTTGTGAGGCAATCCGCGACTGCAGTGCAACTGTTGGTGCCAAGGTAAGACACTTTAGTTTAAATCAGCTATTAGCATCAATAGGAAACTTATATATCACTAACCGAAGTGATTCCATGAGGGATCCCATAGGTGGCCCCAAGCTTGTGCCCAAGTGCATGCGATATTCCAAGGGCACTGATGGTAGATTCATATCAATCGTCAAAAGCCATGAATGTAGAATGTTGTGACTTTACCTATATTTCTCCAATTTCAGTGGCCATAGGCTCATCCACGATGCAAGCTGCAGTTTTTGCCGAATCTCGACTGAGCTCGGGTTAGCCTTTGACAAGGGAAGGTATGTGAAAAGATCGGCCATCGCTGCATAGCACAAGATTTTGACGGGAATGGGAACCAATGGCCGGTACAATGTTTCTGGTAACGGAAGTACAGAGTAAGTGTCATAGACACAGTGCGCATATGTATAGATATAGATCATACCTACTGTATGGTCAAGTGCACGAATACCTGTTGACAGCCTCCATCACGAGTGAATATAAATTATTTATGAGGAAAAGACACAACGATATACCAGAGACGTTCCGGTGTGGGAAGAGTCAGCTCAGCGTCTAAGATGATACCAGCAGGAGCCAGATCTTGCGATGAAACGGCGACCTTTTGGCCGTTGTCGTCCGTGTAGCCTGCGCCAATCTATTCGCTAACCGTCAGGCAATTACACGCTTGAACTGCGAATTTGGCTTCCCGAATACTCCGCAGCGCTGAGTGTTGTCGGAATCGCAATCTGAGGAAGAGTCTTCCCCCCCATCTCTTTCTGTAGATGGTAGAGTATGGCCTTGGAGGCATCTACAGGCGATCCGCCACCAACCGCGACAATAACATCACATTTGTTTTTATTAAAGCTTTCCATACCCCTACGAATTCCAGCAATAGGTGAATGCTCGCCAATGTCGTAAAAGGTATCACCATGGGCGCCTAGTTCTTGTAGGATACCTTCCACTGTCTTCACAATTGATGTCTATGAAAGAGTGAGCACATATGACAGAAGAAGCCGCAAGATTCACCTTGGTATACAAGCTCTTCCCAGTCACAACTAACGCATTCCGAACGCCCAACGTACTTAAGAGTTTGGGAAGGGCTGTCTTCACCGATCCAGGTCCGTAGAATACTCCCTTGAGGGTATCAGTCCACCCATAGAAACCATGTAAGGAGTTGGGGTTTCCATCGTGTTTTCCGTTGTCCATGGCCGACATGATAATCGAACTTGAGGAAGCCTATGAAATGGGTGTATCTGTGTACGATGGGTGGGTAATTAATATGTCTGAGAAATGTGCCTCGCATGATTGGTACGTCATAACCATCGTGATTGACAAAGTTTTTCCTTGTATTCCAAGAAATCACAGGCGGCTAAGGAAAATCCCCGCACATCGCGTGTAAATTCTAGATCGCATCAATTGGGAGTTGTGAAGATAGATAAAGTATTGCCTAATTACTATGATAGCATGAGCCATCAAGTCAAGACTCCCACACTTGTGCTAATTGGTATTTTTCAGTGGCCTGGTCACTGATTAGGTTTAAATCAAAAATGACATGGATCCAATAGTCAGATTTGCGTTTCAGTGAACTAACAGGTAAAAGGCAGAAAAGGGTAACGCGTTGTGTATCCCTATTTAATATTTATCTCGTGTCAACATGCCGTGGTTCACTCTACTTAGATAAATAAATCTCAGGCCTTTAATGCTACATCATTCATTAATATAATACCCACCTCCACCAGCCTTGTCGAGATATCGTTGTTCTTGTGTTAGTGTCAGCCATTTCTGTGATCTCGCAACTTCACCCTTGTCAGTGGGTTGATCTAGAGATGTGGGTCTCGTGCTGTCTACTCCCTCTAAGCGCTGATTTTTACTTTAAAGATTAATACGGCACACTTACGATATCTCAGAATTCTTCTGTATCGAGAGCGGAGACTCCTGAAGGGTCAAGGTCCCCTGTTCAACACCCATTGCGTCAGGCGCACGTTTGTCCCCGAGCCTGTCAAACGTTCTTTGATATCGCGGAGCCAATCAGAAAGCTCTTTGCCAGTCTTTGCCCCTCATTTTTTATCTCATAAAGGAAACCAGAAATGCTACCAAGGTCAGGAAAGAGGATCCAGACCTTGTTCACCCAGTTCCGATTCATCCGAGCCACCCCAGCAACGATGACCAAAGCTCCCACAGTCACACAAGCACTGCCGCCCATGGACCCTAACATCTCTCTCTCGTTCACGCAACCCCCTTTACCAGCATGGAAGATGGGAGATGGTGTAGCAAATAAGGCGTGGGCGCAAGGTGGAGGACACGACCGGAAAACGTGGGACATGGCAACCACCTCACCAAAGTAATTTTTATGATATTGGGCTAGTTGCTTAAGTCAATAACCCATCTGTCTAGGGATACATATCAGTTGCTCACATCTGCTATCGTCCCCCGCCCTATAGCATTTGTGTCGTCCTTATCAACTGATGGGGTTCCAAATCTCGCGCCCTTCAGGTATTTCATATCTAACTTCATCTCGTATCAGGATTAATGAACCGCCCAGCTATTTCTCCATGGTGAGCAATGTTTCCCCGGTTAATATAATAGAACTTAAAAGATCATTCGAGGTGTCACATCACCCTCCTCTGATCAGCGTGTCTTTCAGGCTATCTCCGGCTCGACCGAAGGATACTCGCGAAAACGTATTAGCTACCAAACAGTTCACAGTCAATATTATCAGTGAAAATTTTGTTGAGGCAGCCAACGCAGCATCGACAGAAGCCCCTGCGGACGTCAACGAATGGATTGTTAGTGGTCTCACAATGGCACCGAGTGTAAGTACCATCTCCAATATCTCTGAGTGCGGATCCTACCATGAAGTTGTTACAGACCGACGTGAAGCCTGCCTATGTCGAAGAAAGTGCGGCCAGTTTCGAATGTGAAGTATGGCCGTGTTTCCCAGTTCATGCATTACACTCTTACATACTTTTATAGTTATATAGTTACCAAGATATCACACCCCTCAATTCAACCAATGTTACGACAACAATGATTTTAGGCCTTATCAAACGTGTCCATATCCGAAAGTCGGTTCTTCGAGAGGATGGTAACCAAATTGATCCAGCCAAACTTCGCCCCATAGCGCGTTTGGGGAGTACAACATACTCCCGGCTGCTGAACGCATTTGATCTGCCGCGATTACCGTGGAACGCTACCACCCAAGATGAATATAGCGTACTGCAGGAGAAGGCCAAATAACTGTTCCAGGGCTATTAAATATCACGATACCAACACGATCATGTATTATTCCCCGGAACTATGTGATAGTAACCTCTAGCGGGTTATACCGAGCTTGGAGAAATACTTTTCGAGGCGCACAACATGCTTGCCGGCCCGCGAATGAAGGCGAAAATACAAAATAATCCTGATATGACATGAGTTTCGCCTAGTCTTGTGAAATTCAACCCCAAACAGGGAAGCCACTGACCAGCGAAAATGAACTTGATGCATTGTCCCCCATGAAGGCAGAGCGAGGCTAGTTGCAAAGGAGACAGCTGGGTTGTTACCAACGATCCGATAAACATTAGGTAACCGCATGCGCCCACACAGTGCATACACGGTTATATGCATGAGGAGGTAAGCTTTACGGCAATATTGATTGCGCCTGGAGGTAAGTAGGAGACTCACAAGGGCGTGGCAAAGTATGAACATGTAAACTGGGGCCGCGGAGGTGAACGTGTCGAGCAAGGGACCTCTGAGTCGCAGAGGCCATGATCGAAGATAGAAAATCAAACCTCCAGCTTTGAATAGATGATCCCGTTCGTTATTATATCCATATAATCAATTATCACCTACCCAGCAGTATTGATAGCAAGTGAATCCACTAATCGAGGATATCGCAACCGGCAGGACAGGTGGTGTGGGCACCTTACATGTTGATAGGTAAAATTCATATAAATGTGGGGACAAGGGAGGGAGGGAGCAGGGAAGTTAATTTCGCAGTTTCCCAGGCGTAACTGGGTAATCATATATGGAAAGTCATATTTTTAGGGCGATCTCGATGATTCTGAGATGATACGGAGCGCCGCCTGCCCACGAGCCCCCCTCGTCTGTGAATTGAAGGGGCGACAGAGCCTTAACTAGACGGAGGTTCCTATCGAACAGAGTTTGAAAACGGCTGTCCCTTACAGGCTCTTACGGAGGCCTCGGTGAGCTAAGTATAGTGTTCTTCATCAAAAGCCATATAAAGATCGGCGAAGGCAGGGCCTAAGAAGCTTTCTGACATGGAGTCTATTGGAAGAAGCACTTGGAGCATACATCATCTTGGTAAGCGTTTCGTTGATAACTGGGCCTAAGGGGCATGAGAGAAAGTGGACTGAACCGTGCCGTCCTCTGGAAAAAGTAGTCAAAAGGTCTAGATCTCGACATCGTAGAAATGTTGATGGATTCTTCCGAAAGGGTGATCTTATCGATGGATACCAGAGAAAGAGGCTACTTCTGGGAGGAATTTGAAAAAAAAAACTGGGACGATTACAGATGGGGTGTGGTGTGGTAAGATGGTTCGAAGGAGGCAGTGGGATGGGAACACGGAGATGATTGGGCATATATTGACAGTAAGCAGCGGTGAACCTCGAGGAGGAGGCGAGGCGGGGTCGGATAGGTGGAATTCGAGTTGGGATAAGATTGGAGATCAATTGATTCAAGGAACAATTTTGAGGAAGCGGAGGCAAATCTGACCACGTGCGCAACTTCCAACCAGAGCTTTTGAAGCCACCTTTTCACCAAAACTTCAATTTCCATTAGCCGTCGCCTCCGCTGCTGCCCCTCACAAGTTACAATTCCTATTTCTTTCTCTCACCCTCCCCCCTTTCCCCGAGAAAATCTAAGACTATAGCCATCTTCGTCTCTTGTTCTTGTCTCATACGTCTAGATCACGTCTGGAGGTGACAAGGGGAAGGTCAGGATCAGTCTCTTCGGAGCGCTTACACCTCTCTCATGGTCTTTTAGCTTGTTTCCCCGACCATTCGCTTCTCATCATGGAGCGGGAACAGCAACCCTCGCGGGCTGAGCAACGAATGCTGGCGGTCGCCAAACTCAAACGGGCTGCTTCATTACCACGGATGAAGGACGGGAGACGTCCTCCAATGCATGTGGAGGCGGTTAGTGAGGGAGAGAAGGGTCGGACTAATGACAATGCTGAAAATGGCACAAGTCCTCCGGACGTTGCATCAGAAGAACCTGCAGATGTTGAGCCGGAGGTCGAGCCGGGCATGGAGGAAGAGGAGAGGGCAGCTTCACCCAGCCCCGCTACACGCTCAAAGCGACGTTCTCGCTCCCGTTCAAGGTCTAGAAGCTCCAAAGACTTCAAAATCAAGAGTAGAGCAACACAGTCCCCCACACCGAGCCCTTTTGTACCGGGTGATTCTTCTCAAGACGAAGACCCCCTTCCACCTCACTTACTTCCGAACGTAACACCGCTCATGTCCCCGATCCCTTCGCATTTCGCTGAACTCCAAAGATCCCGCCTCCTGAGATCTCCCACGCCGACCTCCCCAGAACCATCTATGTTCTATCCAGGTACATCACCACCAACACCAATGTTGCCAACTTTGGAAGCTTTACAGAAAGGCCTTTTTCGTTCGAATAGCGCCGGAGGGAGCAACGCTGGGAGAATGATGGCCATGCACAAGTTAACGGGTGGTACGGATAGTTATATTCCCTCTTCGTCCCCGACGCCACCGCCCCTGCCTGGGAAGTTGAATAGGAATAACACAGTATCCGGTGGGGAGCGCAATGCTGCCCGTCAATTCATGCTTAGTAGATTAGGTGGAAGAATAACGAAGGAAACCGAGGGAGAGCCAGCGAGTGGTGGGGAGGAGGTCGCGTCGCCCTCTTCCACCGCAAAACGCAGACGGCGCCGATCTCGGAGGGGCTCTCAAAGCGCAAATAATGGTGTTTCAGACTCGGAATTCCTTTCAACAACATCCCCAAATACTCCAATTGTACCACCAACACCCTTACCGACAACATTCGACACACTGCTGGACCTCCGGGCTCAATCAGTAACCCCTTTTCAAGCTGCTCATCTACCTAATCAGGATATTGAAAGGACAACCGAATCACCTCATCCACCAGAAACCGTGCTTATACGCAGTACTCACGAATATGAGCGACCAGAACCTACCCGACGACGGAGCGTAGTTGTGGAAGAGGAAGAGGAAGAGCGATTTCCTCCACAACGTACGTATGGTGGACTCCCGGCTCCCCCTCAACGTTTCCCATTGGCCGCCTTGCGTGGTGTTCATGTATCCGATGCACCCTCGAGCGGCTCTGGCGATTCTGGGTCACCATCAGGCATTAGCGTGCCTGTTTACATGAGTCGGAGAACCCCACCTATCAGTGATCCATTCCCCAGCAGCCCGTATGCGACACCACTGAGAGAAGTTCAGCCTCGAGAAGAAGAGGAAGAAGAAGAAGAGGAGGAGGAGGAGGAGGAGGAGCGGGTGTTGTATCAGGCAGATACCTACAGACCGCGAACTCCGTACGAAGACTCTTTTGATCGTGAAATTAGCTGGATCGCTTCCCCTGGTAAGTGGCGTTAACTATGGACGGTGCGGAGCGACTGATTTAGTGAGGCTGCAGTGCCAGAATTACGCATACCTCTACATGACGATGATGTTGACAATGATGACGATACCGGCGCAGAGCAGGAAGATCTGGATGGGGAACGAACCTTTGAAGAACCACCGTTGTCGGCGAGATCGTCCAACGGGTTTATGCCGCACGATAACGAAGCATATGATGATACATCTCCTCGTGTGTCTTCCGATTCAAAGAGTTTAGTGGTTGAGTTAGAGCCTTCATTAGAGGTTACACCGTCTTACATCCCACTTTCGCCCTCCGTTGCCGCCCTGTCTCAAACCACTTCTGGTGATGGCTCTACATCACCACAGACGTACCCTGCACGCCTCTCCATAGCTTCTCGTTCTCCACTTAATAGCGAATTCGCTGACGTTTGGGATGAGCGTGGTGCTGGGGGCGATGTTTCTGTAAAGCGGAACGGTGATGTGCCAAATACCTGGGAGAAAATTAAAAGTACTTTTTCCAGGTCAGGGTCAAGCAATGGGCGTCGTTCTCGTACGAACAGTATAGTCACAAGGGAGCGACGAGATCATACAGATTCGAGCGTTAGCAGGGAAAGTGGGGCTAGCCTTACCAGCGCTAGGACAGACAAATATGAACCAAATGGTGTCACGGTCCAACAGCAAACACCTCAACCTCTGATGCAAACGCCCTCTGCTTCTGCATCGATACTATCGCTATCGCCACATGCTCCAGCAAGGGGCGGAGCCTCTCCAATCCCTCCCGCTTCATCAGCAGACCTATCCAAGTACCAGAATGCTAAGCTATTCCCATTTCCCGGGATGAAGAAATTGGAGGAGCAACGTAATCGTGCCAAGGGTTTACCTGCTTCAGCTTCAAGCCCTGATATTATCATGTTATCAAGTAGCAACGAGGAAGACAACCCCCCTCTCTCTGCTGGTTCGTACAGCAACACTCCCGCACAAAGTCCGGAAACAAGAGACCGGAAGTTGTCTCACCAGGCATCAGATACTAGGCTTGTCGCCAAGTTCAACCAACCCAATTCTGTGACCTCAACATCTCACCCTGAATATTTCGATATTACTCCTCAGTCTCCGACGCAAAATGGCGGGTCATTGAATTTGAAATTACCCATGACTTTGCCGGGGGTGAAGCAATGGCTGAGCAAGAATAATAAGAAGATATTTTCTTCTCAAGGGTCGTCGTCGTCGATGCCTGCCCCCGCCCTAGAAAGTCCACCACCCTTAAATGTTACCAAGAAGGCTTCTCTTTCTGACCTTCTTCGACGAAAGGACAACGAACTAGGGGCTGATTGGGAAGAGATTAATAGTACTCCTACGAGTACAAGTGGAGATACATTGCTGGGGAAGAGGAGTTCAACACGCGATTCTCGAGAACCTATCATGATAACGTCCATAACCAATGGGTCGGCACTTTCACGTTCTGAACACACGGATACGGAAAGGACCCCAAAGGCAAAGAAAGTGGTGCCTCCATCTGACCACGGTGGTGATATGGGAGCTCTTTACTTTGAGGACTCCCCATCAGGGCCACCCTCCCGGCCAGATCCACTTTCTTCAGCCACTCCCGATCCTTCGTCATCTCTAAGTGACTATCCGGCCCATTCGACCTCTGAGTCATCGTCGGCCACATCATCACGAGACTCACTTGGAGGTGTCGGGCCACAGGGAACTGTCGTCCTCGAACGGCTTGACGAGAATCTTACTCGAGGGTCCAGGAGCCTTATCTGGTCATCTGCCATAGACGACCCCCAGCGGAAGTTAATTCTCTCATCGCCAGTCTTGCAAGTCGTGAATTCGAATACTGTCAAGGACCGGTTTCTTTTTTTATTTAATGACCTCCTCGTCATTGCGAAACCTGTGATACCAGACCAGGAAACTTTCTTGGATCCCCAGAAACAAAACCCACTCGACAGAAAATTCATTGTGAAGAGTGTCGTTTTACTTCATCATTTACGCTTCAACGCTGATCGAAGTGAAACCCAAGCAAAAGCACCAACATCGCCTGTAGCCCCTCGTAATCCCTTGATCAAGTCTTTTATTCACGGTTTCACTAAGGACCCTGACCAAGCAATAACATCGTTGTTCATGAAGTCAGGTACTATAGATGATCCTGTTGTGCTAGGCCAACTGTTGTTCAGGACCATAGATTTAGATAGGGCTAGACTCGGGGAGTACCTTTCTCGCCGTTCCTCAAAATCGGTCCTGAGGGCTTATCTTGATAGTTTCGGGTTCCTGGGTCTCAGGATAGATCGTGCCCTCCGAGTGTTTCTTCAATCAATCAACATCCCCAGCAAAACCTCACACCACACAAGTGGTCTTGAATATCTCCTTGATGCGTTTTCTGGTCGGTGGTATGAAGCAAATGTCAGGATCGTGGATTATGATAAGGACCTTGCGCTTCGGTTCGTCCGTGCCATTGTCCAGCTCAATGACCTTTTGCACAACGGTATCGCTCAAGAGCCTGGTCCCACCGGATACCCTCGCCGGGATGTCAGTAGCAGGGATTTTGTTGATGCATTCCGACGATACGACCCAAAATATCAGGTATCAGACGAGCTATTGGAAGACGTCTATACCTCCGTTATTCAAGAACGCCTTTCTCAATCGAGAAATCCCTCATTGGGTCAACCGTCCGAGACATCCATTACAATAAAAAGGGTTTTCCCTGCGCGCTTAACCTATAAACTCCAGTCCGATCCTATCATCCTTCGACTACCTCAGGCCGATCCCAACTTAAGAATCAAACTTTACGGCCAGGATTTAATCTTTGATCCTCCTGTTTTGAGCTTTTCCAAGTCTTCTGAAGCGTCATTTCGTGTTATGGGAACCTCCCTTGGTTCGAAGACGATGACAATGTGTCGTTCCGGCCCGAATGCTATCAAGTACACTGGGCTGCCGTTAAGTCATACAATCGTCGTTGAGCGTGCGTTTATGCGACATACATTCCAAATGGCATTTATCAATCACAACGGGCAAAAGCGGAGATACATGTTTAGCGTTGATGACCCGTTGATTCGACACCAGTGGGCTGTATCTCTGAGGCGGCATGTTGATACGGCCACTTCATCTCTGGATTCGACATCGTCTTCAACCTCTAAGTTCCAACGGGCAGCCGAAAGAATGGCTTATAAAGTTCTCCAAGAAACATTGATCGGTTCACCCCCAGCGCACGGCCTCGCGATTCAACAAGCTCTTAACAGAGTTAATGGCTCCTCTCAAAATGGCGCGGTACATCATGCTTCTGATCGTAGCGGTCTGCAAACAAATTCCAGCAATATCCAAAGTGCTACATATCATATACGTTCCAAATCACGTAGTAAGGTTTATCATCGTCACGGCGCAGGGAAAAACGAATTAGATCTGAGTTATGGGGTGATGTCCAGTCATGGAGCGCGAGATCCAGAAGAAGCTGAAAAGAAAGACGACATGAATGAATTAGCCCATTATCCCCGTGGCGAGGGACCTCTTTGGTCTACAGACGATCTGGTAACGCATTGTAGACGCAATAGTTCTATTGCGTCTATACTATCGTACCTTCAACAAACGTCTTCACCTGAAATGACAAGGTCTGACTCATAGCCTCGCCTTCTGACATGACTACTTTTCTTGTGAGTAGGCATTTTCTCTCCTTTCATCATAAAATTGACAGCTAGCAATCTTTTCAGATCCATTCCTTACGTGTTT
Organism: Collybia nuda; assembly: GCA_015584075.1. Lineage (NCBI taxonomy): Eukaryota > Fungi > Basidiomycota > Agaricomycetes > Agaricales > Clitocybaceae > Collybia > Collybia nuda. The sequence goes on from MU150250.1 coordinate 183,537, forward strand.
TGATTTATTCTTGTAGCCTGGTTCCATGTTTTCTTACTATATTTACGGATGTTATGTTTCTCTCTCCCTTGTTTCCCCCATCTCTCCTTGCTCCCTATTTAGCCACATTTATAGACCGCTCCTTCAGTTTCTTTGTACAATTTAGTAGGCAACCAACAAATATGACACGTGCGAAACGTTGTGTTTAGAAAGAAAAATATTCAAATTTCCTTTGACAAGGGGATGTGATTTTGCCTGGGGTGTGACATGTGACATATCACACCGTGGTAATTGCCTATTCTACTCATCAGTGGTTGCCTGCACAACCAATCTTTACTCTTTTTCTCCAATCCATATGTGCTGTTAGCACCAACAAGCGCGCCCATAATAGTCAATAAGTCCAAGGGCTGTAAACGCTAAACCTTGTTCGACGGAACTTGTAAATGGCTCGCGTTTACTCAGACGTTAACGCGAACCTCGGCCCGATTTGGTATGACTATGGTAAGTTTGGTTCTTGTTGATTCTACTTGGGAATTTAGATTTTTTTCACCGCACTGTCTAGATAACTTCCGGATCGACTGGAGCCCTCCAGAACGATATGAGATTGTACGACGAATGGGAGGTGGAAAGTATTCAGAAGTACGGAACACGACATTCAAAGCCTCTCAGATAAATTGATTGACTTTAAATTGATAGGTTTTTGAAGGAGTTGATATGGTTAACCATGAACAATGTATCATCAAAGTCCTGAAACCTGTAGCCGCCAAAAAAATAAAAAGAGAGATAAAAGTACTACGGAATTTATCCGGTGGACCTAGTGTGGTAGCCCTCTTCGATGTTGTACTTGATCGTAAGACATATCACTCGAAGACCGATATATTCATCCTTGCCTCATGCGTTTTATAGCTTCAGCTAGGCACCATAGTTTAGTGATGGAATATGTTGAAAACACAGAATGGAAGCACCTCTTTCCCCGCCTCACAGAAGCGGATATTAAACACTACACATTCCAGCTTTTGAAAGTGCGGCCTTTTCTTCACAGTCATTTCCACGAGGCTCATTTTTACATGAACAGGCCCTGGACTTTACACACTCGCATGGTATCATGCACCGGGACGTAAAGCCTGGAAATGTGATGATCGATTATCAACATCGCAGGGTAGGGTGAATCCATTTATCACCTAGACTGGCTAATTTATGCAATTTCAGCTAAGGTTAATTGACTGGGGGTTGGCTGAATTCTATCACCCGGGTACGGATTACCACATCCGTGTAGGATCTCGATACTATAAAGCACCCGAGCTACTGGTAGGGTATAAACAGTATGATTACAGTCTTGATATGTGGAGTGTTGGGTGTATGTTTGCCTCAATGGTGCGTGTATTTACTTGACTACCATACCGTGATAATGACGAAATACACATAAGATATTTCGACGAGAGCACTTCTTCCGTGGGTCTGACAACAACGACCAGTTGCTCAAAATCATGAAGACACTTGGAACAGAACTATTTGATATATACCTGAGACAGTACAACATTCATTATGAGACTGATGTAGAGGCGCTCCTTACAAAGTTGGTCAAAACTAGGTTCTCTTTGTTATTCTCAGTGCTTACGGAGTTTATGTCTAGTTATGCCAAGCTACCCTGGACGCGTTTCATAACGGCAGATATCCAACATCTCGCGAATGCTGATGCCCTAGACCTGCTCGATAAATTACTGAGATATGATCATCGGGAGCGGCTTACTGCACGCGAAACGCAGGCTCATGTGTATTTTAGTAAGTTGACCGGTACCCTCTCAAAATCGTTGCTCAATGATCACATTTCCCATAGATTCGGTCCGCCTCGAGGCCATCTCGACCAAAGGGGAATCAATCAGTGATTCAGGGTTTTCTTCCACGTGATGAACCATTAAGATCTTGTATGCATTATTTATTACTTTCCCCAGAGACGTAAGAGCCTTTCACTTGGACATTGTTACATGCTCTCCAATGTTCTGCTTACTGTATTTTCCATAGTATACCTACTTTATCGCCTTTCATATCATGTAGCGGCAGGATCATCTCTGCGACAATAGGCTGAAACGTGTTGTTTGCCCGGCTGTGCGATTACCACTGCATGGAAAATGCATGTCATCAAGCATGTAGATAAGCATGAAGAGGTGATAGGGACACACGATGCATCTCACATGGACATCACGCTGATACAACGCGTCGTCACTAGATCAAACGAAATCCATATAAATAAGATTTTGCGACGACGTTGCCCCATCAAATCTGAGAATACAGTTAGATCCCTGCCTGCCCTGCAACTAACAAGAACTATCTAATAAATGTCTACTCTACACCCCCGAGTCTCCACGAGCAATCAGCGGCTTCACCACGCACACCGCTCACACAGAGACCTTCCACCAAAACTATCCTCCCGACTTCCTCCTCAATCTCGTGCTTGTCGCACTAATGACGTGGAAAGTGTGCCATGGCAGCACATGGCTCATACATATACATGGGTCGTGGAGCAAGAATTCATCACACTGGACAAGCACAGCAGAAAGACTGAACAATGGATTTTGGAGCAGCAAATGTTCCTTGTTGACGAGTGTGAGCCCCAAACACAAGCACCGAGAGGAACCCACGCACAACGCAAATTATGGCAAGAGATGGCTTATTCTTACGAAGTCGAAGCAGAGCAGTGGATGAGACACGAGGAAGAAGTGAGGCGAGTCGCCGCAGAAAGAGAGCGAAGGAAGGCTAGGGTTGTCCAGGAAGAGATGCGGAGAATTGAGAATCGCATTCGACAAAAACGAGAGGCGGAGAGGCGACGCATCACAGAAGAGAAGACCAGAATATATGAGGAGCTTCAAATGCGCCACCGACGAGACCGATATCAGGCTGACCAAGCTTTATTATACTCCTGGCAAGAGTACGAAGCGCGGTGGGCTGCTCTCACAACTTCAGCAGAACCTCTTACATTTTCATCAATTCCATGGCCGCTTGTCGACCCGCCTGTCAATCCCGAAGGTATCACACCAACCGCTATTATATTATTTTTATTATCCCCACTTCATTCACAAAGCCAGACGCGGAAGGACAGGCTTCGCAGCGCCCAACTTCGGTGGCACCCGGACAGGTTTCGGCGATTGATGAGTAGAGTGAAGGAGGAAGAGAGGGCTCAAGTTGATGAGGGTGTTGGAATCGTCGCAAGATGCTTAAATGATATGATGGCGCGAGAAACCACCTTGGTAACATCACGTCAGGTCAGCGTCGTTGCTGATTCCACTTACAATTTCGCTTACGCCTTTTTGTTTGTAGGCACATTAATCCCTATATTGTTGTTATCGTGATGTTGCCGCTGGCGGTTATCCGAATGAGTATCTTCAGTTTGTTGACTACTCGACACGCCATCGAAAAAGTAATAATTAAAGAGTGATATAGAGTCGAAGTGTTTGACCTTGTATTGTGACCATGGATGTATATAAACGAATTTGACACGAAATTTTCGTAGATGACTCTTGGCGGTGATGGATGAACTACAAAGATTTATTTGCAGCTATTTCCCCTGGAAGCTGCTGACGAGTCTCGGCTTCGGGAAAGCCGACCGTTTACTCAGCGTCAAAATATTTAGTGTACGTTGTACCGCAAGCATTTTCAACCAGACCTCCACCGACTATGTTCTCCCGTTTCACGCGTCTTCCTCTCCGACGATGTCTTCACACGGCTACTCCTAGAGCAACTTCTACTCGCTTCCGATTTACTGCTGGCGCATCAGCGGTTGTAGTGGCTTCATACCTTACTTGGCAGTTGGCCTCGGACTCGCACCGTATAGCTTTGGATAGCGCGACAAAAATTCCCAGTAAGTTCTCCCAATATTTGTGACGTTTAGGCTCTAAGCATACGCCTGATCATAGCCGTCAAACAGCCAAACCCTCCCTCACCCAGCCCCGCAGCGCCAAGTAGCGAAACTTCTTTTGTGGCGGATTCTATCCACAAAGATTCTCCACTCGAAGATAAAACGGCAGACACGAATACGTCGGAGGAGTCGGCGGATGGCTCTGCTGAAGTAACAGAGGCTGATGAATCACCAGACTCTGGAACGGGTGGTGCTTTTAACCCCGTCACAGGTGAAATTAACTGGGACTGCCCTTGCCTCGGTGGTATGGCCCACGGTCCGTGTGGTCCTGAGTTCCGAGAAGCATTTTCCTGTTTCGTCTTTTCAGAAGACGAGCCCAAAGGCATCAACTGTGTTGAAAAATTTAAAGGAATGCAAACGTGTTTCAGAGAACACCCTGAAATATATGGAGATGGTATGTGTCCAGGGGTATGTGTGTTTTTGGCCTGAGTACTCAAGAATTTCGTAGAAATAATGGATGATGACGAGGACGAACAACCAGCAACAGCAGTGGAAGGTGCCATTTTGACGTCATCAGACCAGACAGACCCTACAAAACACGACAACACCGCTTCTCAGGACGTCTCGAGCTCACAACCAGACAAATCTGTTGCTCAGGAAGCTCACTCCCCCGCCTCTGTTACACCATAATTATTACTTTAATATTATTATCGCCCACTCATCCTATTACACCATCATATACAAGATACATACAAAGGGAGTGCATAAGAACTCAAGAATCAAAGCAACAATAGCTCGGGATTTAATCAATCAACTCTAAATCTCTTTTCGATCACACGCTCTTTGAGCTTGTACCCATTGGTGGAGAATAGCTTAGACCGCAAGAATGGCGTAACATCGAAGATGTCGTGCTCTTTTGCCTGAGGATTAAAAGTCAACTTCAGACCTAAATATACAGGCCGAGGTTGACAAAATGACATACCCTTTCTTCGAGTTCAGACAACTTAACCATCACCAGTTCAGGCTGCTCGTGTTTTTGCAGTTGATGGAATCTGGCTTTATCCTTGATAAGTCCGCCAAGCAAGAACGCTAATAGCTCTTCGTGATCTTTGGATTGTGTTAGATATTTCCTGAATCCCTGTTAATACAACACCCATACACGCTTCAGGTCAAACATCAGAGAATAGAGAAGCAGCGACCACTGACTCTTTGCAAGGTTTTCTTGATACTCATTTTCTGTGCACTGACAAAACTCCCCACGGCGACTTCGATGGCAAGATCGATGTCATCAGCACGCACGTATTCCCGGAGCGCCATCTTCGCACTGGCTTCTGCCATTCGAATCATGCTCTCTAAATGACGGACTGTAATTGGGTATGAACCAGTTGCCATTGACTCCCTTCGCAGGTCAGCAAAGAGTCTGGAAAGTTTCTCCTGATCAAGATCATACAGCTTGGGTTTTATCTTCTCCCGCGCATACATGATGTATTTGCGAAGGATGTCTTGCGGGATAATCTGGAAAAAGAATAGTCAACAGTTGAGTGCATATAGTCTAGATAGATCCATACATCTTCGTCTAAAGAAGTACCAATGTCTATCTCCTCAGTCTCCTTGTCAAACTTGGGATGACTTCTCAAGTGACTTCCGACCACAAATCTCGCCAACAACTCGTCCATAATTGGGTCTACTGTGTCTTTCACAACACACAGGACATCAAAACGTGATAGGATTGGCTCCGTTAGTTCGACATTCTGTTGAAATGGAATTGTCGGATTGTAACGACCGCGGATTGGATTGGCCGCGGCAATGATAGCACAACGCGCCTGTAGTGTCGTTATTATACCCGCTTTCGAGATAGATATGGATTGCTGTTCCATTGCTTCGTGGATTGAGGTTCGATCTGCGTCATTCATCTTATCGAATTCATCAATCAGGCAGGTGCCTTTATCGGCTAGAACCAAGGCGCCACCCTCCAGCGTCCATTCCCGTGTTATGGGGTCCTTGCGGACACTCGCCGTAAGACCGACAGCAGATGCCCCCTGGCCAGTTGCAAAAACGGATCTATGAGCCGTCTTTTCGACGTATTTGAGGAACTGAGACTTGGCCGTTCCAGGATCACCGAGGAGGAGGACATTAATGTCTCCACGGATGCGATGCTTATGGTTGATATCCTTTGAGACGCCTCCAAAGAGAGAAAGCGCAATGGCTGTCTTAATATCTTCATGGCCATAAATAGAAGGTGCGATAGATTTGATAATACGTTTTCGGATACGTTCGTCTCGAGCAAGAGCTCGCATTTCTTTTTCATCTTCCTCAGTCAATCTAAAAGCAGCAAATAGGTCTTCTTTCTTGTTGATGTGATTGGCCTCGATGATGGTCGAAAAGACTGGGAATCCATTCTTTGAGTTCAGAGACGCGTCAAAATTATTGCGGTAGACTCCAGTGATTTCCTGTTACAATTGAAATCCGTTAAGAGTTCAGGCTGAAAAACCACTTACAACTTCTTCTCCAGGTTTGGCACTATCGATAAGGTCCCAAAGTAGGATGACCTCCCGATGTCTGGGTAAGCGCCCAGCAGGAACCGAGCCGGGGGATTCTTGCAAAGTCATCTTCTGATAATTTCGGTAAACAGTCTGTTTTTGATATTTGGAATGAATGATAAGCAGTACCCCCATGAATGAGTGGCTGACCTGTTCAGAGTTGACTGGGAATGGACCTTTACTCTCGCAGTTTGCGCAGTAACTAATCTTGACCTCCCTCGTCGCGTCCTGGTAGAATGGACCCAAAACTGCACCACATTTTCGGCAGTCAAACTTTACATATTTCAACTGGGGGAAAACGCCACTTCGACGAGTCACAACCCCAGAAACGCGGACGAGATTGTTTAAATTGGCGCGTCGGAGGTCTCTCAGGGTAGAGCTGAGGGGGAGGTCGGAGACGCGGACGTGAACTTCGGAGTGAATACGTTTATACGATGGGTAATAAACAAGAATGGCATTGAGTGCAACTTCGTCAAATATTTCTAGCATTGCTGTTGGCGAGTTAGTTAGAAAATAGGCCAGAATAGGTTTAGAGAGAGCAAGGTGGAGATAGGAGACTTCTAGTGACTCCGAATTTGCTGCAAAATTAAGTTAGGCGTGAAAGTGTAAATTGTCAGGAGGAACCTACTTTCGCCAAGATTACGTATCCGCTGTCCATAAACGGAGGCTCCATTTTCATCAACGTAGGTCATAAGAAATTGGCGAAAATGCCGGACAATAGATCGTCGAACACGTTCGTTCGCGATCCACTCCACAATAGATTTCGCTTTGATGTCACTCAATTGCTCAATTGGTATCTCCTATAAGATTAAAAGGTCTGAAAAAGGTCAAAGAGACAAAGGAATGGGGCGTACGTCTTCAACGCCGTCCAAGTCATCTATGTCGCGTCTCTCATCGTATTGCCTTCGCGTACGGCGTTTCATACGCGAAAGACCCAACCCATCATCCATTTCATCTTCATCATCCATGTCACCATCACTACCCAGGAACGCAGGTGCGCGACTTCGGTGAGCAGCTCGCGTTCCCCTCTTTCCACTCTGTTCTCTGCGATCACGACGCGCCATTTTTATTTCGGCTGCACGGCGAGCTTCAGCAGACAATTCTGGTAAGTCATCATCATCATTGATTCCAGCATCTGAGTATCTATCAAGAAGCTCGTTTGGAGCATAGTCTCTGTGATGCTTCATTGAGTACAGCATTGAAGACAAAAGACTAAAGTTACGTACTCCTCTATATCTCCTGCAAACAGATCTTCTCCTTCTCCTTCTTCCTCATCATCATCAATATCCCGAACCGCATCGCGGTCATCTAAGCTATCGTCTGTATCCGAAAACGGGGCCGGAGGAGACGACGGGGGCAAAGATGACTGGGAATCGCGTCGCGTGGGTGTGGGCAGGGCAGGAGAAGACCCTAATGGCGGGGAAATGGACCTCTGGCGCTTTGATCCTCTTGTAGTATGATTCGACTGCAAAGTGAGCTCCTGTCAGAAGAATAGGGCGAGATTCAGACAGAAGATGTTACCATGTTAGTGGACAACAATTCGAATAAAGAAGAAAGGCAGAACGACGCGTCAATTCACGGTTTGGACGGAGTTTTAAAGGCGTGTTCTACAATCTTTAAATTGATAAAGTGGAGAGCAAGCTCCCCAATAAATAACTTGAAATCGATACTTTGAACTTTATATCGCAGTTACATCAATGGGATATATTTGGGATATACCCCAAGTTGGCCTAAAGAACTCTATGTATTTATCGATAAGATCTTTTTCTAGGTGCTGCTTTCTTGTTTGACAGCCTCACACTTAAGTATATTAGTAGACTATCATCTAGGTATTGCACCTTTACTTTGCTCCGTTCCTGTTGGGGATTATGTAGTACTAATTGGCACCAGCAGAAATCATATTCGGACGTGCTAGCATCGTTAGTTGCTGGTGTTGTCAAAGATATAATAAGTAGGACTACCAATTATCAGGCTGAGGGCGGCTGTGGGTATGGCTGGTATAAGATCACAAATCGCCTCCATGAATGCAGTATAACTTTACTTAGTGGTAACGACGTCGACCTACTTCATAGTTAAATGCTCATGATAATACTTACAAACTTGACGCGATTGAACGTTGGTTAAGTTTCTGATACCGATCTATCATAAGGTACCGCATGTGGTAAATAAGTTGACCATTTTCTTTTTTTTCTTTTTGTGAAAATACACTAATTATGTTAACGTTAAGGAGTGAAAGATATCTAAATGTTGTATGGAGTTGGAGGTTGGAAATATATACAGCGGTATGAAATTTACTTGATCGGACGTCCACTCATTTGTTCTTCTGTGATTGGTTTCGGGAACGATACCAAGGGTTCTCTGCGCAGGTAAGACGCAATGTTATTATGGTGTTTGGAAGGCAAACTCACTTTCGGATATCCCAAATATCCTCGCTACTTCTTGCGAGCCGCCTCGTAGCCCACCATTCTGCCCGGCGGAGGATCCAAGCGTCACGCTGTTCTTCCGGGTGTAAAGACTTGATGCTCATACAGAACTTGAAATCTTCCAATTTGGGTGCACACGCTGGCCGTTCTCCGTATCTGTAGAGTGATTTAACCTGGTTACGGATTACTAAGGTCATGTTGGTAGTGAAAGAACACAACTGGAGTCGCAGCACGAACCATTACACGATAGGTATGTATCAAAGAGGCTTATACATCCTGGGATGTCATCAGGCGTAGGGTGTACCAGGCGAAGATAGGCTTCTTCTTGATGAACCGCAGTTTTGAAGTCGATTTTTGACATGGAAGTGAAATTCTAAATGAGAGTAAGTCCCCAATGAGAAATTCATGTGATTGATCTCGGGAAAGCTATATACTTTGTTCAACCGGGGGTATGTAGTTAGAACGTTCATAAGTAATAAATGGCCTGGTCTTTAATATAGGCCCACTTCGAGTCCACCGTGTCCACTGCTTTTTTAACAGTTCACATGGCATCATTTGCTTTTCGTAGACAACCAATCAAGAGTTTGTATCTTCTTTACCAACTCATTACCACCCTCTTTGTTCGCATTCCATTCTGGGTCCTCCTCGCAATTCCCAGGCAAGCTGAACCACTCAACGCGAGCGATATGCGACTGATTTAATTTTCCCTATCTCAAGATCATTGCGACCAAGGAAATCATGGGACTTTCGACGTGTAATTTGGGTCAAACTCACTCGTCATTTGATGGATATTGCTGGAAAGTGCGTTGAAGCTCGGATAGTCGCAAACTGTATGTCTCTGATGATTATTCTGAACAGGGCTGGGCCTCTTGTTACGACACCCAATCATTTGGCCATAACTCCAGGAGTCAATGTTCATGGTGCTTGGGCAGAACCTGTCCCTGAACTGATAACTGGGGAGTTAGCCACATGGATGTCAGCTACATCCGTTACTCCTGCTCGTGTTCCTGGGTACTGGACCTACAAAAAAGGGTTTAATCCTGATATCGGGGCTCCTCCAACTCCTGGTGAAAAGGTTGTATACCTAATGCATGGCGGAGCATACATTCGTCTGTCAGCCCACCCCACAGACCCAACTGCCGCCATCGCCCGCGGACTCGTCCAGCACATCGGCTCTGTACATCGTGCATTCTCAATTGAATACCGTCTCGCATCCCACAAGCCATACCCAGTCGCCAACCCATTCCCTGCTGCTCTGCTCGACGCCCTCGCAGGGTATAACTACCTTGTCGACGTGGTGGGCTTCACGCCATCGAATATTATCATCGCAGGAGATTCAGCCGGTGGAAACCTTGCACACGCTCTCACACGGTATCTCATCGAATACAAAGATACCCCAGGCGTGAATTTACCTGCACCAGCAGGCGCGCTCATCCTCCTTTCCCCATGGATGGACCTTAGCACTTCCCATGAGGTTCCTGGGTCATCAGCAGAAACCTGTGCTCCATCTGACTATATAAGACCGATCGAAAAGGGCATTCACTATGCTAAAGATGCGTTTCTTGGACCTCTCGGTATCGGCGCTGCCTCACATAACAAATACATCTCGCCTGCTTCCCTTCATCCTTCTATGACCGTTGATTTCAAGGGTTTTCCCCGGACATTCATAGTCGCGGGTGGTGCCGAGGTCTTACTGGATCAAATCAGAACTTTCAGGGAGAGGATGGCCAAAGACCTTGATGACAAACACCTCAAGTACGTCGAGGCTGAAGATGGTATCCATGATTATTTAGTTTTCGAGTGGCATGAACCTGAGAGGACGGATACCCTAAAGCAAATAGGCAAATGGGTAGACAACTGACTGGATACTTGTGTTATGCTGTATTTTTTAGGTAGAGCCCTGTTCAATTTGATATTAAGCGAGCATTACATAAATACAAAACAGTCATTAACGTTGTTTTGTATCAGTAACATCGCTACTATGGTCTGAATTGTGAAAGATTTCTCCACGTTCTGCGGTGTGTTGTGTATCCACGCGGTAGTCTTTGTAATAGTAATACGTCGCGGGAAGGGCAACTACCAGCCCACCTATGATATTTCCAAAGAACGATGCAAATAAAGACCTTGGGCAAGTTAAAAAGGATAGCGACAAGAAATTTACACTATTAAGCTTACTTGCGGATATACTCGGCAACAGTGAGCTTAAAGGAGGTGAGCATTTAGATAGCCAAGGTTTGGATCGCAGGATACTCACATCAGCACCAAACATAATTCCAAGGGGGATGGAATACATATTGGCTATAACTAATATTTCTAAATTGAATTCGCTTTCAGCAGCTCATAGGGCATAACATACCATGGTCAAATCCGCAAGCTACGAAAACCTGGATGAAATTTTCAGCATCATACTAAACTGAGGGGAACCCAGCTAACCCAGATCGGGAACCATAACGCGACAATCTGAGTTTTATTACGTTAGAAAGAACTCATCAAACCCTTCTATTGAGACTTACTTTAGAAATAGTGTCCTTGGCTGCCGTTGATTGCTATTTGAATGAGGTATGAAAATCTGGTCAGAAAGTCCTTCAAACCGCGTACCCAAATCGCAACGGATACCAGCCAGTTACAACCAATCCCGCGAAGGAATATCTGATGCCATTGAGGATCACCTGCTTTGTGGCTTAAACATAATGAAATAAGGATAAAGAGGTAAAAGAATGAAGTGGATGTATTACACAGCAGCTGTCTTGATGTAGGAGGCATATGGTTCGGCAGAAACAATCCCACTATCTAGATGGTCGTCAGTTACGGCGTCCAGCGCAAAACGGGTGCTCAGTGTTGCATGGCGTACAATGTACGAGGATCGCTGCAAAGAAGAGACTCCCAGCTAAGTTCCCGAAGAATACTGAAGTATGATGACATGTCAATGAGCTGCCGGGATTGCTCGGAAAATGTGAATACCAATGAACCAATTGACACACAAGCCCCACCAAGGTACGGCATGCTGTAGGACAGCCATTGGAAATATCTGCAAGATAACTCTTAAAATCAACGAAACGATCAACTCCTCAACTTCATAAAATCGGATGATTACCATCATGTTGCTGGTCAGGAGTTCTTGACTTTGCAGTACGATCCTAATTATCCAGTTAAATGATTATTATCCAATGGGAGAAAATTAGGCTTCACATCGTTAGACCAACAGGGAAGACGAAACCCCCTAAAACTTTTACGATTCCAGGGTCAGACTGTGTCAAGCCTACCGCTCCACCAGATAGAATCTCAGATAATAAACCACCAAACGAAATCATTACCCCAGCTGCAACCTATGATGGCTGTCGGAAAGGATTAAGGGACGAATATTTGGGATACGTTACAGCTTTAATGAACACCATTTCATAGCGGTCATTGTGTTTGGCAATCCCATATCTTACTATAGCATGGGCGGTCTGAGGAGCAGATAGTGTGCTAGGTACTTCCATCGTGGCAAGGATAATTTCTGAGGGGGTGATCAGATTTGAGGCGATGGCGGGAGTCTTTCCTTCAGAGACTTTAATACTATAAGTATATGAGAAGGAGTCGCTCGGCTTCCAGGCTGCCGATGGTAAATTCAAAGGTTCACAGAAAATGGCGTGCCTGGTCTAAATTATATTTCTCCTTGAGGTTGTTGAATTGAATAGCCACGGGGTTTGGAGTGTATCTTGAGTATTCTTAGACGTGAGGCATGAGGCCCAGCAGCGTGTGAGCAGTTGTTGGACGATAAGGTAGTTTTCATCGTGTCACACGGGTCGTCAGTAATTAGAACTGAAGAGGTTCGTTCAAGGGAATCGATGTAAGCGCCCTCGTTGTATCTGAATCATATCGAGATGCTAAAAGAGGAGATTGCCTCACAGGGCTTGTTCTGGGAGGAGTATTAATTTCACAATGATGTGCAATGATTAATTTTGACAAAAACGTACGTTTGATGATCACGACGGACCGAACGTAGCCCCACAGTCTGCTGAGCTCTCTACAAGAGGCAGTGGTTTTATACTTGAAGCGAGTCTTGTTGACCAGAATTGAAGTCCAGGTGGGCAATGTTGCTTGAAATTTCACCGGGTCGAGGTTTCAAAGTGAGGGTGCTTCGGGGGCGTAACACGAATGTCTACTGTAAATCTTTGTATGTCCATCTGGAAAGGCCCGAAAGGTACTAAAATTTCGCAGAGTTTGAGCGCTGTGGCATGCCAAGGCCATTTAGGTAGTGAGCCTGAGAATTCAGCGTTATTTTAAGGCCAATTGACAGTCGACAGGCTCCAAATGACACACCCTAAACCTGACAAGGACGCGAGAAAGTAAAAACCAGATGTACATACAGCTACAGCTATATTTCTGTGAGATTTTAACTTTTGAGTCGAGTTACATACAAGTTACACTGTCCTCGTTTGCTACATGTGATATGATTATACTAATAGTGTCTACGTAGTACAACAGTAAGGTTTACGTGACAAACGAAGGTAAAAGTCAATACAAAGGGTGTCTATGAATCAATTCCAGGAATACGACACTTTTGTGGGGAATAATGGAGGAAAATGGAGAAAACAAACCAATGATCACGCGCTGAATCGATAAGGCAAAAGTGATGTTTCGAACTCATGATACACCCCAGGTTTTTGAATTGGGCCGTCGACGTGATGTTCCAGCGGTTGGGAAATCGGGAGTAATGGTATCCAGCGTATTTCGGCGTTCAACGTGCCGCCCGATTTGAGGATCTTCATTATGAGGCTGGCGGCGCGATGTAATTGGCGCATTTATTTGGGAGGTGGGGCAACCTCGAATGGTCCCAGGAACATATAAAGCGCCGCGATTGAAGGAGCTACGCTCTTTCCTTCGGAGGTGAGTGGGGGCCGGGAAGGGCTCAGGTAGTCCTTGCTCTGGCCCAGGATCTGAATAAAATATTTTTGGGCGCCATGCTTCACGTTCATCCATAATACAAGAGTTTTTAAACTTTTCAACCAACGCTTCTTTGCCTCTGTCGAGAGAATGGGTAAGATGGACATTTTTTTCCAAGAAATGATAGAAGTGCCATACTGATAATTAGCATAACTCATCTGCAGAACCTTTTCACTGGAAAACATATTCCTGTGGTGGATATGAGTTGTCATGTTAGAGGAACAGGCAGGAATGGAATGCGCACCATTTTTCACCCAGTTTCTTCTTGGCGAAAAAGAGGAGATCCTGGACATTGATGAAATTCACGAATGCATATCCAACATTGCACCCTTTAACTATGTCAACCATGAACAGTGACTAGGAGCAGAAAATATACCGTTCTGGAAGTCCATCCTAAGATAAAGAAAATCAATCTTTCGCGGACAAACTTTTCCGATGTACGCTATCAGGTCCTTGTCGCTCATTTTATTGGGAATATTCTTGACCATCACTGTCGTACGAGTATCCTGTCCGTCCTCGATCTTGGATAGATTCAATTGGTTACGTTCTGGGGTGATTGGTGGTTCCCGTGAATTGACTGTTGACAGTCGCTGCGTAGAATGAGTTGACCGAGCGGGAACTGGCGATGGGGCGGAAGGGATATTCGAGCGAAAGATGGAGGGGGGAGGAGTTTGGGTATGGTGCTCGGCTGCAATTTGGGATTCAGGTTTGATAAGATGAGAGTAGTAAGGACTCGGGCATCCTATGGGCACTGACGTTGGTTGTGCATAATACGCAACATTCTGATGTCCTTGTCCAATGATCCTATTGGGTTCAGGACACCAGAAATCACCCGAGGTAGGATGAGAAGTAGCTATCATAGTAGGTTCGAATGCCCAGTTTGGCATGACCGCATTTGGAGGTAAGCCAAAAGATTGAACGTTTGAGTTCTCGTAGTCGTATCCAGGAACATTCATGGCGATAGGGGGAGGCACTGGAGACGGGGTGGTAGAGTAGCACCCCGTCAGTGTCTGTGTCGGACGCGGGTGGTATAATGGAGACGAAGTTGAATAAGAAGCATAATAACGATCCGAGGTACCAGGGATGCTGCGCGATGGGCAATAATAGCAGTCATGATGTGGGCCGTAAAATTGGAGTCCAGGGTCTTGATGTATCAGGGTATTCGATGTTGGTGCTAGTGATTCGAAGCTCGGGCTGTGGGTTAGGCCTGATAAAGTGTCCACGCCCGGCGAACTGGCCTGGGCATATGGCCTCCCTGAATGGTCTATGAAGAACTGGCTCATAGGGCGCTGGCCTGAAAAATTTGGGGGGTACTGGGTTAGATTTTGATTTTCGACCGGCGATGAGTTGTAGAAACAAGTCGGAGATGGGGCGGGGTGAAGCAAGGATGGAATAAATGACAGAGGTGGTGAAATTGGGTTAGAGAGTACGTTTTGTCCAGCGCTAATACTTCGCGGACGTTGGCGAGTTGGTTCAGGGTAGAAGAATCTCTCCCTAGTTTGGGAGTAATGACCTGGTGGGCCAATTTGCAGTTCCCCCCCTCCATTAAACGCTGTCGCAGTGGTGCTTGGGAATGGGATGATGTTCTTTGAATGGTCACAAAAAGTTGGAGATGAGCACCCTTGTTCGTTCTCCGGTGGACATTGAGGTTGGTCTATCGGTATCTCACGGCCGAAGACTTGAAGTTTCATTCCAAATAAGACTTGGCCGTCCAAAGCAGCATACGCCGCATTAGCCTCCCGAACGTCATAATATTCAAGACAAAATATCTTGATATGGGCCTAATGATAAGGTATATCAGGTATTAGTGAAGATCACTGGATGAACGATACTCACTTCTTTATTCGATGTAGGGTCAATGGGTGAAAAAGATTTTAATGTGCCAAATGAGCTAAGCATACTTTTCAGCATCGTAAGGTTTATCTCTCGTTTTGCATCGCCCGGCTCGTCGCCATTTTCAGCATCTAACTCATGGCAAGTAGTCACGTTGCATTCATCTAGATATCTGTCATCCACAACTCTCAATTCTCCCTTTCCAGTACTCCTAGATGTTTGTTTCCCTTGCACAGAAATATAAAAACCTCCGTCCACAGACGCCAAAAATGACGAATTCCCAATGGTTTTGGCAAGTTCATCCGCCGTCACAAATTGGCAGGATATCCAAGCTTGCCTCCCTGCTTCAGCTGGATCGTCACCGATGCAATCTGCTAGTGGGCTTTCAGAAGGAGTGGACAGAATGGTCTTTGCAACTGCTGCGTGTCGTAAGTCGAAAAATGCGAGCATCACGATGCCATGGGATTTCTGGCAGCGGAAGAAGACACCTTTGATTGAGTCCTCGTTCAATGGGCCAAATATAGCACTCTTGTGAGGTACCGACAATGAACTGCATACGTCAGACCCATAGCCGACGGGGGGCGTCGTTAAAGATCCAACAATGGAGGACCTTAGTGCGTCGGATGGCGTCATTTTAGATATATTCCCGAGCTAGAAGAGGGTGAAACAGGATCAGTGTAGATAGACATATAGTAGAGGGTCGATATGTACTAATAAAAAGTGGGTAGCCTCGGAAAGGAATTCTTGTTCCTTTCCCTGGGGTTCCACACCCGTATCATGAGCAACTTCAGCATTGTCGGACGATCCAACACTCGTAGTGGTGCGCATACTGGACGAAGGTGTAAGGGGGGGTGTAAGCAGAGAGTGTCCATGGTCATGATCAATCCGACGACGCATCTGAAGTTTAAGAGGCTGTTTATTGATGTAACTGGTGAGATCATCGAAAGAAAGTGTCTCGCGATGTTCCGTTACTTTTTTGGGAGTCAGAGAGGATGTTATGGAGGTCTTCTGTCCTAGAGTGAGGGTGGGAGATACCGGCCGCTCTAGGAGATCGCGATTGGAGTCTTCAATCCTAGAAGGGATAGGGCCTGAGTGAGGTGGAAACCTGGAGCCAACGAGTACATTAAGTGAAAAGTTACACAAAATTATCAAGTGACTAACCAGATATTGGGCAATGATGGAGAATGCTGGAGCCGCGGAGGATGGTTGCGAACCATCTTATTTCTGTTGCCAGTGAAGGGGGAATTAACAAGCCCGGCCCCAAGGTCAATGCTGGCTCTGGCCTGAGTATGAGAGTTGGCCATGGTAGAAATGAAGAAGGCCCGTGAAATACGCAGAAGGTTTATAGGGGAGAGAACGATACGAACAGAGATGAAACGAGGGTAGAACGACGAGCTGGTTAATTAAGGTGTTTAATTGACGTCAAAGGCGACCGGAGAAGCTTCCACGGGCGCAATCAAGGAATAAGACCGGGCAACAGAAGAAGAGTCAGGATTTGCGGATCTGGAAGACACTCTGATAGCCCCCATCGTCGTCAGGCAGACGGCGAGCAAGCTGGACAGTCGGTGAATTTGTTGCAAGCCAATAGAACAAGAGAATTCGAGGCAGTCGATCATAGATACATTACAGGGTTAAAGGAAGACAGAAAATGGAGCTGAAAAATGGAGCATGCGTTGATATCGATTACTTGTTTTGTTCATAGATTGTGAACGATGGAGATCCACTGTGAGATTATGAGAAAAGAATAGACGATTAAAGAAAAGAAAGTACCTCTTGGAATGCTGCACACTAGGTGGGGAATGAGTGCATAAGGAGATTCCTGATATACTGATTTCACGTCATCACAGTTACATTGGGGAGGTAAAATTCCTTTTTGACTCTCAACGGCAACCATCGGATTTGGGTGTATCTCCGGCACAAAAGTAGATCAACTAGTCAGTTTCTTTTTCTGGGCCGTTTGTTGCGCATGATGTTGGTGGCAGTATGCCATGAAAATCCGTCAATAAGACATGATAGACCACAGAAAAAGCTACACAGGGTGAATGGAGAGGCGGTGCCGCTCAGAATTTTTAAATTTGCCGAGACAAGGGGAATTCATCGAAGAGCCCGAACTTGAGCTTCGATCTTGAGGATTTCGCCTTCCCTGTCCGGCCTTCTACAAACGCTCCCACGCCACACACTGCACTCGGACGGCGACAAAAAAAAAAGCTGCTACCCAACATCCCCGGAGACAAGAACTTACGAGCAGTAAGAGGGAGTGGAGTGGTCAGCGCGTTCTTGGGGGGATGTTTGGCAGTGTTTGCTTCCGGCTTTAAACGCGTAATGTCACATGATCCATCCTGTCAAGGACATTTTCGTTCAACGCTTCTCGAGGCGCCATCCTGCTAGCACTGTCGGGGTCGTCGATCGAACCACCAATTGGCTAGGATGCCATTCTACCAAATGTTATGCATTACAACACACTATAAAGAATATGTAAGTATATCCTTTCTCTTGTACCGTTAATTGGATGATCATGGCTGGTTCAGAAACACATAAAAGAATTGGTTCGTCAGACCGCGACTCACGTCATGAACGCGGGCGGCGTCGTCCGCAACATAAACTCGTGGGGAACTCTTACACTACCGCAACGCATGAGAAGGCATGGCGAAATACATTCTACGGGAGAGTGAGTATCTTATGGTCTATTTTCAGAAAGAAAATTGACGAATTTCTGTCCTCTTAAGCTACTGGACCATGCACTTCGACACAGCCCCACGCACACTCCGCTCATTGAACTCTATCATGAGAAGAGACCCACGTGTTATTCGCTGGACGGTCCTCAAACTAGGTGCCAAAGTAGAGGATATCGCAAAAGAGGGGCAGAAGGCACAGAAAGGAGTCTCGGTCGAGGCCTCAGATCTCGTCAATTAAGTAACGACAGCCTTTATTGTTATGATGGGAAGCGCTCTCGTCAAGTCATTTTGGTTAATCAGAATTCTGCACCACCTTGCACCTGCATGCCGAGCCGTCTTCCAATGCGTTTATTTGATGAGCATACCCTTCCGTTGGCGCCCTACGTCCGGTACACCTCATCAAATATCTTTGTTCCTGCCGAGTCGTACCTTTTCGTATGCTCAATCCTTAAAAATTCCGCTTTTTGACATTCCATGCCCCACCAGCCCTATCGCAACCATTTATCAATCGTATATAGAATAGGTTAACAGGGGATTTATCTAGTCCAGGTTGTTCCAACTATGGTGGTACTGAACATTATAATTTGATAATTGATTTATTGGTGCAATCTGTTACAAACTCGTGTCACCAAAAATAGTATACAATACCGCCCTTGGGCTCATTTCTACGAATTCCAGTTTCATTGACCAAAAAAGAATAATGGCGACACATTGTCCAAGAATATATGGAAAAACTATTAGTTAAATCTGCCTCATTACCAGGAGATAAT
Organism: Collybia nuda; assembly: GCA_015584075.1. NCBI lineage: Eukaryota > Fungi > Basidiomycota > Agaricomycetes > Agaricales > Clitocybaceae > Collybia > Collybia nuda. The sequence goes on from MU150250.1 coordinate 202,539, forward strand.
ATATATATGATAAGAATAATGTATGGTATAGTCAGAAAACACTTATTCGTAATTATGCCCAGCATTCCTGCGGCGTTTCAAATCGCCAGAGAGCAGCGTTTGCTCGCAATCCATGGGTATGTTTGTTACAAGCTCATTATATTCCGCTATTCGTAGCTTTTGAGAAGGTGGGATGAATCTATCGTCGAGAGCATGCGGATGACCACCATGAAGGACGCCGACACGCTTCATGGCAAGAAGCTGTAGAAAATCTCAGTATCCTGAGTTTCAGTCACAGCAGTAACGTACATTATGCGCTGCATTGGAGTGATCGTATATCCCTCCAAAAAATGCCGATGTCGCGTCTTGTCCAATGTACTGGGTGAGATGATTCCGCCCCCCAGGATGATCATTAAGGAAGTCCGAAACATCATGGATAAATCCTGATATCAGAATCAGAGGCGCCTTGCCTGAATGTTCCTGAACTATTTGATTTAGTATTACGTCAGCTTAGCAAGACTAGAGAAGGACAAGGTCCGTACATTCCGCCCAGCTGACGATGGGTAACTCATTTCTGCCTTCTGGCCACACGAGATCCTGCTGTATTTCCCGAAGTTCTTTCAGGCGCATGGTCAGCTGGCCTTTCCGGATTTCATTAGCCGGGAAGACCTAAAAAATCGGACTTCAGGTGTTGTTCCAGGCGAACGGAAGAAAAATACGGACCTTCAAATGACTGGCCAAGCCTATCTGTTTGCAGCCCCAGATAAACCATTTCGTGGGATCATATTGATACCATTTGATCGCGTTTCGGTAATCCATGGGGAATTGATGGTGAAAGTTGTGATATCCTTCACCAATCGTAACCAGAGCGGTAACGAGGTGATCTCTTGGAGTGTGCTTGTCATCAAATGGTGCCTCACCTAGCCAATGAGCAAGCGAGTTGACACAGAATGTCGACTACAAAAAAATGTTGAAAGGACTTTGAACAATAGGAAGAGAAGTGCACGCACATGGTGGACGAAAACCAGCCGCAAAATAGCCGCATAAACAATACCACCCCTCAAATCTCCCCATAATAGCCAAGGGATGATGGTCGGTAGCACAAATCCCATTAACAAGAGACATGGGATGAAATACTTGTGTTGCCATTGAACGATGTGACTTTTCTTCAAGTCGCTGACATCTGCCATACCGGGCCGTGTACGGGGCTTCGTCATGATCCACCCGACATGCGACCAATAGAGACCACGGTGGGCATTATAAGGGTCCAAATCGGTGTCGGTATATCTATGATGGGCACGATGGTCACGGCACCACCACTTTATAGATCCCTGAACGGCGCCAGCACCGGCTAATGCAAGAACATACTGCAACGGCTTTGTAGCATTGTAACAGCGGTGGGCCCACAGTCGGTGGTAACCGGCGGTGATACCTGTCATGCACGTTAGTGAATAAATCGAAGGACATAAGCGTCTCTATTTACCAAGACCTGTAAAGAAATAGTAAAACACGCTGAAAAACCCAGTCTTCCATACAAGCTTTGTATGGTACGCGCCCCAAAAGCCCACAACAGGGGTAAAGATAATAAAGATAACATGAAGCCATATCATTTCTTTGAACCAATTGTGTCGATCGAGCGGGGGTAACACCTCTTGATTCCTGAGTGTACGGGTAACATAATTTTCGATTTCGACCGGAGGTGGCTGACGGAGTTGTGAAGGTGTAAGGGGTGGGGTCATTGGAGGAGTTGGAACGCCCATTTTCATTGGGGTTGTTGGGTGTCGAGGTAAGGGAGCGTGTGGAAGAGATGGTGGCAAAAGCGACATCACAGGTAAAAGAACGAACGACTTGGGTTATGTGTGCTCCAACAAATTGCCGGAAGCACGGCTTGGCGGTAGTCAATATCAGGGGTTAGTCACGTGGCATCTTTTCGTGGCGACATTTACTACCGGATCTGCCAAGGTGGCTGGGGTCTGGTGCAATCTTTGCATAATCGATCACCAATTGTTAAGCATATTTTTGCACAGTACAATTATACGATGTGGCCTTACCTGCGTTATCTAAAGAGCGTAACGCGTGGAGGATACGTTCAAGATAGCTGGTAAGATATTATGGCTGAACAATCAAATACCCGTGGCACAAGGTGCAATCATAGGGTGCTATTGATTGGGCCAGACCTTTCAGGAAGGCTAGGTCAGCAGGCCTCAGACATAGCCAGATCGTTACTTGCAGCCGGAATCATGCCCCATTATGATCTTTCACCCATTGTATGACTGACTCCAAATCTTCGACAACATCAGCTGGGGTCCCTTCACTTGTGACCGGGGTTTTGTGCGCCCGTTCACCGTCAGGTCCGGGGCGAGTTAATAGCAGAGCTCTCATTCCTGCTGTCAGAGCGCCATGATAATCACTACCCGAAAATTCAATGTCCTAGCATTAGGTGAGAGAGTTTATTACTTACGACAAAATTTCATCGCCGACATGTAAACATTCTGTCGGTCTGATCGGTACATGGCCCAGATGTTTCGAGACTAAGTTGGCGCGAGCAATTGTGCGCCGAAAAATTTCAGGGGATGGCTTTTCGATACCCTCTTCCTCACTAAGAACGATCGGCTCCAACCAGGAAGGAAACCCGAGATCATGTAAGGCAGTACCTGCAAGTAATCTGATTAGAGTCCAGACCCGAGCCTGTCATGTCATCATAGCAGTCGCAAACATATAACGCACGGACACGAGGGTCTGCATTACTGACTACTGCAGTGAATATATTCATCTCGGTACGCAGGTGATGAACTGCGAGGCAACCGGCATTAAGGGGTAACCCGATGCGTAAAAAGAATTCTCATACTTGTTGGGATAGCATCAGGAAATGCTCGATAACCTTCCTTGGAACTGAAGCGGCTCATCAACGAGGCCACAATCTTTGGCAAAGACGCATCAAGATCTATGCACGTCAATAAAGCATTGCGCTCGAAATAGAAATTTGTTTCTAAGAGGGTAGATAACGCACCTTTGGCATTCGCCCCCGCCCCCAGAGCCGTCCTTTTTATAACTTCACTCCACCATGTCTGACTTCCCTTATTATATACCGGTTGTTCTGTTTCGAGTGCACGAAAGGCTGCATATGTTAGTGATTTTGATGCACATGTATTAATTTTGTTATATAAGACATTTACCTACTCTGAAAGAACGCCGAATGTCACCAGGATCGAGAACTCCAAGGTGTGGAGCAAAGACTTGTGAGTATTGGACATGAACGGGTAAGCGGGGAACGATCAGGGTGTAGAGGGCATCGAATGTGACGAGGCGTATGGGAAGATGGACCATTGAAGGTGAGACAACACATTTAAAGGGTAAGAAGTAAACATGTTTAAATTGCGACCCCGAGTACAACCGGGGAGCGAAGTTATGAGCCAATAGACACTACTAATGATTACATTTCTTGTTCAATCACAGGGGACTCCGACGCACGGACATATGAAGGGTGATGAGTTCTGTACCGTTAGAATTAAACTGGTAGAACTGGAGATTACCTCTCAGCAAGTTCAAGTATGGCACACACCATCAGGTGAAGCTCCGAAAACACCCGCAACCACATTTCCTCATATCGTCAATCCCGACTCGGGATGTTATGTCGGATATACCAGCATCTTTCTTGGCCATCCTGATAATGTCCAGTTGCTTCCAGGTTGTGCTAACCCAACATCGAGATTAGTGACATTTGTGCCGAGGGCCCCGATGTTCCATCCACTGTATAGTACTCGAGAATCCAGGCAGCCTTGGTTATGTTCTGGCTATGTTGACCTTCAGAAACTCAAGGCTCGTTTGTTGTTCATCTCGGGTTGCTTGGACACCTTCCGATACGGAACGGAAATTGTCGGAATTCCTTCCCAAGTGCCATCACCAGACACAACCCTGTTGTCCCGATATCTTCCTCCCGAAACCCTCCTCCATCCCTAATTTTTAAAAGGTTAAATCTCATTCACTTCGTTTGTGAGCTTTGATCTCGCCACACCTCCTCTATTTAAGACTCCCCATCCTACGTCCTCTTCCTCTCCCGTTTTAACAGTGTTATCCATCATCACATCGTATAATATGGCTCGATTACGACGCGTCATCTCTCTTGAATGACGGGTACCCAATGGGCTCTGCATTTCGAAAACGCGCCAACAATATCAACTACTGGTGGACTCTGGTTTAAGGGGTAGATAGATAGCAGGACGCTCCAAACTGGGCGGTATACTTCTGGGGGGCCAGGGTTGAATATTCAGATGAGTAACCGACTTCAAGACACCATTCCACATCATACACAGAATATGGTGATGGTGAATCTGATAATTCCGCTCCGCACCTTCAAACAACGACGAGGACTAGGCTCGGTCATAAACCGCCCAAGACTTATCAACATCATTTCACATTCTGATCGGACTCCCTACCATCCATCTACATTCCTTGGGTTCATAGCGAGCTCTTCCGAATTGCGTAGCCTGCGTAAATATCGGTCTTCCCCCTACTACTGTACCTGTAGGCATCTTATCCAACAATGATGCAGAACACATGACAATATCCAGCCCTGTGAAAAAGGCCTTACGAACTTTGTCATGGGTCGAGGCGACTGCGGCGGACCCTGGTGAATATGAAATTTATAGCGACGTAACTTCGGTCAGTTGCAATTTCCGCATGCTATCTTGTAACCAAACATATTCACCATGAGTCGACGACCTAGACTCTTCATAGCCAATGGGACGTGCTGATTCGGAAATCTTGCCGCGGACAATTACAAGGAGATGTCCATCCGTCCTCAACCCATTTCCAGTTTCCAAGAGTAACGCTGTCATGAATTGCCACGTTGAAACCCTCACAGGATCAAACATTTCCACCTTGAGGCGTGTAAGGAGCAAAGTCTAGAACAGGAACCCCGACACTGATCGCTATTCATTGGACGGACCCACACTGGAATCTGATGCGGACAGCCAACGGACATCAAGCGGGTCTACGTTTTATATCCAAAATAGGGAAACCGCTCTATATTTCGAGCTATCCAATGTCATCCATCAAATCTCTGTTCTATTACTCGACGTGAATCTATGTGATTTCTCTTTAATGGGCTTATAATTGGAATTTTGATATCCATGGATAGTTCCGGTTGCGTTACTATGGGCTCGATCCATCCTAGGGGGCCTTGCCGACGGAGGACCGACACTTCCTCAAGCAGTCCTTTGACATTGCCAGGATGACGATGTCTGTTTTGCACTAAAGCGTACCACCATCTCCAGTCATTCCACCTGTTTACGATCATGGCGGGCGTTTGTAGTTTCTAGGTAGTGACGCCATGTGTGCCTGTAGTACTAATTAACTTGATCAGCGAGAATCGAGGTTGTTGGTTTCTGTACAGCTCAGCACGAAAACTTATTTCGGGAATGCCAACTTGCAACGCCCCGTTTATAATCCCCATCAACATATCCTCCGAGGCCAGGCTCGTTTTCATTGAGCGATTTAACCCTTCAAGGAAAAGTTTCTCCACTTATTTTGTTGCTGTACAGTTTGGGACGTCTCTAGAACACTGGAGAAAGAGACGAGGTACATACCAATTTTTCACCGATGGATGATCATTTCTGGGCCAGGCTCCAGGGCCACCGTCCACTTAATCCTTCAGGTACCCCATTCATGACACGTGGGCTCACAGATGTTGTTTCCAGGTATAGCCACTTGCGGGCCCTGCCCTCAACTACTAGGCCGCCCATCTATATGATGTGCGACGCGATACGTAAAACACGAGGGGCCAAGTGAGGACAGCCGCGCGGGCGCTCAAGGTTCAAGGGGCGACGGTTGCAATATGGGTTGCTGTGCTCAACTATCCGTCTTGTGGTCTCGAGCCCGACGGTCGAAAAAATACCAATAATAAAAAAGGCACCAAGGTAACATCAGAGCACCACACGGGGGTGAGACTGCTTGGTTATCTTTGTCGAAAATGTCAGGAGCAAGTCAAGGCCTGCTAAACGTGTGGGTGGGTTGCAGACATTCAAACAAGACTCTTGACTATTGAAAGCCCGCTATCGTTGATTGTATCACCTTGCTCCCACTTGTCGTTGTGGTGAGGACCTATTTTAGTTAATAAAAAGAAATCTACAATACAACTGAGCATCTTGTAGATAGGCACATTTGGGTGTCAGATAGTGTCAACTGAACATGTATCATATTGCTCACTGCTCTGGACCATCGGTCTAATCGCCCAGTTATTTTCGGAAATCGCGATAACCCAATAGATGGAGGCAGAAGTGAAGCCCAAGGGGCCGTCGATCGTTAGACGTTTAGCGTTTAGGCCAGTTTGGAAAAGAGAATAGCATCTCAGATCCTAGAATGGTCGTGCGGTTGTACACTGTCAAAGCCAGGTTGGTTTAAGGAGATATGTCGCCAAGAAGCATCACGGAGGCACTGATCCAATCCTGACAGTGATGGCGCCGATGAGGGTCCGGCCCACACCCTCCCTCCTACTAATTATTCTTGAGTTATAAATGGTTCATTGCGTCTCGTTTAAATTAACCTCGTTCACCCCGTCCTTTCCTTACCCTCTCAGCTTCGGTCTCATTCATAATGTCGGCTGCTAATTCTTCTTTGACTCCAGCCCAAACCGCACACGCTTTGGTCGAGCTCGGCATTGCAAAGCACAACACTCGTTATGAAATTGTTTTTCTCAAAGCTGTATGCCGTCAAAATTCGCTTCATGCTTGGTTGCTTAGCTTACCATGACCAACAGGTCTCTGCCGGAGTTATGCTTTCTTTTGGAGGATTACTAGCTGAAGTCTTCGGTGGGGGTGCGACGGGTCTTACTCAGTCAAACCCTGGGATTGCCAAAGTCCTCACAGGCTTTGTATTCCCCGCTGGTTTGGTGATGTGGGTCCGTTGCTATCCTACCTAGAACCTTAACTCATTTTTTTTAAAAATCTCAGGCTCGTCTTACAGGGACACGAACTCCTAACTAGCAACATGATGGTATGTTTATCCTTGGTATATTCCAGGGCCATTAATTCTTACATCATATGTAGATCTTCCCAATGGCCGTTGTCAAACGAGCTATCCCATGGTGGTCAATTCCTGTCAATTGGTTCATTGGTACACCAACCGACTTCTTTAGTCGCACTGTTACTGACAACGTGATTACATGGTTTAGTATTATTTGGAAACCTTGTCGGCAGCCTCTTCACAGCTGCAGTTCTTGTACATTGTGAGTACAAAAAATTCATCGTATCGGTAAACAGTTAGTTAATGATGTTGTAGTCACCGGTATCATTTCGACTGAACCGTATATACACTACGTCCAAGCTTTTGCTATGTAAGTACTCCATCTGTGCTTCGTCTCTCATACTCATTCTTTGTATTAGAAAAAAAGCTGGAGATCCGGCATGGCATCAAATTTTCTTGCGAGGGATCGGATGCAACTGGCTCGTTTGCGTTGCAATTTGGGTTTGTCACCCCCCTCTGAATGTGATGATGTCTCCCTGATATTTAAATATTTTGTAGCAAGGCACGAGTTCAAAAGATACCATTTCCAAGGTATGTGTGTATCCTAATCACGCGCACACCGTCCCTAATTATTCTCGTCATAGATTGTTGCATTGTGGATCCCTATCTGGGTTTTTGTTGCATGTGGATTTGACCATAGTTAGTAACTTCGCCCGGTATTTCGGTGGCCCAAAGCTAAACTTACCCTTTCACCAAATAGTTGTCGCCAATATGTTCTTCATCCCTCTTGGGATCATGTTCGGAGCTGAATTGACTGTCGCAGAATATGTCCGAAAGTGAGTTTGCGACGTCTCCACTTTTAACCCTCTCATCATGACAACTCTGCCACTAGATCATTCTTTGCATCTTTCTTCGGCAACATTATTGGGGCGCTCCTTATTGGCCTCCCTGCGACTTACTTCTATCTCAGAGATTACCATGCAGGAGGCTTGCGCGCTGCAGAAGAAGCATCAACACCTGCCAAGGCCATAGAGACCCATCATGATAAACCATCCACAGTTTCACTAGAGGCCACTTCGAGCAACTGATCTTTCTCTATTTTTCTTGCTAATTTATGAGGGCGACGCAACATACTTACATAAATAAATCGGTGAATTATAATTTGTTGTACTTTTTTCAAGAGTGGGTACATTAGACCACTATTGGCTTTCGGAAAAACGTAGCGGAATTCAGAGTTCCAAAACAACAATTCCCTTTTCCAAATATAGCAGGTTTATTGTAATGCACAGTTACGGATGATCCTGAGAAATTCTTTGCAGTTGTCGGTTGGTTTGATACATATATATATGGGTCACATCGTGGTCACATTAAAGGGAAGATAATTCTACGCGGCTGGTATAGGGTTAGAACTCTGCCAAACAAGCGAATCGCTATATATTACTTTCACGGATGGGGAGGTTTCAATCACGATTACCAACTAGGCTTGCTTGTAAATACTTAACACTGAAAGGGCGGCGGAAGAATCCGATACACAAGGTTACCTTTTGGGTCGAAAAAGGAAAAATTCTAATGACATTATCTATCTCACTTGAGTAGCGTCAAGGGGCCGAAATTGAATGACAGGCCCCCCGCCCGGTTTTGGGGGATTTGAGGGCCCAAAATCATCGATACTCTCATCTACAGGTAGGGGTTTCCAGGCGAAATTTACGCGGCCAGTAGCCGTTTTGGCACTCTAGAATCGACAAGAAGTCTTACATCTGTTTTCACCAGTTACTTACTTAGCTGCCGCTTGAAATCGTGGTGTGTTTATATCTTCCCCGTTTTGATACATAGAGCTAATTCATACATACTCAGGATATCTTCCATGACAGTAATAACGATATGGAAGAATTCAACTATGTGCGGATTTCGAAGTATCATCTGCGGCCTCTTATTTCTCGTGTCAGAGTTAAGCCCATCATCACGGTCACACTCACTCCCCCATTCGTCAACTGGTTTATAGCCTCGGGAAGTCTACTCTGGTTCATGACTACACGAAATGGGTTTGGTCACTTACACCTGCAGCTCAACAGCGGTGGCTCATCATCAACGAACATCAGGTCCAGAAAGCCTTGCCGAAAATCCGAATTCCCGGAGGCAGGATGCTGGCAAAGCCTTTTAACTCTGTACTACATTATGCCAATAATCACTGAGGTACCAGAAACTCATATATGCGAAGGGCACTGTTGCTTGCGTGCTTATTTTATTTTATGGTCTATTTTATATGTTTTTTTAACATAGACCCTGTCCTATGCTGAGGATTTGAGACCCATATTTAGGGAATTTTGCACCGAAGTTATATGGGAGCATCTGGGGGCCTGCTTTTGACCCGTGATTTTTCGATACTGAAATTTCTAATTAGGGTTTAGGTAAACCTAGAAGATACCGAGCCTCCAAACTGCACTATTACTGATGGCAACTCATTGTCAGGATGGGTTCGCACCCACAGGAATGATATGCTTCTTTCGTTGAGAGCCACTAGAAGAAAAAGGTAGATGGGCAGCTACATAGGGAAGGGCTGCTGCAATGTGGCCTTGAGACCAAATTTTTTTTTCTACTATCATATGTGAAATTACTCATCCTCTTCAACGTCGCCGAATTCAAACATGCCCGAGCGATTACGTTTAGCCAACAAAACTGAATCCTGCAATTTCTTTACTACTTGGGGGTATGATCCAAGATAGCGACAGTTTTTGCGATCAATTGATGCAAGGCCTTCACCTAAAAGGTCTGCATTGATGCATGCCAAGGGGTCATGGGCAGCGGCGGGGTCGGCTGGATCCATGAGACGAAGGTGAAGTAGGGATCCCTCTTTGTGATCAATGTTTGCCACAAGTTTGCGACCTTCACACAGTGATCGGAAACGATCAACTGCTTCCTCATGGTAATCGCTTTCTGGGCCAACAAGTTTCACAAAGCTTATTGACAGTAGTGTTAGAGAACAAACAGAGTGAATGTGATGGAAAGAGCAGACCTTAGTCGAGCCTCGTGTGCCTGTCCAGGGAGCGACCGGAATTTGGCGTCCAACGACCTGATGTTTGCAAAGGTCACAGTGTCTTGGTTTCCGTAGTCAATGAAAGTCACTTCCGCTTCTTTCTTGATGGGCGAGGCGCGGCGTATTTTGGCGCGATACCATGCACCGTCAGAAAATTTAGCTGAAACCAGGTCACCCCCTTTGGGAACAAAATTTGGTGTTGTGGCCGTTGGTGACTGGTGGTGTATGGAGAAATCGCGCATGAGTTTTTCAAGTGAAGCGATACCTGTAGGTGTTGAACCATTTTGTAAAGTACGGAATTATTCAAAAAACTCACCTTCCGTATTTAGAATTTGCACTGAAAATGAGAAACCGGTTCGGGTACGAACATCACTGACAATGACGTCAAGGTATTCGGATTTAAGGGGCCCTGTTTCGCTCTCATCAACTTCCTCAGTAGCTTTTTCGGTCTCCTCGTCGTATTCACTCCATATCTAAATAAGGTGGTTAAAATACTGATTATAACCGATAAAATGGATAATTTAAACTAACATTGTGCCTGGATTCTTTTGCTTCGGTCTTTATGGCGGAGTCGTGAGCAAGAACTCAGAATTAGGAAGTCGTTTACCTACCTCAGCGTCATAAAGCTGGCGTGCCCAAGGTAAACCCTCGGCTGAAAATGGATGGACGGTAGCTAAGCCTTCCTTAACCAGAGTGAGAGCAACGTTCTCCGTTTTGTTGAAATAGAGGGACCCAATGAAGCCTCCAGATTTATCGATGGTGTCCACCTCAAATTCGACATCGCGTTGCATATATCGTCTCGAGGCAAACTCTAATGACTCTGCTCCGAATGGTTCTCCCTTTTCAGAAACATTGCGCGCAGTACGGGGTGCCCGGATACCTGAAGGATAATGAGAGATTATATCATTGGTAGTTGGAAGAAATATGACCTCCTAACACCAACGTCAATGTCTGGTTGTCTTTGGGGAGGTATATCCTAGGATGGTTGAATAGATTTTTAGGGTTGACCAGCGGGTGTGGAACCTTAGACTTACTTGAATCTAGAGCCGGCGGCAACATAATCAACAACGGCGGGTATTTTTCCTAACCGTTTGAAGCCATTGAGGAACTGAGCCGCACGTGTGCTAGTCTGAGCAATGAGTTAGATTCCATTCACCCAACCATCGAAAAGATCACCTCGGAAATGTTGAGTGGCTGTTTAGGGGCTGGTACTTCTTTACCTGAGTGAATTCCACGAGTTTCAGCTACTGCTCTAGATGATCCAAGTAAAAATAAGTGAATCCGAGATTAGGATCAAACTTACGCTTGCTCTGCTACCATGAGTTTGTCAAATTCGGATGACCTGTCTTCGTCATCGCGCTTGTGGCGAACAACACTGGCCAGCCCCTTCTCAATCAACTGTTCTGCAATGTTACTATAATCGAGAATTTAATCATGGACCTACTATCGTAATTAGAATGGAAGAACTGACGCGTTCTGTCCTCCGTAATGAACGGTTGCGCACTCTCGTTCATCAAATTCGCCTTCACGAGGGCGCACAAAGTCAATATTAACCTTGACATTTTTCCCAATGAGTTTTTTGCGCAAAAACTCTCTTGCTTCTTGGGCATAAAAGGCTTGCTTGGGGTCGGAAAGTCTACAAGAGGTATAAGAATTATGATGAGGGTATTGATCCCAAAAAAAAAATATTACTTTGGCCCTCTAGTTGAACTCAATTGCAGGCGACGCTCTTTGCCTGATTGTTTCTCCACGACAGAGACTTGGTCACCGCTCCAGACGCGAATAATGATAGCGTCGAACACTCGAATTTGTCCTGCAGTAGTTGTACCATTGGACTTTGCGGCGGTCGTCTGGGTCGGCGCATTAGCGTATAAACAAGCTCTTTTGTCCTTTGCAGACTTTTCCGCGGCGCGAAGCCGTTCCATACCCCCAGAGCTTGCGAGCATACCAGCATGCCAATCGACGACACGTGCAAGGCCAGCAGCAACAAGATGCTCAGCAACGTTGCCAGCAGGGTGGAGGACTGGATGTACATTTTTAGGGGTTGGTAATTTATCAAGGTACTGGCTCACCTGTGCCAATGAAAATGCTTGCGGGTGGAGGTGCGGTGGCGTTCGCTCCACTTTGGAAAGGTGTCGCAGTTGAGCTAGGTAATGAAAGTATTTGGACGCGGACCGGACGTTGGAGTAGGCGAGACTCGGTAAAGAATTTGGCCTTGGTTGGGTACCGAAGACGAGTATCAGTAAAAAATATGCCTGATTGGGAGGGAGAGATGACCCACTTCTTCTCCCCATGGTTCTGGAGTTTCGCCTTGTTTGGTAGATGCACGAGCACTTCGTACACCCGCTAGTGCAATGTTAACGACCTGATGTTCACCGTCAGGCATCAAGAGGCGGATGCGGAGTGTTGTTCCATCCCGGACTTGCTCAACGATAGCTTAAGCATAAAAGCGGGTCAGGAGGGGAGGGTGTGTGTGATTTGATATTACACTGCTGACCGTCGATTTGTTTGCCCTTCCACTCTGTCACGAAAGCTTGGGAATCTTCCGGCATCGTGTAATGAACGGTGCGTGCCTATGTCCACCAAATCGACATGTGAATTGAAAAAAAGGGCAAGCGTGCAAACCTGTGGACCATGAGGATTCCATAGTCCTTTTCCAGCCCCCTTCGCTTCATTTTCAAGCTCTTTTTTTTTGAGGTCTTCGTCAGTTAGTTCTCGCTTCGTTTCCTTAAGCTTCGCCCAACCGTTCTTGAGCAACTCCGATGCAAGGTCCAGACCGCCTATCTCAGCAACACCCAGGTCGCGAGGTATTTCATCATTAGAAGGTAGGGAGTGCGAAGACGTAAATGAGATCTCTTTTCCGACGGCGAGCGCTCTTAAAAATTCGCGACATTCGAAAGCCCAAGGCTAAGTAAAAATGAGTTTGATTATAGACAAAATTGCATGGTACTCACTTCATCTTCTCTAGTCGTCGTGCCGATCCTTGGACTTGTTATATCGGCAAGATGTAAGACTCTACCAAGACCATTAGTCGGGCTGTGTGTACTGGTGACAAGGTACTCACCTCTCTTTAGGGGGCTGTCCTTGAGGACCAGGGCGTCCACGTAGAACAAGGGAGTCACCAGATATGACAGCTGTAGTCAGAAAGGATTATCTATGATATCAAGTTTAGAGACGTGGGGATCTACATTTTACGATCTGTTGACAAGAAGTTACTGGTAAAGTTTCGATCGAGATTGAGGGACCTACAGCTTTCATCGACATTATGACCTAATTTCAAGAGTTGTACACCGACAGAGAATAATGATGAATGTTTTGTTGAGATACACCGGAGATTCCACCTTCGCCCTCAAGAGTTTTCGCCACGACGACACTCATATTCCACGCATGCCCTAAGTCACGTGCTACACTTGGGAAATTGTAGGAGATGTTCTAGTCGGCCAAGATCGATAAAAGGCAAATGTTGTACCAAAATATATGATAAGTAATATGGATGCCATCGGGTATCCGTAAAATGTCTATGATACAGTGCAACAGGGGTGGATAATACAAGGTCCAAATATCCAAATGAAAGGGAACAATGGAAGTATCAGTACGCACGTACGCGATGAGTGGAAAGAAGATCCGAGAATCTCTTGCTTGCCTTTTTCATCCAGCGACATATTGTAATTTCATTCGCCGTAGGGGAAGTCCTGTGTAACCATTCTTTGGGGTTAGCAATGTCGCGAAGGATCCAAGGGTTTCTCTGGCATAAAAGGTGTAAATTTGACGGTCCAAAAAGGTAAATATCATCACTGACTTTTAGTTCAGGAATAGTAGCCCTATCCCTAGGATTTTTCCTTAGCATCCGATCCAATAGATCTACGATGATAAAGCCATCACTGGTAGGGTCTTTTGGGTGCCTTCCACCGGTCGTCATCCGATCGGCCCCCATCGTCTCATCTACGAACCAGTCTTGCGTGCATATTTGATTGTAAAGAACAAATTCATTGTGATAAGCATTCTCGTTGGCGGACGCAGGAACGCTGAATGGTGTATGTCCGAAAAGAAGGCAGTAGAAAGTGACGGCCAAGGACCAAATATCAATAGCTTTTGTGATGGGAGGTCGCTGAAGTGGCATTACTGTAATACCATCGTGAATAGTCAAGGTGTTGGACGTTAAGGTATCACACGATGTGGTGGGACAAGTTCTTTTGCGGTCATCGGAGAACCAGACAATCTCTGGGGCAAGAAACGAGGGAGTCCCAATCCTCCTAAGGAGATCTGATTCTGGGAATAGGTCAGGATAGCTATCACCCTCCATATGGGATTTGGTAGACGTAATTGGTGGAATGAAGTGAGATATTCCGAAGTCGATTATCTTGACGATAGTGCGATCATGGGTCCAGAGGAGGTTAGCTGGCTTGATATCGCGGTGTATTATCCCTTCGTGGTGGACTGTATTCATGATATCGATCTATCCCAGGAATCTTATATGGTAATGACCTACGGTATTCGAGGCCGAGAATAACATCTCGAATGATCCTCCTGGTCTGTTGGATAGATAGTACCGGCTGATGCTGTGTGTTCGACCACTGAATGGGACCTCCAGCTAGGAACTCCATTGCTATACATAGAGGACATTGGGCAAAGTAAGATACATGGTGAGTATTGATTTAACCATAGAACAAACTCACCCAAGAATATTTTGTCCTGCTGGGGATCATCGATGACCTCAAATAAGCGTACAATATTTCCGTGGCGACATTTCTTCATGACAGTAATTTCCTTACGGACACTGTGCTCTGTACTACTTAATGGGGGGAGTCCACCTGGATTTTGCTGATGGTTTCGTCTTAGAAGCTTGATCCTGTCTCGGGGATTGCTGCGTTTAACAATTTTCAGAGCCTGAGTGACTAGTTATTGAAACTGTAAATCGCTCACGGAGAGAAATAAAACTACTGACCACTTGTCTTCCGTGGTTGCTCTCGTCTGTACAAAGAAACACTTCTCCATGCTGCCCCTTCCCAACCTTTCTACTTCGGATATATTGATTCACTCTACGGTGCCGATTCGTTGTGAGTTGAGAAGTAATCTCCACACTTTGGGTTTCAAGTTGGTTCATGGTAATTCAGTATGTGGTATGTTCGGGCAGATATACCGGATGGAGCTCCAGGCGTGATTTCAACTTCAATAAAATGGGTCGTCATCAATTGTGGCGCGAGAAAGTTCCGAAGAACACAAAATTGATCATTGACTTATGACAACATGCATCTGATTAACCTAGGCCAAAATACAATCCAGACCCTCACAGATCCGATCCTGGTAGCACATAATTTCTATCTGTTCGTACCGTACCTCCCGACCAGAGATATAAATGTGGGGGAAACCAAAAACTTTCCACACACATGTTCAGGTATGCTCTGACCACACATAACCTCGGGTTGCCGAGCAGCGGGAAGCGGAACTAATCCCGGAATACTTGGGGTGAGGAGAACTAGGTCAGTAGCAGAGGACGCCCAAAGCACGGAACAAGCGTAAAGGGGACCAGAAGAGATCAAAAGCTATTCATCCAACGTATCGGATTTTAATTGCACCAGCACGGTTGCGGGCTTCCAGTGCTAGTAAATAGTTCAGCAAGCTAGAGGGCGTCCGTCGCTTTCGAGACAAAATACCTTTCATCTCCTCTGCCTCTTCCCGTTGTTCATAATCAAGAACAAGGCGTTTAAGGTGTTGCTGTTCGACCTTGTCTTGCAGTTGGGCCGATCGTGTGTGTATGGCCAGGGCAGAAGCAGCAGGAACGGCGAGTTGGCGTGTCTACGTTTTCTCAGTGAGCAAAATACTGGAAGACGTTATATACATACTTGTTGTTTGTTTCCACGTTTTGTGATTACAGTAAAGCTCATTATTTCATGACCGTTGGTCTCTGATCCATCTTCTTCGTCCTCATCGACTTTCTTCTTGCGGGCAGTTGGGGGGATAATGGCGGAGTCCCAGAGAGCAAGTGCTGTTCTTTTGTCGACCTTCCTCGATTCTGCTGACGTATCCGTCACCATCTTTGCAAGCTCTTTTGCAAATTCAGCTTCAGCTTCTTCGGAGGGACCCAGATTTTCTTGAAGACTATTACTCGCGGAAAGGACTATTTCTTGATCCGGCGAGGGCGCGCGTTCTTCAGTCTTGAAAACCTGGAAATTAATATACGTTCTTTATCAGGTTACTCTTGCTCACCGGAGAATCTTGTCCACCCGAATCTTCCTCGTCTTCCTCATCTCTTGTGTCTCCTTCGCGTCTCTCGTCTTCGTCCCCACTGTCGTCGTCACCACTATCGCCAGATACTGTGATGTGATTTTTGATAAGTATTGGATTATCCCCGACTAAAAGAAAAGGCCATACCTGGGGTATTCTGAAATGCTGAGTTAAACATCTCGTCGACGGCGATTGCAGCCTCCTCAATCGTTTTGACTAATTCTAACTTCGGTCGTACAGCCTTATTGATGTGTGAATATGCGCGGGCTGGAACAACTGTATGGTTTGCTTACTTCTAGGGAATCCGAAACCATGAAATCGACATCCATCGGAAGGGCTTCTTTGCAATGAATATAATACTATTCAAGAGGTCAGAAAGACGCAGACGTTTAATAATGCACTTTTAAGACCTGGAAAAAGACCAAGAAGTTGTCCAACCTCTTTTTTTGAGTACCACGATCGAAACACATCCCGCATGTATCGAGAAGTACACAGACGAGCCGAATTCTGAAGAAATCGTCTGGCATGTCCAGAGGAACAGCCTGATTTAGTAAAGGTCTGCCATCCGCTGTCCAACGATTTTAATAGCGTATTGCCAAATATATGTTAAAGACTTACGATGCCCAAATGTAACGAGAGACCAGAGTGTATCAAATATTAGCCCAGAACTAATCAACCTATATATATATAGCTCTCCCAAGTACTTGATATTCGCCACTCGTCGCTGATTTGTGCTGTATATATTATGCTCAAGGCCCCTTCGAACATCTTCTAGAATTTGATCCACAACGGCAATAGCAAAATCAGGGTGATATCGTTGCAAGTCATAGGTTAACATAGCCAAAAGGCTGATGTTACCATATGTGATCTTCCAAGGTTTCGTGAATACTTTATGAAGAGTCTTGCGTATATCAATGTTGTCCCAGTCAAGTTTCCGAACGAGTTTGAGGACCTTGTCAATGGTTTTCTTTGTAAGAACATCGTAAATCAAGTGGCGAACGAAAAGTTCGAGGGGTGTGCGGTGCTTTTCTTGTCTAGGAGCACGTTCAGGAGGATTACACTGTGGTTCGAAATTAATACTCCGGTATTAAGCAGTTAATGATATCCTTTACCTGGTAGTAAGCATTCTCTAAGAGTAATAGCTGCCGTTGATCAAAGTGTTGCAAACTCTGTTTACGTCTCATTAATTCGAGCTTGTTATGTAGGATTTAGACGCATTTAGTGAGACCAGAAAATTGCAAGCCTACCATGGTTCCGAACCGTTCAGATGTATCTTCGCTCCTGAGCAAAAATCTCCCACACCCCTCCAATAGCAGTGCGATATTTTCGATGTTCGTGCCTGAAAAGTCATCTAGGCATACCTTAAATATGTGGAGGATAAGATGCGGAGGAACAACGCGAAATTTCGTGAGATTTGATAGGTAAGTGATGTTCTGATCGAGAATTATTAGGACGCCTAAAATCACTAACACAGTTGTTTTTACCTTGAGCCGGACTTCAGATAATTCTTTGACTACATTCTTCTTTTTTTGCAAATATCTGAACTCTTCGTTAAGCTGGGGAAAGGCTGAGGGGATAAGTTTCATTAAATAGGGCGAATGTATTCACAATAGCAACCAGGTCGTTCCCGATATCCGGCATGTATTTGTGAAGTGTGGCCACAAGTCTTGTATAATGTGGAAGGAGATCTGTCCTATTTTTTGCCACCTGGCTCAAGAACTAGGAATGACTCTAAGTTATCTCGCAAAGAAGAGTTCCCGAACTATAATACACACTTTCGTCAAACGCTTCCGCGCCGCTTTAGAATTAAGGAACGCAAAATCGATGGCGGCTTGATCGATCAAGGCTCGATTAGTTGCATCGGAGAGGCGAACAAGTAAGGCAGTGAGAAGCTGCGATGGTCCTTGGGGGACTAGATGCGGGGACAGCGGCGGAGTTATAGCCCTCGGTGTTCCTGGGATAGGCGTTGGTACCCTAGAGACTTTTAGGATCAGGCTTATCTAGAAAAGAAGTGGCTCACTCCTCCTCGTGCAGATCTAGGTCACCATCTAGTAAAACATTAGCTGATGGCTCCTGGTCAAGCTTCTGAAGTTCTTCCTCCAGCTTTCTGACTTCTTCGCGTTCTTTATCCAATCGCTCCTTTTCCCTCTCTTTCTCTTTTTCCTCGTCATCATCCTCCCCCGACTCACAAATTCCAAGGACGCTACTTGGTACAAAATCCTTTAAATCCTGGATATCCTCGTAAAATCTTCTTTCTTCTTCATCCTCCCATTTCCCACCGGTCACCAGTGTGTCGTCGCTGTCATCTGAAAGGTGATTTGAGTTGTTGGACCCAATGAGAATGGAATCAGATTTCTGAGAGATGGTCGGGAGTGATGGAAGGGGCAAGAAGAGCAGTTCAGAGAGGCTGAAAATAAAAGTAATTATTGGTAAATCGTTTTATATCCTTTAGGCTTACGATTGACAACTCCCTAATAATTTTTCGTATCCCTTTGTCATTTTCTCATATGCCTGCTGACGATCTTCGAAAATCTCTCCAGAACGAATATAAGCTTCGTGGTTTCGCTTGTCTTGCTCTTGGAGTCGCTGTATGCTGTCCATGTGATGTTATGTCTCTTGATAAATAAACTGTGACAGACCTTATGTTCAATAATCAATTTCTTGCATACATTTTCGTAGTACCCTTCACACATGCGTTTGAATCGATCGCGAATATCTTGCTCAACTAATTCATTCTCTTCCTTACTCAACGCTGGAAATAGGCCATCACTCTCCTCGTCACTTCGCGAGCCAGTTTCAGGATCCAGAGATATTTGTTTAGAGTTCGTGGGAGGACTTATACCAAGAAAAGGGCGAGAATATGACTTAAGGAAAGTCGTGAGCAGAGGTAGAGATGATAGGCTAGGGTCATTAGACAACTGAAAATTAGAAGTCAGTGCATGATCAGGATGTATGAAATCAATTTACCAGTTCTTTTAATGACTTCATTATCCATTCACCCCCACTCCTCCCAGGGGCATCTTTGATAATCCCTACCAAAGCTAATTCAGAACAAACACGGAGAACAGGGCGTTGTCGGGAAACACGAATATTATCCTCCTTTTCACGCTGCTCGGCAGCCAAAGATGATAAAGCAGCACGGTTTGGAGCGCTTATTGCGGACGATAGTGCTGATACAAGTGCCGGCGTAAAGTTGCTTGAAAACCGACGGTGAAGAGATGAGATGACCTTATTTTTTAAAATGGTGTTAGTCGACGAATCAAATCACGGATATTTTGGACACACTATAACCGCAGCCCAGACGTCCTTCTCCGTCTTGCATCTTGAGATTCCCTCTACGACGGCCCCGGCAATTTCATCAATGTATTTTTCCAGAGACAATGAGTCAACATCTTTGAGAATTTGGTCGCGATTGTCAGCAGCTAGCGATTGACGTATCCGCTTAATGAGGGCTGTGTGGCGTTTCAAAGAGGAGTCCTTTGTAGTCTCTTTTAATGTTCAATTTGTAAATAAATCGTTCTTGCAACTGGTAAGTAGACGGTACACACCTGGTACCGTAGGGTTTTGATTGGACGCCTTGAGTTTGGCGCGTCGAGCGTGCCTTGATCTCTCATCTTCTGACTTCGCTACTGCTTGAGCTCCATTCGAAGTAGGGTCCATTGAACGCCGAGCGTTTAAAGAAAATACTGTTTTAATTGAGGTCTGGCAATGACAAACGCTTCAAGATTGCCCTCAGGCTGACTCCACCATAGCTTGAGCTACGGGTATTACATAAGCATTGACGCGACATCACGACGTCGCCTTTACTTATTTGCGACTTGGTCACAGCATTTATTCCTTACCTTCTAGATTGTGGGGAATGGATGGCTCTGATGACTATTTCAGCGACGACATAATTTTTGATGATCAGGCTTTGGCAATTCTGGACCAAGAAGAGCAAAAGTATCTAACACAGGTCACCCACCACACCTTACTTCCTCCAGCTACTCCGCGGGGTGTACCAAGGCGAAAAACACCCACCAAAGGCTCTGTAAAACGAGATTTCGGAAAGCATCCCGAAATTCCGGATGAAATTGAGGACCTGCCAGAAATTACCCTTCAAGACGATGGTTCTTACCGCGTACATGGCGCCTCGAGCGAACCTCCGCTAACATCAACAGTCCTTTATAAAGCGAATAGCGTACCTCTCGAGAAGGACATCACCCATATAAACCTTGGGGCAGACGTTAACCATCCAGGGAGCATTGAACGGCGTGTAGTTCCCCAACAAAATGTATCTCTTCCTTCACAACATGATGAGCATAATCGACCCATGTATTCAATACAAAGGGCTCCCCACCAATCACAATCATCCCTTGGAAAGCGCTCTAGATCGGCCACTGATGCTCACCCAGTCATCCTTGTACCCGTCACATCTGTTCGGGGTGTGCCACCAGCACACAACTTCACCTATCCCCAGATATCACTGGGAAAACGTACTCGGCCATCGGTTGATGCTTGGCCAGAAAGCTCAACATCAATAAACATCCAACCTTCACCATCCGCTGGGGAGGATGCTCCTCATCCACTGATAAGGAAAGTCGAAGAACTTCAGAAGAAGTTACAAGAAGTGAGCTTTTATCCTACTTACGTGACCGTAAATTAACATCGAGATAGATAAACCAAGAGAATGCGAAAATTCAAACTGCGCTGCAAGCAGCTGAAGACGCAAAACTCGCTAAGGTTGGAGAGGTTGCTGTATTAAGAAGGGCAATAGAGAAGGTAAGGAGTCCAGCAACGTGATTTTAGAAATACACCAAACGTCACCGTAGACCGCACAAGATCACACGGCCTACGTTATTAACTTGAAAGCAGCAAAGGACCAAGCCGATGCGAGGCGAGCCGAGATGCAGAAGTCGATGAGAGAGGAGGTCGAGCGAATGAAAACCCAGTTCATCTTCAAGGTACCTACCGCTAGCCTCCTGTGAGGCTAGAATCCTCACATTTCATTTCCAGCAACACGAGCTAGAAACCACAAACCGCAAACCTCCGTCTTCAGTACGCCCTCACAGGACCTTCAAAGGGGCTCCTTCAACGCCCATGTCATTGCCAAGCCAAATTCGGGGCTGGAATCAGTCAGTTGCTAATGCCTATCAAAGTGTGCCCACAGAGGACATCCCAAAGCATCCTGCTTTATCAGGAAACACTAAATACCACCCAAAGGTGCCATACAGATCACCCGAAAGAACAAAAAAGCCGAATGCGCTACCCGGATTTCATAATGCTTTCGCGACTTCAACACCAATCCGCCCTTCCCAACAACGCTTGAATATAGCAAAGCAACGGGCAATTGAAGAAACGCAAACACGTGATGCCCCTTTTCTGAGTGCCTTCAATATTCCCGTGTCTCCTCCGAGCAGCCCTATGCACCACTCGCATTTTTCAAGTACCAATCAACCCAAGAACGCCCCAGACGAACCGGCGCTGGCACCGTCTTTGGATATTGATAAGGATGTTGACATGACAGTAGACGGTGACGAGGTCATGTTAAGCGAGGAAACGGCAGACGAAGTAGACCCGGTTGAGCCATTCAATTGGAAGATCGAGGTGCCTAGTTGTTTGTCGGTCATGGAATATAAACTAACGATATAAAAATTTCGGCACAGCTCAATAGAATTATCCTCACGGAGACCTTGCCCCCTTTCACAACACCCTCATTTCAAAATATCATAGAAGCTGTAGCAAGCCTTGAATTGCCCCCCGACACGGGGCATGTATACTCTGCAGGCTGCTCACAGATCCTCGAGACCCTTAGTACCACATTCAGGCACAATGAATTCAAAAAAGCTCTCAACGATATTTCACACTCTCTTTCTACAATGATACCGGTAATAAGTAACGCTAGACTAGTGAGTCAGTTCTACTTGCCAAATTATAACAAGGCTGTAATCAGGTTTAGCATCCACCTTTGGCCGCTTTATATGGTTTACTCACAACTCTCTGCTATGCGTTGCCCGATTTCAGCTCTGTTCTGCTGATGTGTTCCCAAGATGAAGATGGCAGTTCTAATATTATCGTTCACATATGCGAAACTATTCGTGACCACATGGAGGGCTCAGAGAAATATGCACACAAGGAAATACTCTCCAAGGAAGTCGTATCATTGCTTGAGGCACTCTGTTTTCACACCAAAGATGAGCTCATAAACAGGTAAGTAATAGCTTTATACCACATATTATCGTCTTGTTAAACAATGCAACAGGCTGGTAATCATGCCCCGCACTCAGGCAAGCCTTTTGGCTCTTTTGCACAGCTACCAGCCTACTTGGTTACTGATTCGTGGCGTTCGTCTACTTGTCCTTCTGGCCACATGTATGAGCTTTCCCCTCATAAAAAAGACCAGGATTCTACTGAACCGTATCACAGATACCCCCCTCTGTCGTACCTTGATCTCAATGGTTGACACAAACTTTCCACACATAGAGCAAGTTGTAACTCCTGGAAGATCACCACTCGTGGAGCGCCTATGTTACCACCTTACGGAGACTTATCGCAAAGATACCGAGGTGATAGCAATTACGCTATTCTTCGTATTTAGAATGTGACCCAACTTCCTACAGTGCCAAGTATTAAAATCCTCTATACTTACTTTTTTCGCATTGCTGTCACATTCCGATCCTGAGGTGCACTCGGCCCTCGTTGGATCAGCCATTTTCATACCAACAATCATAATATTTATATCACAACTTACTACTCCGATCTGGGACGATAGCGAGGAATTGATCGATGCGTCCTCACATGCAATAACTCTGTGAGTGCAGCACACTTTGCCGTGTATCCTCACTGACTTGATCACAGGGCTATTAAGACCTTGAATCAGGCCCTATTCCTGCTTCACTACCTAATATTCAATACTACTCCGGTTTTCAATCTGAAACAAAAACTTAGTTCCGTGAATGGCATCCGCCACTTCAACGGATTGACTCACACTTTTATCGTCACTTTTGGAAGATTATGCTACGCTGATACACCAGGTTGGGTAAACCAAGAGGGAAGTCGAGAATTAGTACTATTAACCGGCAAGTCACAACTTGCATATTGCTGTGTTGCATTCTGATGCCCTGGGTCAAAGACATGGCCAGAGAGATTTTAGATCTTGTAGTAGACGGGCCTGAGTGTGATAATATCTGGCAGGCATACCACATTGAGCACGATAATGGTAGCCAAACCGATGAAGAGGAATTGGAGGCAAATCTCTTGGGCAAACAATAACCTTCAACAAAACATATTCTATTTTGCATATGCTACCAACACACCCTATACAAGCTCGATGGGTAAGTTCCTTATGTCATCCTGAAGATTTTCTCAACAGCGTGCTAATGAAAACGTCAGGTATATGCTGTTGAGAAGAGAGCATGGATATTTGCCTGACTACAGGCTTGTTTTAACCAAGCTAGTTTCCTTTTTCCGTCCCTGTAATTTTTTACACCGAGGATGGCTATCGTTCGGGCGGCACGATCACAGATCTCTGCACGAAATCTGACACTGAGCCGGTTACGAATCGGATTCTTTTTCAAGTCAACCGCTAAATAAGGACATTACGAAGGGAGGGCTTACAGCAGCGTCGAAATTAAAGGCAATAGTTTCTGATGTTTGAATGGTAGCTTTCATGTTTCCAAACTCACCGAAACTCGCAATCCAAAATTGCCATAGGCATTCTTTCCAATCCGCCGCACGTGTATTTTGGATGAAAAAACGGTCTGTACACCAAACTGGGTCATTGCGCTGAACTATCATAGGAGGTAGGATGGGCAAGCTGGAATACGACGACCAGACTTGATCCATAAAGCTAACGATCAAAGGAGCTGAGAGAAGTTTTTGAGAATCAACATCATCATGAGATATTAACGGCGGGGTGGAGAGGTTGGCAGGAACGAGCATTACTACAGGCGTCGGTGCAAATAGTCTTGCTACGTTGAGGTATGAATTGGGTGACCCGTCATTGCCGTCGACATGCAAGAGATGAACCGAAACGCTTGACAATGACAAGTGCTCTTTCTGGCTGCGGAGACGCCGCAGCAGTGCTTTATGCGCCAGAGATCCAGGTATCGCTGTTGTTGTCATCAAGAGCGAGATAGGCCCTGTATGATATTAGTTTAACACGCCTAGAAGGACATTCGGTTTCCTACCACGCCATGAGGCAGCCCAGGAAAACAATAAGCCGAGCTCATCCTGTTCCGTCATCCAGATACACGCTGACACGCTCATTGCATCAACTTCAATATCGCCACGTATTAGAAAGGCATTGAAGGCGGTTGGAGGTGGCCATTGGGAAAATATACATGACAGGCGCTGACGCGTAGAAAGACCCTCAAATAGTGATGTGTTTGACCTAGTCGTCATGAATGTTTGGATCATATCGAGTTCAAGATTTGTTTTGGGTCCTTTGAAACTGCCAGTACGGCGCCGGTGTGAGGAATTGTATATCTCAACCGAAAAAATAACCACGCTTATGAAGCAATAAACCAAGGCAGCCCATCTCAAACATAGAGTCGACCAAGGACGTGCTTGTGATGGTCGTTTACTTGCAAAAGGCGGCAGGTTCACAGGTGGAAATAACGCCTTTTTGAGCAAAATTATAAACAGTGGGTCGGGAGCTTCATGCTGTAAAGATGGATGAATAACATCAGCCAAGACCAGACCCGATTGCTTGGTTGGAGGATATGCAGTTGTTGGTCGTAGACGTTGCTGAGAATTCGTGGATGAGAGGTGACTCTGAACCCCTCCCGTGTTTGATTCGGTACATGTGTTGAAGGCAACATCTGTCGTGGGCTTGTGTGTGTCCATGAGTACGACGACTCTACAAGCGATTTTCGGTTGTAGGCCAAGCATAACTACCCCACGGGGCAGGTCCCGTGATCGAGTATCAGGTACACAATCTCCCGCTTGAACCAAAATGCTCGTTCTGTGTTTCCGGTGAAACCATCTGGAATATTTCCACCTGATCCTCTAATATACGGCCGCCTCTTCTGGCCGTCTTACCTATCCGTTTTTACAGGCCACTCCCCTGATCAATGATCGGTTCTCACCAAAAGCGCAGATTTGGCTGCAGTAAGCGATACCAACACCGCATGTCCCCCCCCAAACCCGAAATTCACCCACACCTTGTGACCCACGCACAGGGCAGAGGCAATCGATTATGAGCACCTCCTGACTTCTTTACTATGTGCATGTAATCGCCCGCGGAATGCCATTTTCTTGTCCCGGAGCGTTGACCACAATGCTCTCCAAGGGTCTTTTTGCGCGTGAAATCTAGCTGGCCATTCATGGGCGTATAAAGGCACACCTCATAACTGAATTGTACAGGGAGTTGGGAATATTTCCAACACTATCCTTTGGACACGAACACCCTTTAAAGATGTGGTCTTTGTCTACGCTGGCCATTTTTTTCATGCTTAACAGCGTCTCCGCGACACCTTACAAACGCGCCGCTACTCCGGTATCTGCCGCAGAACTGTCTAGCTTTTCTCCATATACTCAATTTGCTCGAGCCGCCTACTGCTCAACCTCGAAATTAGCAGGATGGAATTGTGGAGGTTCGTTCTTGAATGATTCTGCTTTCTGCGATTCAAACCCTCGGTCGCAGAGGCTTGTCGAGCTCTCCCTGGCTTTCAGCCCACACTAGTCGGTGGAGATGGGAATGCAATTCAGATCTGTTAGTTTTTCACCTAAAATCTACAAAGCCCTGTATTTAAATAACCCCTTTTCTAAAAGACTTTGTAGGATATTGGCCGACTCAGAACACCGTTGTCGTCGCTCACCAAGGCACTGACCCAACTAAACTGTGAGTCCCCATAACACCCTCCCCAAGAGATGAACTTTCTAAATTTAGGCGTTAGCGTTTCTGTCTTGACGGATCTCAACGTGCTACAAGACCCTCTTGATACAAAACTATTCCCTGGTGTTTCAGCCAGTGTCCGTGTTCATGATGGATTTCGAAATGCACATGCTCTTACGGCTCCGAGGATTCTTGCTGAAGTCAAGAACCTTATGGCGTCAAAGGGGACCAACCGCGTTACAGTAGTATGTGGGGACTCTC
Source organism: Collybia nuda (assembly GCA_015584075.1). Taxonomy (NCBI): domain Eukaryota; kingdom Fungi; phylum Basidiomycota; class Agaricomycetes; order Agaricales; family Clitocybaceae; genus Collybia; species Collybia nuda. The sequence goes on from MU150250.1 coordinate 228,818, forward strand.
ACCTTTTGCCGTTCCCAAAAATCGAGTAACCACATAGATCGGGCATTCCCTTGGTGGTGCACTAGCTCAGCTCGATGCGTTATACTTCTCACTCAATCTTCCCGCGGGCACTTTGATCAAGGCAATGACATATGGTGTACCACGAGTTGGAAACGCTGCATTTGCTTCGCTTCTCGACTCCAAGGTCATCTATGAATTGGTGTTTGTCTCAATACAAGAATCTAATTTCTCTTCAGATCCCTGATTTGAAGAGAATCAATAACAGAAAAGGTGTGCAATAAATTTGAATATAGTCTAATCAGTCCGGTTTGCATCAACTGAAAACACTAGATCTCGTTCCAATAATACCTGGGCGATTTTTGGGTTACGGGCATCCGCAAGGCGAGGTGCATATCTTATCCACTGGCAGTGCTGTTGCTTGCTCTGGTATAGTGTTTTTCAGTCTTCGGTGAAATGTATTGTCTCAACTCTTACACCGCCAGGTCAAGACAATTCTGTTGATTCTCAATGCCAGATCAAAACTGTTCCGACCATCTTTGATGGCAATATTTTTGATCACGTACGTTGCCGCTATGACTTCGCCGCTCTCCATGACTCATATGTGGTATAGCTTGGACCGTACGAGGGTGTTTACATTGGTACTATTTTCTGTACATAGTGGGTTGTAGTTATACCGGAACAGGCTTCTGCCAATGTAAATGTATAAATATCATGGAGCCGTATCCAAGTTCTTAACATTTTGGCATAAATGGAGTGAGCTAAGTATTGATAATGCATGAAGCCTATAAATTATACAGAGAAGTAGACAACAGAAACCAACAGGATAAATAAGTCAAGTACATGCACCAGTGCCTATAGGTATCCCCTCGTATGGTCCGAGCTGATATCCATTTTATTAGGTAACTCCTAACCCAAACCAACATCACAGACTCACATGATCGACCAAACTACCGCGTAGGACCGTTGGGACAGTTTGTATCTGACATTGCCAGTTAATAGCATCGTCATTGCCTGAGAAAAGACATACAGAATGGGATGATTGGGAGGAAGAATGAACGCACCTGGGCAGAAGATTGCCTTTCCGGGGGAAAGTATATGGAGCTCGCCGCGGGGATGAGCGAAACCCATAGATCTTCCTGGAACAATAGGCACTATATCTACTCATGGATTCGATAATGAGCCCTCTTGAGAGTATCAAAAATCAAACCTTTTTTGTTATTGATACGTCTAAAATTCGGCACCTGAAATTGTTTTCAGCTATGCATGAAAGAAGTCAAATCTTATCTCACCATTTTATCAATGAGTTTCGCGAAGGCCAGATTTCCAACGCGTGGCGTACCGTATGTCACTGCATGTACCGAGGTATTGGCTGGAAGGTTAAGAGTCAAATATAACGCGTCTAGTTCAGCCAAGGCACCACCAAGGGAATGTCCAATCTATCGATATATCAACAAAGAGTCTGGTGAAAAATAATTGGATACGCACCACTGTCACCTTCTTGATGTGTCTGTACTTAAACAGTTTTTTGACTTCGGCTAGAATTATCGGAGCGGTGAGGGCGTGTTCATTACGGAAACCATCATGGACTTTGACATTTGAAGGAACATCAGGAAAGAGGGTATCGTTGAGGGGGTCCAGTAGTATATTCATATCAGTCAGATCTGACACTCTTTGGCCAGGCGTTAGAGTAGAGGGAGCAAAAGTGATGGTTACTCGTACAGTCGGGTAGGGTCGGTGCCTTGATGCGCAACTATGACGGTTTTCTCTGGGGGCCAGTATCCGACAAAATCTAACAGACCCCCGCAATACCATAAGAATCAGAGAAAGAAAGAAAAACAAAAAGTGAAAGAAACTTACATGTTTGGATTCCATTCCCGTCACCAGCAACCAATGAGGGTTGAAACGATGTAAGGGCGTTGCACGCTACTAGGAGATAGTTCAGTAAACAGGTAGACAAGTGAGGAGATAAAATCCAAACCTCCACATTCCCATCTGTGCAACTTATATTGTGGACAATAGGCAGCACGAGCAAATTGAGTATATGGCGCGAGTGTGGATATTGTGGCGCGCGGGACTGGTTTCGTGACAGGGAAGGACACGGCTGCGAAGCCAGTACTCGAAAGTAGTAAAACCGAGCTAAAGAGAAAAGTAAGTTGAAGGAGGACAAGCATGATTTGATGACAAGTACTAGGAAAAGGTACTGGTAGGGCTAACAATCGCGAAGGGCCGCCTTTAATTTAGGCGTACGGACGTGGCTGACGATCGAGATGGCGGCTATCCCGGCGAAGCACGTGGTTTACGACCCCAGATTCAAAGGTCATGAAAAATATGCCTCCCACACGTGTTGCCCTATATAAAATGCCTACACCTCGAGGATTCTTACTTATTGACTCACCCTATCCAGATTCATAGAAAAGTTCGCTAGTCCAATTACTGTCAGAACTAGTTATGCCCGTCCAAGATACCCATCCACAACCCTCAAGCAGTCAATACCTCGAAGTGCCAGACTTCGGAAGTCCGAGGTGAGCACGGTCGGGCACAAACAAGATTCCAACCGTCTTTACTCGTTATAGTCGTCATGTAGTCGCTCACCTGCGAGAAGTGACTTCATCGCCTTCACCGCTCGCGCAATTTCTCCGGGACCCTACCATCCTTGAATTATCGCGGACAAGAAAGAGTCGAACGAGTTCTAGGTCCCCTCAACGCGAACGTCGTTCTCCATCCATAATGGCGCTTGCATTGGTTGAAGAGGAACGCCAAGCTAATCACCTTAAAGCTCTACTGAGGAATGCATCGGATCGAATAGAGTATGAGATCCGAAGAGCAGACGAAGCGGACGCACGCGCAGAATATGCTGAGCAATACACAAAAAGTGTTTCTGCGAGAATATCTGAAGCTGAGACCGCCAGACGCCAGGCGGAGGCGGAGACGGAGCAGGCAAATTCCGAAAACAGGAGATACCAGATGCAACTAGAGAGTGTCGAACGGGAGCTAAAGCGTTTGAGGGATGATGTCCAACGGCTAGAGAAGGATAAAGAAGAGCTAGAAGGGTCAAACCTGAGAGCGAAGGAAACTAGTAGGCAGTACCACACCGCGCTACAAAATTTCCAGGCACGTGAAGAAGGAAAGAATGAAGTGAGGCACCTGGCACTGGAGAGATCTTACAATGAAGGTCAGGAAGAAGGGTGGAGCCTGGGTCATGAAGAAGGTTTCGTTGAGGGACGAGAGGAGGGTTACGAAGAAGGAAGAAGAGCGGGGAGAAAAGAAGGTATACAAGAGGGCAGAGAACAAGGAAGGAATAAGGAACGTCGGAACGCCCTGGAGGCATTTGATAGGTTCTTGAACGAGGAAATGAACAAATACGATGACGGAGTGAGTATTTTTTGGTCAACGGGAAACTGGTCTGTGCTTATAAGTTTCCCAGCGAAGTGAAAGGATTCGAAGATGGGCGGAATCGATATACCATTGTAATTCCGTTGTAGGGTCCATTTCTTCTCGTAGATGATCTTCAGTGTCACCCGCCCGCGGTAGGAGTTGAAGCAGATTGAGCCGGCTTCGTACTACATTACCGCAGAATTGAAACATCACAGGCCCGGGATTCAACTAATCCCATTGGTAACCACAATAGTCCTTACTGTGCGTAGTAAGTTGGGAGCCTTTTGATGATCCCAGAATCCTACAGGATCGTAAGTGGTGAAACGAGGTCATGAAAACTGCCAGGCATTGTCATGATACTCTATCATTATGATCCCAAGAGTTACATGGGGTTGGATTCGGAGATCCGGGCCGATCATCACATTTTGTTCATTCCCCTATCATTCTTCAGCCAGTATGCAATATATGTACGTATGAATTCAAGTCTTTCTCACCAAACTACTGGTCGATATAGTGACGAGATAAAGCTCAAGGTGTGTTACTTATGGCTATGTGCTGAAAGGGCGGCCCTGTTGTTTAGGGCTCACTTGGGAAATTTGGATCTTCTCAAGTACACTGTTCAACTAGGATAATGTGATATAATGAGATATGTTGAGATTCATCAGGCCTCAAGCCTCAGTCTCCATAGGATTATACTTCAAGGAATGATGTCGGCTTGGACAGCTTATTTTTTGGGAGTCACGGACTTGAAGCCCGAATGGGCCGCATTTGATGTAGGACTTGTAACGAAGAGGATCTGATTCTGATCATTTGTAACATTCATGACCACCAAACAAAGGTTTTTGTAGTGTCTTACAACACCGATCCTCAGTAGCCCCTTCGCCCTCAGACATGATGTCCTCAAACATCCCTCCTACCCCACCTTCACCAGGTGTTGGCACGCGTCGCAAAGGCGGCAAACCTCATCCCCGACTCCCCATGTCCGCCTTTAGTCCCCCGAATTCTGGAACGTTGGAATCCTTTCCTATACCACCTAGCGCTAGCACCGTACATCCTGAACTCGTTATTGATGCCAATGTCATTGTTCAAGCCGAAGATCTCAACCTCATTTCATGGAAGCAGAAGGCGGGTCAACTGATCGCTGACCGGATTGAAGGCATTGTCCTTTCTCTGCCAGGAGCAGATCTTGAAAAGGCGATCGAGCAGTGAGCGCTTCTATAAACATAATATGATGCCTTGCATCGTGAATTCTGATCCTGGACTACAGTCTGAACTCGAATACGAGCAACACCCCTATTATCTCACTCTTAGTCCCATTCAGCCTTGAAGAAGGCAAAAAACCTGATGTCCCGGCATATATCTCAGGATCGACTGTATCAACCTCACTATCGACTGTTTTCACGAAATCCACACCGGAAGGTGTCGAGAACTTGCGATGGGCACTTGAGCAGGGCCGGCCTGTTGACATCGACATTCAAGCAACGATATCAGATGCTATTTTGGAAGGATTTGAGGATATAGTTACGAAGGCGACAGCTGGTCTATCAAAAGTACCTCCCATCGTTCTATGTGAGTCCCCGTCTTTGATCGGCCTCAGGTCTCACGACGATATCATTTAATTTAGCCAATGTTCTCCCTCCTCCGCATGATCTTGAACTACCCATTGTGAAATTGATGAATCACCCCACGTATCTCGCATTTCAATCTCAGGTCGCCGCACTATCCCTTTTCCCCGATGTGTATGTCAAATTCCTCCCTCCTTCGTGGGACGCACCCACACCTCCCACACCTTCTGAGGGTGCACCTGATCCTGTTGATGCAAAGCAAAATAAGGAATGGAAACGAAGGATCAAGATGTATCGTGCGTGATCATTTAGAGAACTCTCTTGCCGTACTCGACTGACATGAACGCTGAAACCAGTGGGCCCAGTGATTGAAGCATTTGGATACCAACGGATAATATTCGGATCCTCTCCATGCCCAGCGTCAAAAGGCCCCTCTATCGCAAGTGACTGGTACGAGCTTGCCAGGGAGTCTCTTGCAGAACTTGGCGTGGAACAGGAGACTATTGACGCTGTATTTTGTGGTAATGCGAAGAAGGTCTACAGCAAAGCTTGAGTTAATTTATTAGGTCTTCATGATGTGTTACCACTTTGTACTAAATCCGTCTTTTTGAGAACATGGTCCTCGGGAGCATCGTGTGAGCGGTACATACAAGGAGGAAATAAGATTCATATGTTACTTGAGGGATTTAACCCAAAATAATAATAAAAGTGGGTCTATGAGGATGTGGTGGATCATTGTTCAACATGTGCACGAGTTTTAGCCTCAAATATGGGGCCTATGGGCCCACCAGTAGATGGTAATCCTTATCTTCCTTGTGAATGTGGGCGCGTGTAGGTGCATTTTCGAGCATGAGGCAGCTCACGTGATATCCGCTTCCCTGTTTCGGAAGGAATTCAACTTGAACGCGTCCAGGACTCACGAAATCGGTTTGTTGTTGTGGGCGTCCCTGATGCAGATGCCCTGTCTCTCCGTGTCACCATCTATGGCCATTTGAAACTCCACAACTACACTCATATATAATTACAGGCCCAAACTGCACCTTTTGCCCGTTTACCCAGAAAACGGCCAGATTACTCCTCTAGGATCAGTAATGCCCAGGACGCGCGAAGTCTCCGTCACAGACAGAACCCTTCGCGGAGGAGGCGTAAATGACTCCTCGTGAGTGTTTCACTCGAAAATACTCCAACTTTGGAATCAACACATTTAATCAGGAGCAGTCGGGAATCGTCTCCCAGACGAGTAAGCCAGCGATTATTCATACAACGACACTTATCTGAATCTCCCTGTGTAGCCTAATAAACGCTCATTCTCCCCGACCTCTGACGACGGGGACCTCGTCATACCACCGATTGTAGACGACGATACTCCCCCACCACCGGAGCGTCCAATTATCCGTCAACCAGTTGCATTTGCATGGGATGCATCGTCTTCAATATCTAGTGACCCAGTTCCATTGAATACTTACCAGGCATCGCTTCCGAACGCATCAGCTTTGAGCAATGCATCTTTTCTTCCAGGTCAAGTGCCCACTCCCCCACTGCCAGCCACTCGTAAAAGCCCAGCCACAGCTAGAAAGGGAGAAAAAACAACAAAGAAACGAAAGATCACTGAATACTCGGGACAAACTACTCGTTTTCGCCTGTCAGCGTACGATCCCACGGTGAGCACTGAACCTCCACTGCATCATGGTTCAGGCCCATACTCTGCGCAATTTCGGGCCACGCCATCTGAATCCGGTTATCAATATTCTGTTGCACCATCCCCTACTCCCACTTTGACCTCGCTATACGGCTACTCTGCCGACGGGGACTCCAGCATGTCGATATCACCTCATCCTCAATTTCCTCCTGCTGGGGAGACACGTACCGTCAATACTAAACGAGTGAAGGCAACAGAAAAAAGGGCCCCTAAGCGGAAGCCAACGACATCGAGAGTGAAAGGGGGCAAAACGAATGTTTTTGTAACACAACGCGCATCTACGTCCACTGTACCACCTTCGCATAGGCATATTGACGATTTGTCGGCCAACATGATTCCCAACACGAATAGGTACTATCGTCGCAACTACGAAAGTGACATGCACTCCCAGGATTCTGAGGATGCGGGATATCTTAGAGGAGACGACCAGTCTCACAATCGGATAGAGAAAACCTTATCAAATCCCATCGTTGTTGAATCGCTTGCTCGACATCCACCTGCACGACCTACCCCTCTCAATAAGACGCCAGCAAGCGCTGCCCGGGAACGGATATCTGGAGGAACGTCCGGTACGTACCAGATAACATGGACACCATTGTATTCTATCTGACGCTAGCTGAAGAAGTTCCCGACCCGGGAGTGCGACGACCCCTCCGGCAAATAAGGATGGTTACTATACTTATTCAAGACCTTCGTAGTGGAACAACAGATCATCAACTTGCTGAGGTAAAGATCCCCTTAAAAGATGCTGACGACTCCGGAGACGGCTTTTGGGCTGACGCAAAGGAGCTAGTAAGGTCGTCTAATCACCTCAAATGTTCTAGTTCTGATAATCTTAATTATCCCTCAGAGTGAGAAGCTTCAGGCGGGTCCCTGTAGGATAGACGGTATTAGTACATCGATATTCGGGGATTAGCTTCTAATGCCAAAGTTATCAGGACCTGCCAAGGTATACACCCTCAGGGGGAAATATCGCCAGTTTTTCTTGCGTGTATCAGCTGAGAATGTCGATGAGTTTATATCCGCGAATATTGTTATAAAGCCAGATCGAACTCTAAACGTTGTGGTGGAAACGGTTTGTGACTTGCCCAAAACCTTAAAGCTAGGCCAACTCATCTTTAACTAATCACTCGCCGTAGCTCCTTCCTCCAGGAACCTTACCCAAGCCACCTCAGATACCCAGGGACTTACGGTCGCCCTCACCAGAAGTACACGAGTTGACTTTGGACGAACTAAAAGACAACGGGGCGCGCGGGAGCTACCGAACCTCAACATCCCCCCCAAAAAATTCGAGGTCAGATCCCAGTACCAAGGAATCTGCGGAACAGATACTTTCCCCAAGTCATCGGTCACCCCTCAGATCGATTCGTCGTAAAGAAAGGGAAAAGAATGCCCGGGAGTCCAAGTCTCCCTCCCCACTACGAAATGTCAACCAGGACTATCGACCATACGACTCGCCCACCTCAGACCAGGAATCTGAGGAAATACACCAACTCGTTTCGACTGCCACAGACTCACTCATTCGGAAAGAGACTGGACTCGCCGAGTTCTTCAGAGCCCGGGCAGCTCCGCAACGAGCCTCAGAAGTCTTGAAACAGTACCGTTTCGTTCAAAAGTTGATCGATAAGCTAGTTGACAAAAAAGCGCCGTTTTCTACGGCTTATCATCTGATTCAACCAGTGCGTATCAAAAACTTTCTCTTCCGCAACTCTGACGTGTCTTTCAGAGCCATATTGCTCAAGCCCTCAAGATAGATGACCCAAAGTTTGTTTCGAATTGTACGGAAACACTTGTCCTTTTGGAACTATATGGCATCAACGGAAAACGCGGCGAGGACCCCGCCGTTATTAATATTCTCAATGATGAGACTGATCCAGAATATAATGCAAAACCAATCAAAAGGCTGTTACATCTGTTACGGAACATCGATGAAGCTTGGAAGAAGCGATATAGGACTAGTATATCCACCGATGGAACAGAAGGGGACAGCGACCGTAGTCCAACCTGAGGTCCTGCCTCTGTAGTGATCTCCGCAGCGTATCATCTCGACCTCAGCCCAACGAACGGCATGTTTCTCTGGAATATTCCACTCACCAGTATCTGATTAGAAGACAAAAATGACTAACCCACGGAACTGATCACATACATATACACAGTGGCAGCTTAAGCCCTACGTCTAAGTAGTGCTTCGTTGTGTAAAACTTCAAACTGGTCTTGAAGCTCCTTCGTTAGAATAAGACATTATTAGACTACCATCAATACAATCAAAAAATATTTTAAAGCGGCGATCAAACCACGGCGCGTTTGCTGATCAGGCTTGAACGCGTACTGTCGCTGGTATTATTTCTGAGATCATGTCGTCTAGCATCGAACTCATCAACCCCAAGGCTGAAAGTGTTCGAAGAGCAGCAGCTCTACAGGTACATTGCTCTTCTCTCTTCGATCCGCGCTTGTAACATCAAGGTCTAGGTGAATACCAATGGAGCCATGGGTCTCGCAAACGTGGTCAAAGGGAATCTAGGTCCGCTACCCATACCGTTGTGTACAAAATCGGATAGCATAATTAAACTCTTATCACAGGTCCGAGGGGAACTCTCAAAATGCTCGTGGACGGTGCAGGCCAGATAAAAATGACGAAGGATGGAAAAGTCCTATTGTCGGAAATGCAGATCCAAAATCCAACTGCTGCTATGATTGCTCGAACGGCCGTTGCACAAGACGATCAAGTTGGGGATGGCACAACGTCGGTAGTGCTGCTGGTCGGAGAACTTTTGAAGCAAGCCGATCGATTTATTTCAGAGGGCGTTCATCCTACCGTCATCGGAGAAGGGTTCGATCTAGCCAAAAAAGAGGCCTTATCAGTGCGTTTCCCCTACTCATATCCTGTTTTTTTCTTTCTAAAAAAATGCAATCTGGACTATAAGTTCCTCGACGGATTCAAACAACCTGTCAAGCTTGACCGTGCAACCCTGATCAATGTCGCATACACCTCACTATCCACAAAAGTTAGCGCGTCAATGGCTAAACAACTTGCAGCAGATGTTGTAGATGCTGTTTCAGCTGTGCGCCCTCCCCTACCATCACAAGGTCAGCATTTTGGGAGTCAGGTAATCGGTTTGTGCTGAGTGCTTCTACAGGGGCTAAGGATCAATGGAGGGATCCGATTGATCTTCACATGGTGGAGATTATGAAAATGCAACATCGAACGGCATCGGAGACGCAACTTATTCGTGGCCTTGTCCTCGATCACGGTGCGAGACATCCTGACATGCCAAAACGCCTCGAAAATGCATTTGTTCTGACACTAAATGTGAGCTTGGAGTACGAAAAGACGTAAATATTTCCCCACTTCACTTCCAGATGTCTCATCCTCATTTAAATATCTGTTAAAGTGAAGTCAACTCCAGTTTCTTCTACTCTTCTGCGGAACAACGCGAAAAGCTGGTCGAATCAGAGCGACGATTCGTTGACGCCAAGGTTAAGAAGATTGTTGAATTGAAAAACTTGGTATGTGACCAGGCGATAGACGCTAAGGAAAGAAAGAAGAGCTTCGTTATCGTCAATCAAAAAGGAATTGACCCTTTGAGTCTCGATATTCTGGCCAAAAACGGAATTTTCGCTGTTAGACGAGCAAAACGACGAAATATGGAAAGGTACGTGATGTTACCTCATTCTTTCATGTCAGAGTATTTACACCCTTGCCAGGATGCAACTAGTCTGTGGTGGGATTGCACAAAATTCTGTTGATGATCTAACCCCATCCATCTTGGGTTGGGCGGGACTCGTCTACGAACATACTTTAGGCGAAGAGAAATTCACATTCATCGAAGAAGTCAAGGCCCCGAAATCTGTTACGCTCCTCATTAAAGGGCCTAATGCACATACAACACAGCAGATTCAAGACGCTCTTCGAGATGGTTTGAGAGCAGTGAAAAATGCAATTGAAGATGAGGCTCTGGTTCCAGGCGCAGGTGCATTTGAAGTAGCATGTTCCGCTTATCTGAGCGGATCAGTGAAGAAATCTGCGAAAGGTCGTGTCAAAATGGGTGTTCAGGCATTTGCAGATGCCTTGTTGATTATCCCAAAGACTTTGGCACAGAACGGTGGCTTCGACGTTCAAGACGTGGTAGTTGCCCTCCAGGTATGCTATCCCTTATCTCGATTATCTCAAGTTAAAAAATTCTGGTTGAAGGATGAACAAGCCGAAGGAAACACTGTAGGAATTGACCTCCAGTCTGGAGAGCCGTTCGATCCTACTGTAGAAGGAATTTGGGATAACTACCGGGTGAAACGGCAAATGCTTCATTCATGGTGAGCCGAACGTGTCAAAATACAAATACACAGAGCCTCAAGATCCTTTACAGTTCTGTTATCGCAGTGAATCTCCTATCGACAGACGAAATTTTAAGAGCTGGCCGTACCTCTCTGAAACCTGATGGTCAACAATAAATTAAAAAAGAGGCATACGTAGAGTATCTTATTTGTCGAGGTAACGAGGTAATGTTCATACAAACAAGCTTTTTCATTCGATTTTGATTCGGAGGGTTCAATATATGAGTCGGACTGAAGCAAGGGTCATACATCGGATCAGAATCCTTGTCAAGAAAAACCAATTGTAGTATTGATACACCCTCAGGCATGATTACATTTGTCTGGGTAAGTTAAACGATAACAAGTGATGCACTAAAACTATTGACAACGTAGGTATGTGAACAATAAATAAAATGGCGCCATCATTGGCGTCATTAGGCATCCGAAAGATCGGAGCAAGAGTCCCAACCAGCGTGTATAAAGTTGGGGGTGGGACCGGGCTCATCTGCCGTGAAAGTGGTTGTTTTAGGGTAAAATATTGTTTTTGTGGTAAGTCCGGGGTAGGAGTGGCGGAGATGGTGTGACGGGTGGTCCTCGACATCTGAGGACCCCGCAGACAGGTACCCATCTGAGGCAGGCGTAAAACGGCCAACCAAGGTATCCGACATATCGGCATTACCCTGCGAACAGAACAAAATTAGTATATAGATCATTGAGTAGCCGTACAAGGACGGACCTCTGTATTAGAGGGACTGCCTTCTAAACACGGTGTGTAAAGGAGGCCCGTGCGTCTATTACGGGTTAAAGCGAAACCATGGTGTTGCTCAGCCTTCAAATGGGTTTCAGAAAGGGATCGTCGATCTAGGCCATTTGAAATTGGCACCTTTCCAGGTGACTCTCGTTTCTCTATGCTAGACTCCCGAGTGTCATTACAAGAAGAGGTAGAAACAGACATCCACCGGCGTTTAGCAAAATTAAATGGGGAGGGTTTAAACGTTAATGCCCCGCGAGGTAGAGCCGCGGCAGGAACTAAAATCGATGATAGAACTAGATCGGCAGATGATTCAGCCTCCACAATTGTGGCAGGCGGTGACTGCATATCCTCCGGGGTGACAGGAGGTCCATCGTCCTCTGAGGATGATTCATCCAAAATCATGGGTCCCGCCCAGGCTTGAAGAGCAAAGCTTAGGGGAGTTGGATTGGAGAACAACCTGCCTCCTTTGAAGCTCGAGGCCGGACGCGGGAGTACCTTTTTGAAAGGAAGCATGTTTTCTTCACGTCGTCGATAGGCCCGCTTGGAGGGTAATTCTTCAAACTGGACGTCGCTCTCATTTGCTCGTTTTCGCCGTGGGGACGTCCAGGTACCAGTACTATTTTTTTCCTCTTCCGCCCCTTCACGATCCTTGGCCTTTCCACGCTCGATAGCTCTTTCAGCTCGCGACAAAACAGTACGAGGACTGTCCTGAATATTGGTTTTCTTCCTAGATAAGGAGCGGGGTTTCTTCTCAAACCTTCCGTTAGGGTTCCTAGGCTGCGGTAACATGTCTTCCCCGATCTGAGAGGCGTTTTCTTCAATCTTAACCTCTGCCGAGGGAGAACGCAGGCGAGGTCGTCCTCGCTTACGTTTCTCCCCAGTCGGCAGGTGAGCAGGCTTAGGAAGACTGTGACGCTTCTTCCGTGGCGCTTCTGCAAGAGCCTTTCGTGCTCTGGCAGACATTAGCCCCAGACCAGGACCGGGCTCAGTCTTCCGTCGTTTTGCCGGGCGCTCAGTGGAAATATCCTCGCGTTTCTTTAACTTCACTTTTATTAACGTGGAGGCAGAGGCAGCAGCAGCTAATTTGCGATCCAAAACAGGCAGCGCCTTGTGTGTAACACGCCTTGTCGACGAATCCACAGGTGTTGCTTCTTCCCGCGGGGTAGGAAGGAAATTTGTTCCATGGAGGGCAATCCGACAAGGCCATGGTTGCCCATAGATTGCCAGGTGGCGCATACACCTAGACAAGACTATCATTAGGATGTGGTATGAGTGGAAACGTTGGGGACCAACCGTGGACAGTCCTGCTTGTTCTTTTTTTTCCTCGGAGAGCTTTCAATTCCGAGGCCCCATACCACTTTGGAATCCACAGAGATGACTGGCAGGACATTGGAGCATGTAGCACAAAGGGGAAGGGGTTTACCATCTGGACCTCTCGGCACCTCACGTGGAAGCAGTATCTCTTTCGCTGTTTCTGAAGCGTTTGCAGCCGCAGGACGGCCTCTCAAAGTCCGCGGCTCTGTTTCCTCTTTCTTTATTTTGACATCCTCCTTTCCAGGGCCGCCTCGACTTTTCACTGGAGTGGGTGCCGGTGTAGAAACTTCCTTCCCTTTGCCTTTACCCATAATTGTCCTGGCTGAGAGGCGGAGTGAGGACGTGGCGCGTGTAGTACGTTTAGCACCCGCATTGGACGTTTCTGGAGGAGATGTGGCATCCAAAGGAGGCGTAACGAGCTGTTGGTTGGTTTCAGCACTATCCGTGCGTTTCTCCTTGGCTTTCTGTCGACGTGTCGAAATTATGGAGCGATAAGGAGACGAGCTGCTGCTATTTCGTTTGGTGGGTGTAGACAATAAATCCCCTGTTGAGGATAGAGAACTTAATGAAGATGAGCACGACGGCAGTCTCAATGCTTCGGGTCCAGGAGTCATCAGAGGGGGTGAAGATTGGGCGGCAGAAGGGGCAACGGAAGGAGTTAACGATGTTAGTTCGGAAGTGCTATCAATTTCCATCGTTAATTCTATCTCTCCGTCGCCAGGTATGTCCTGAGCACCTGCCAATGGCACATGGTTATCATCTTCCTTGTCACTTTCATCACTATCGCTCTCTTTTTTCTTTAAGATGGGATAAACCCTGCGACGTGTTCGGCGTTCGTTCATGTTAAAATTTGGTACCTGATCAGCTTCGTCGACTTCGGTATCTGAATCGCTGGAAGATGTATCTGAATCCGAGTCCGAGTCCGAGTCCGATCCAGAATCAGGCTGAAGGTCCTCTTCTGCATTCTCCGGGGCATACCCTCCTCGACCTCGCTTCTCACAGGTTTCGCAGAGACAATGTCTATTTTTTCGTCCGACTGAAGAAGAAAAAGAAAAAGGTAAATGGTACACAAAAATAGTATTGGAGCCAACTTACAATATCCATCACCATAATGTGCAGTAATCTCCTCGCCAATGATAATGGGCCTGAGAACGCGAAATGTAATATATTTTCCCTCGCGGAATAATTCACAGTTGTTATCACAATCATGCTGTCATGGGACTGGTCAGGGCGAGCTAGAAGTGAACTGACACCTATTACTCACGTTGACAAATCGGGCCGGCCCCAGAAACAAGTGATTCTTCTTCATCTGCTTAGAATGGATGACACTGAAATCCCTCCGGATATCAGAATTCCTGAGGTCCGTCCGTTTGAGCTCCTTGTCCTCTTCATCGGTCAGGTTGGCCATCGAACCCTTCAGCTCGGTTACAACAGTTCCAGGGGCGAGATTGCGTGTGGCCAGAATACACAGTTCTGATTTCCCAGTACGATGTGAATAGCGTGAGGTGTGGGCAATTTCAATGTAGCCTGAGGGATTGTAGAGCTCGAAATAGCGCGAAGCATGGCTATGGAATGACAGATGTGGTTAGGGATGTTCTAGCATGAACGCTAGTAGAACACACGTGGCAAATGCATTGATCTGCTTTTGGGTATATGACTTGAGGTAGTACCGGATGGCAGAGAGTCTGTTAAAAGCTCAGTACAGAATAGAATACAACAAGAGAAAAACGCACGCGAGCAGCTCATCAACGGCTTGACGGATGGCATGTTGAAGAGGGCCCTTGGAAACAACGAGCTGGAGAGTTCAGAGGAGACCAATGCAGCGCGTCGTGCCAAGATGAGGCGCGAAAGACCTAGGAGGAATCAACGTGCTTACGCGTCGAACTATCTGGAGCAGGTCTTGAGCATCAGTCTTGGGAAGCCTTCGGGAAGAATCCATCTTGTGCACGAGCAGCGGTACGGTTCCAGTACCGAGCTTTTCGACGAGAAGATGACTGAGAAAGTCGTCGTCCTTGGAAAGGTCCCTCATATTCATGATCTTAGTTGGCCGCCATATGAGAACCCCTTTCGCGGATGGTGCGCTGGCCGTGGTGGCAGCTGGGGCCATCGCGGGAGAGTTTGTCGAGATTGACGTGTCGAGGGATGATGGAGAAGGAAAGAGAAGAAGGCGGTGAAGGGAACAAGGAGTGAAGTGTGGCGAGTGGTAAGTAGGATGGACCCGCTCAAGGGACGTCTTGTTGTCACACGAAAATTGAGTGACGCGCACAGCTTATGTAACTACCCGGTGACCCTGAAATCTGATCGCGTTTTCATGCACAGCTTCCACCTGAGCAACAAATTCGCCGATCCGCACACTTCGTAGTCTGATACATGCAAAACGGCTGCGTTTGTATTGAATGATGTGACGACAAATGATGTTACAAGACATGTATGAGTGCTACGACCACGGACATCCCCTCCTCCCTTCCCGGGACCAAAGGAGGACACATTCAGGCACCGCCACGAAGACGGAGGACTAGACCCAAATTAGTACACATCAGCAGCAATACAGGCAAAGGTAACTTACCCAGATGAAGGGTGCTTTCCTTCTGAATGTTGTAGTCCGAAAGGGTACGACCATCCTCAAGTTGCTTGCCAGCAAAAATCAGACGTTGTTGATCGGGGGGAATGCCCTCCTTGTCCTGAATCTTCGCCTTCACGTTGTCAATAGTGTCCGAGGACTCAACCTCCAAAGTGATGGTCTTTCCTGTCAAGGTCTTGACAAAAATTTGCATACCCCCTCGGAGACGGAGAACAAGATGAAGGGTCGACTCCTTCTGAATATTGTAATCGGAGAGGGTGCGACCATCTTCCAGCTGCTTTCCGGCAAAAATCAAGCGCTGCTGGTCCGGGGGAATGCCTTCTTTATCCTGAATCTTCGCCTTGACGTTGTCGATGGTGTCAGAGGATTCGACCTCTAGGGTAATGGTCTTCCCTGTAAGAGTCTTGACGAAAATTTGCATACCGCCCCGAAGACGAAGGACTACTCCATTAATAAGTAAAATGATACAAATGAATCACGAGTCACATACCGAGGTGAAGTGTCGATTCTTTCTGGATGTTATAGTCCGAAAGAGTGCGGCCATCCTCAAGCTGCTTTCCAGCAAAGATCAGGCGCTGCTGGTCGGGAGGAATTCCCTCCTTGTCTTGAATCTTTGCCTTGACGTTGTCGATAGTGTCAGAGGATTCGACTTCCAAGGTGATGGTCTTTCCTGTCAGGGTCTTGACGAAAATCTGCATACCACCACGGAGGCGAAGGACTAAAAGGGGAAAGGGGTATGAGGAACTCCTTCAACAGCTATAACCATGAAGGACTGACCAAGGTGGAGGGTAGATTCCTTCTGAATGTTATAGTCAGAAAGAGTACGCCCATCCTCGAGTTGCTTTCCGGCAAAGATCAGACGCTGCTGATCAGGAGGAATACTGTCGAAGAGTGTCAACCAACTGAAAATGGCTCTTGGCGAGAGAAGTACGAACCCTTCCTTGTCTTGGATCTTGGCTTTGACATTGTCGATGGTATCTGAGGACTCAACCTCGAGTGTGATGGTCTTGCCAGTGAGGGTCTTGACAAAGATCTGCATGCTACTCGATGATCATGAGTGATTGTTGAGAGATGAATGAGAGGAGTTGCCTACGTTTGTAATGAAAACTGGGTGGATGATGGTGGTTGGAGTAAGAAAGGTGGCGGCTGCGTTGACAAAGGGCAATGCCCTTATCAAGGCATGATTTGTAATCCCCACATGATGTGACTCATCACACCGTTGTTACCGCAAACGTTGGTGCGGAATACTCCGAGTCCGAACGACGTCGCCCTCCAACTTCCTGAAGACTTTCATGACTAGTCGTAGGTATATCAACGGCGCAGAGAATCGATTCCCTTGACATATTCTGTCGAGCATCCGATTTGGCCTGAGCACATCGCTTCTTGCCGAAACGACAAAATGCCACCATTAATATATGCTATTTCAAGCTACGACAGAACGTGCGACGCACTCGTATCCCTGGACCGAATCAAGTTCGAAAATCAGAAATTTTTTCACGTCACGCAAAACTGATACTTCAAGTATGGGCTTTTTTTTCGGGGTAGTGGGAGGCCAGGCTCCACAACGCGAACACCTTTGGTCCATGACAACTACCAACACTCAAACAACACAAAGACGTCAATGATCCATTGATACCTAACACCAGATACAAAAAAAAAACCTCGATAATGCTTTGCCATGGACGTGACCATCAAAGGACTAGTTTTACCCGGATGCCCTACTTTGACCAATAACTACAAATTTATCGCTCGATACGCACCCCTATACAACATCCAGACATGTCGAATTGTCGGCACTACCCTGGGCATCTTCTTCCGAGGAGCCACCCTAACCACTTTACTCCACTCGCCCCGGGTGCGCTTTCCCAGCTAGCAAATACTCTCCATAAATATTCAAGCTCCGAGGATGTGGAAGTGCCTTGTCGGCGGAACACGTTGCTCGCTCCCCTCTCTAGTCATGGGGTTACTTTCTACACTCACAGCTAAAAGCGTGTTTTTTCTCGAGCCTCCGAATTGGTTCCGGAGCTAATTGGCGTCGCGTGCGAGCCGCATGGTGGTACTCCGAGAGAGAGGACGATCAAACTTCGTTCTTCAACAGCGTCTTTCTCACAAAATCGCCTTCTTTCCTCGGCCCTTCCCCGATGTCGGACGAATGTGTTGTTCTATCTCAAGTCATCTTACTGCGATTGGGTAGAAGCGCGTATGGAGCGTGAGCCTTCGTGTAGTCTACAATCTACTTTGAGGCAATGTGTCCTACGTCCTTCCGCAAGGTCTAAACTGCACCGTCCAATAATAACACCGGCCTCGTCCAAACCGCCCAGCGAGCATGTGCGCCGCTTATCCTCAAATGCTCACATCTCCGAGCCACAATGTGGGCGTTAAATGCTGGGCATCTCGTTACCGAATCGAGGAATCATGTGAGCTGGAGGTGTATTTACTAGGCACTCCCGAAAGCAACAACGCTACGTCACTTGGAATGTCTAGAAGCGTTGCTCTTTTCCAAAAGTTATAAAGTTAATTTTTATTAACCGGTAAATTTACCTCAAAAATGGTTCAATACGATGAAAAGGAATTTTAGAGCCTTTAGGATTGTTCATGGGCCAATGGCTAATTCTTTTTACAAGTCATAGTTTCATATAGGTCGTCATACAGAATAAGGATAAAAATCAAGGCTTATGTTACAACGCGTCCGGTACCAAAGGGGTTGGTAGATTCCATAATTACCGTCTCGTAATGCTTCATTCCCTGTCGTCTGCAACCTAAACCAGGGTCTCCTCTCCGGAACCACCTGCTCCTCGGATCAACGGTCAAAATTTATAGGAAACTTCTCATCTGCACTAGCAGGTGGTATTTCTCCCCTTGCGCGTTCGTCGTCTTCGACGCCGGGAATCTCGCCGTTTCTAGCGAGGTGATGCCAATATAGGATATCACCAGGTGAAAGTTTGCGGGATGGAAGTTGGTCCTTCTGTTCCGCGGGGAGACTAAAGGGGGACGATTGGTGAGCGAGAGGAGGGCTAGAGTCTCTAGATTGTGTCGACCCCGCGGAAGTGGGCCTGCTTAAAGGATGGTAGGCGTAATGTGGTGGAACAGAGGGAGAGAGGGAACGGGGATGCGGATAGGGGTGATGATGTTGCGAAAATGGACCGGGTGTGTGTGTAGACAAATCGTATGGTTCTGAGGAGACGTGAGCATGTCCACGCGGGAATGGGAAAGAGTCGGTGACTCGGTTGGCAGACGCGAGGAGCGGGTCTGCCAATTCGAGTGGGGGCGTTGGGAGATAATCTGTATAGTGGGAGGGGGACGGCGGCTGGGAACGCAGGGAGTCATAATCTTGATAGCGAGCGTCTATGTAACTCGCGTAGAAGGGGGGAGGGATAAATGGTGGTGCGTGCGGACTCAACGTTGAGGGTACTGGGTCATATGGGATCACCCCAGGTTCATCGATAATGTAATGGCGCTCCGTGCCAACAATTTCGCTTGAATGGAATACAAACCGGTGGCCATTCGTAGCACGATTTGTCGCCGTAATAGAAGAAGTACATCGAACGCACTAGACAAAAATAATTAGAATTTTACACGCCAAGCGAACTCGGAGAGGGGACGACTGACAGGGATCACAATCATATAGCCGACAGTAGCGCCGCAACCATGGCAGCACATGGTCTGGGTGAGACACTCGCAAGTGCGTGGTGGAATATGCGACGTTGAGGTGGACGGGCGACACGAGATTCTGGGCCGGAGGGCATCGGGATTGGAGGTGTACGCGGAGCAATTTACAGGAAGGGCGTCGGAGGAATACAAGGAAATGTTCGGGCGTAAAAGTAGAACAGCCTGTTTGGGCGATGAATGGAATACATAGATGGGATAACCTAGGTGGAAAAAGGAACATACCTTCATGCCGCGATTGGTGAGGAAGGTGCGACAAGACTTGCAGTCAAGAATCCAGACCTTGTGGGGGATCGGAGGGGGTGGGGGGGTGGATGGATATGGATTGGTAGGATATTGGGTGTAGGCGGGGCGCTGAGCGAGATATGCGAGCATTTGGGTGTCGCGGTTGTCGTAAAGAACGTGGAGAAAAGAGGGGTCATTCAGGGGACGAGGAGGGCGAGGTGACCTCGGATGAACAGAAGGCATTGGAAGGGGTGGGTAATGGAGGGAGCCACGAGAACCAGTCCCGCCCTGATATTATATATAATATATATATATATCTATATATTAACTATGCCCGCGTAGATGAGGAGGGCGTTCTAACTGGAACCACGCCCATCATTCCCCAACCAGCCAATCTGCCGATCGAATAATCACGTAAGCGTTCCTCGTCCCTAACCACCATGCAAAATAACCTTGCTCTGCTTACCCAGTCCCACACTGCAATCGCTGCTAAGAAAAGGGCAAGGCGCGATCAGATCAAGGAGGTCATATTCGACGACCATGCTCGCAGGCAAGTCCCTGGTCCTCTCCATCAACCTCGACCCCTCATTCCCTTTCCCCCTCAGGGAGTTTCTCACAGGCTTCCATAAACGAAAGCTGGCAAAGGCCGATGCAGCTAGGAAGAAAGCCATTGAACGAGAGAAGCAGGAGAGACTAGAGTCACGCCGTGAGGTCTGCTGCTCCTTCTCCATTCAGCCGTCTTTGCTCCTGTTGACCGATCCCACTAGCAACGCCGCATGCTCCGAGAACGCGCCAAAGAAAATGCTGAGGAAGTAGAAATGGCTTATGGCGCGTTGATAGGTATGTTCTTTTCGTCTCATTTCGTCTCAACGCTTACTCGTTCCGGGGGCTGTGCAGCCAATGATGATGGCGTGTGGTCCGGGATTTCCGGCACCCCAGATGAAAAGGGAAAGCAGAAAGAAGAGGAATACGAGGATGAGGAACTTTTAGCGACAGTAACGGTCGTCGAGGACTTCGATCCTGATTCGTTCATCCATGGCCCTCCCCTCAAGACTAACCCAGCTAGTCACCAATTCCTACCAGTCGAGACAAAAGCAGCTGCCACACCTCGTGACACTATGCTTAAGAAGAAGAAATCAAAGCCAAAAAAAATACGATACGAAACAAAAGATGCGAGAAAAACTGAACGAACAAAACAGCGAGCACGAAGAACAGAGAAAGCCGAGTTGGCCGGTGGGAAAGCTTCACGGAAGAAATTTTCAAATGCATTGAAAAAGAAGGGAGGCTCAAAGCGATCATAAGAGGTGATGAATTCGAGCCGTCAGGCAGACTAGACACTCCCCGAGACTCCCCCGGTGCCTGCTTATGTTGGGTACATTCCTCCTGAGCTTCTTTACTACCATCGGATTATCTCCCTTACTGGTCCTCATTACGGTTTTGCGCTGTATTTCTCCTAGACTCCACCTCTACGCCGCACTTGTCCAATGCGATGATCGATTAGCGCTCGACCACCAAAATTGGAAAAATGTATTGTTTAACCATCCATCTATTTATTCGGTCGCTCGATTCGCGATTTGAACCTCCTTGATTGACTCCGAAGGTCAGAACAAACCCCCGGTCACGTCCCCGATCTTAGCATGTAAGGGCCTGGGGTTGTACCAATTTGTGCCCCTTATATTATACGTGAGGAACTGTGGTTTTATTCATTTACTTCCCCCTACTCCTGGCACCCTCCTAGCCATTTATCCGAATGAAAGACAATGTGGACACGCCATGACTGGGCTTGCCCCATGCATATCGGCATGTCACAATTCACACCGATAATGCTGATTCTTCAGAACCCGTGGCGGCTCTTCGACATCAATTTCACGCCTAGATAAATGGGTGTACACGGAATCACTTCCTCCTTTTAGTGACCCAGCACTCAGGATGGCCAGAACTATGGCACTCCACGGCATCTTAGGACTCGAGCTTGTTCGTTTCGCTTGAAACGTGGGCGTGGGTTCGGAGGTTGTCCATATGCTGTAGTCCCATTAAATTTGGATTCCTTGCAAACATACTTGTATAAAATTTGCTTACACTGAACCCACAGAACAGATTATCTACCTTGTAAGCGCTTGGAGGTTGTCACGCTGTCACAACAACGTGTCAGAATGTCACGGTTTATTTCTGTCATAAACTGAGCTCATTGCGGTTAACGGTGGCCACGCGCACAACTTTTCATTTGTAGCATCTGTGTTCTCCTCTCCAACAGCTGGACTGTCTTTCTCTATCTCACCATGAACTCTCTCTATACCTCGGGCGTTCGTCAAACTAACTCGCTTCATGCTGATCTTGAGCGACTACGCGGAGGGGACAACTCTGCATCGCTCTTGGGTGCGTTTTGTTTAGGCTCAATAACTCCAATTTTGAGGGGTGTCTTTGTTAGGGCAGATCTCTGCTTCTCTAGCTGCCATGCACAGAACCATTGACGATTACGACTCAATGGCAAAGCGAGAAATTATCAAAGCAAAACAGGAGAAGGCACAAATGTTGAGCATATCGTTTGTGTTCACTTTCAAAAAGTTGACAAACCTGCGTAATACTTTGCAGGCGGGTGCAAAAGTTTAGGACAGACTATACGGAGTTGAGGAGTCAATTTGAGAAGTTAAAATCTGAAGCTGCGGTAGACGTATGTCTTGCACTCTTAATATTCAATATCCACTAACCTCCCAAATACCTAGCAAGCGGCCTCACAACGATCAGATCTCTTCTCATCCTCTGCAACTCTCCTATCTCCGTCTGATACCCGTCGACGTTTTCAGCCCACGCACCCTCAACAATCAACACTGCACCCCAGCCTACGGCCGCAAGGCGAACAACATTCAGAGTCTCCGTTCCGCACCCCCACACCTCAACCCAGCTTCAGCAGCCGGGAGCACCATGCACTAGACGAGCATTCATTTATACAGAATACTGAGAATCGGCTAGATGAATTCCTAGCGCAGGGAAGGGAAGTACTAGATAACCTCGTGGATCAGCGGAATGTGTTGAAGGGTACTCAGCGAAGGCTGTTAGACACTGCAAACACCCTTGGGCTTAGCAGAGATGTGATCGGGTGGATCGAGAGGCGAAGGTGCGCCGTCATTTACATCCTGTATTTCAAGTTTGACCTCAAGACTCTGTAGTACGCAAGACATGTACATTTTCTTCGGCGGTGCTATATTCACGTTCTTTTGCTTCTACCTAATCTGGCGATACTTTGGATGAAGCCCTTGTACTCTTTTTGATGGATGTTTTCTTATATAGTAGTTAACTAATCATGATTCGGTCCCGCTTCAGATACTAATCCAAATTTGGAAGCCCTCAAACAATTTTATAATGGTTGTATGATGACCTAGACCGCCTTTGTTGCATTCACAAATTTAACCGTTAGTTCGCATCAACATGTATTTTTGTGGTGTATTCTATACCCTAGGGCTGTTGTATATTTGCCATGTCACGGAAGTAGCACGGATTGTGGTGAGGGCACTGAGCTGCTTGTACGTTTTACAGATTAATGGTCAGTTTGCGCGTCGTGCACCAAAAAGAAATGTAATTGAGTGGCACAATGCTGCGGTTCAGAGTAGTAGTTTCCTAACAAATATATATCGAACAGCAGGCAGGCAATCGAACAGCACGACTGTATGGCTGATAAGCGCCCAGTGCCACCCTACTTATATAAACCTTCTAGTCACTGCATTTTACTTACTCCTCCTTTGTTAAACCAACACTCCACAGTATGCGCATTCATATTTTGCACACGTTGTTCGTAGGACTGAGCTTCCTTCTTTTCGCTGCTGCCATCCCTAGCCATCACCTTTATGGTCTGACGAGTATGTCTAGCTCACATCGCCTCAGCTGGGGCTCTGTTCGCTAACAAACCCACTGATTCCTGGGACGCCGCGAAACAGCTCAGCGAAAAAATCAGGGTATATACAGAGACCAAGCTCAATGAAGCTGCTACCAACATTCCTCTTGCGGCGGCTAAAATTAGTGAATTCAAGGAAACAATGGAGAATGCTGTGGTCGCCTCAAACAAACTCCGCGAAGACATTGAAACCGCTGTTAAAGATAGCTTCAGCCTCAATCAGATCTCACATGTCTTGTCCGAAGAGTTTGATCTTATTCTCCAAGAAATGCAGGAAAATTTTCCTGAGGAGCTCCCTGAGGACAATGATAGTCGACACGCGGAGCGAGTCAAGATAGTGACGTGGGTGATGGATAATGTTGAAAACTCCCTAGTCAAGGTCACTGGCTTATGGGGAATTCCTGAGCCACATACAAGGATGAGGTTTCAAGAAATCAAGTTACACGTTACAAATGTTGTTCTTGTTGCAGGTACGTCTTCTGCATTGCTGTAAAATTTGTTCTAGCTAGATGACTCATGTTGTTTTTGTATTCTCTCCAGGCCATATTGCAGATCGGCACCCGGTTCTCACTGAAATGATTATATTCTCTGGAGCAGCGATGCTGATACCATCACCATTGATATTGCGACCTTTCTTGAGACTTTTTGGGTTCGGGCCTTATGGGCCCGTGAAAGGTGTGTAATCCACATGCCCAATGACCAGTTGGCTGATTACGCATTTCAAACCAGGCTCAATAGCTGCTTGGGCCCAACGTCGTTTCTTCGGTGGGTTTATTACCTCAGGAAGCTGGTTTTCTATGCTACAGGCAGCGGGTATGCATAATCCTGGCTTTTGGGCGAAGTTCTGGGCAAAAATTCCGGCCGCACTCGGAATTGGTAGTGTCATGTAAGAAATCACATAATGATGCTTTTGATGGAAAACGACCCGATATCAGAAGGCTACGCGTCGTTGTCTTCGGTGTAGCGGACCTTCCCAAAACTACCTATTTATTCTTGTGCCCAATATCATTTCTTCAATGGTCCTGTGAGATCAAGGATCGAGTTTTTTTAGGCTATAGTCAGCCGGTACGCCTAAATTGGGCTTCTGGACAAAACTGCAGGCAAAAACGAGGCACCTGTGGTGCTTGGAACGGATTCACGCACTCATACTTCGCCGGATCTCGTAACGGATGACTTTTGAGAAGCCTTTTTAATTCGGGTACAATAGTATGTCCTAAGTTGTCATGATCAATGCTTACAAAGTAAATTTGGATACGTATAGTAGGTTGGGTGTGATACTTATTGATAAACTGGGGCGAAGAGCTCTTTATCGTATTTCTTGTCTCCTATAATTTCCACTTTGAGACCAACGCCAGCAGGCACGCATCCTTCCCCAAAAGCTGCCTCAAGTGCTAATTTGGCTTGAAATCCGGAGCAATGCATGGGAAGAATATATGTTGGAGCAGGCCGCAGGCTCCTTGACAAAAACTCTACCGTTGGAGGAATACGCGGTGAGAATTCCGGCCCTGCGAGGTGCAGCCCGCCGATCACCTGGAACATCTATTATAAGCTTATAAGATTATGGTCGCAAACCTACCCACCCACCATATAGATCGGCCGCTGGAACATAACAATCGCATCTTTCACAACATTGACTATTCCTGCGTGGGAGCAGCTGTCGGAAAGTTATCCAGTTATCACAGCTTCCCAACAAGCTGAAGAAATTGCTCACGCGCTAAATATCACCAGACCCTTACCAGCGATATCAATGGCTGCATATCGCTCATCCATGATATGCTATGTCCGATTCAGCAAGTCATACTAGTACAAAAAGTATATGTCATACCTGCTCCTTGGTCCATTTACCACTCTCAGGACCATCGAGCCATCTCATACCACCAAGTATGCCAGTCTCAAAACTCGTTACTCGTGGGATCTCTCCACTCACCCAAACTGTGCCTCCGGCGATGGCGTGTCCTTCCGAATGCTTCTCCAAAACACCTCCCGCTTTTTCGATGAGTTCAAAGGTGGGATCAGGAGGAAGCGCGCATAGGACCTTATCGTAAGCTGGTCCTGGAGCGATCCCACGAGCATATGGACGGTCAGGATGTACGTCCACAATGCATGGATTGCTCGGCGTTGATTTTCTGAGTTTGAGGAAGGATAGAAGGCCACCGGTGTGATCACGATGCCAGTGGGATGTCATGACACACTCTATCTTTTCCACAGGGATCTTCATGGCGGCAATGTTTCGGACAAGGGATTGAGAGTCAGGTCCTGTGTCGAAAAGGGTCAGGTGTGACTCCTGATCATCTACTTGTGTTTCCTTGAGTCGTAAGATCATTAATGGTGGGGATTTCGCATGGTTTTCCGTTTCTTTTTAAGATACGCTTACAATGAGAGCAGCAAATCCATGGGCTCCTAACGAGAGGATTAGTAGTTTCTATTGTAGGGGTCATCGCCAGAATGTATCATACCGCAGCAAAAATCGTCGAGTTCTATGACAGGAACGCCTGTAATTCTATCCAGCTCCGGATAAAGCTGAACATGTTGGGATGCTTCATGAGTAAAACCAGGAGGAAGTTTCGTCATCCTATAAATAGATGGGCATTTGATACTAAAAAGCTGCTGAACGTTACATTGAGGCACACCATTCAATACAGTTATCGACGAGGAATGTAATCGTCAACTTGTTCACTGGGGCAAACGCTGGCGACATGGCAGGATAAGAAATCTTGGGTCAGATGGATCCAACAGAAGTGTGGCCCAAAATGGGCTGATCTTAGCGGCTCGTTGTCACAACAAAAACGTGCCAACCGCTATGATCAGTCAAAGAGAATACATGGCATTATCGAGAGTGATGACCCTGGAACCCCGGAAAAGATAATAAAGGAAATGAAAAAGTAATTTTGTTGACTTGTAATGTCATGCGTATAATAGCAACGAAAGAGACTCGGCCACGGTCTATAATTGATATACAGTCCTCGACGAAAAGAAAACTACACCGTCGACAGTAAAGTGAGGATGTCATTATGTACGGTGAAAAGTGCCAGCAGTATTTGTATTGGAAATAATAGAGAAAGCTCTATGAGCGTTGCCTGAGGGATGGGATGATAAATACCATACCGATCCATCCAGAGAGTACGACTTACGCCATGCCACCATAACCCATCGCGCTACCTGACTCAGCAAGTTTCCGTGCCCTAAATGCCTGAGAGGAACAAACGGTTAGTGCAAAAATAAACACTATATAGGTTTTTATACCTTGCGGTATTTCGTACGCTCATACGTAACGAGCCCTACAACAATCAAAGCAATAACCGAAATGCCAGCAAAAACTCCAAGGCCAATAGGAAGAACTGATAACTTTTTGCCAGGAAGCTGGAAGGGCTCTGCAGATTCAGATGCTGCTGCAGCGGAGGCTGCTGGGTCAGTGGAGGATGCACTAGTGTTGTCTGGTGCTGTGGTACCAGAGGCTGCCGTTTCCTGGTTTGCGGGCGGCGTCGTGGTAGGAGTGGTAGATGAAGCTGCCGGCGAAGACGCAGTAGTGGAACCGGTTTGAGTAGGCGTCCCGGACACGGTGGAAACACCCTAGAAGAGCACCAGGTTTTAGGAATATGCGTATCTATAATTGTGAAGCTTACGTGTACTATAAGTCCAGATTGAGAGGCTGTCGCAGAGGTAGCTGAAGATCCTGCCGGAGTGCTAACGCCCGAACTAAGCGAAGTTACTGATACTGAAGTAGCAGTGGTGGTAACCGAGGTGGATGAGCTTGCCAAGGTCACTGTTTCAGAAGCGGAGGTCGGGCTAGAACTAGGATCGCTTGAGGAGGGTATCGTGAGAGTGGAAGTCGAGGGGGGAGTAGAAGTGCTGGTGGACGTGGCTGTGGCGGATTCCGAGGACCCAGAGGGTACCACTGTGCTTGACACGCCTCCACCGTCGTCTGAACCTGACCTCGCATACCCGAGGGTACACTGTTTAACTTCCTCTACAGCAGGGTTTCCATCTTTGTCCGTAATGGGCGTAAGAGTGATAACACATGTCTCAGTCAATGGACCAGCAATCCTGTGGATGAAGATAAAGTGCCACCATAATTAGACGAACAGTGGGCTTACGTTTGAGTTGTGTGTACCGTCTGAAGCGTCGTTGGCGCGTTTTGGCGGACGCGAAGGGGCAGCGCACGGACTGGGCTGGACAGCAAAATCAGAAAGTTAATAAGAACAAGGAAAGCTAGTCGATATGGAAGCATGGCGAAAGCCGAGAGCGGAGAAGGTTGAGCCCGATTCCTGCGGTGTCTCGTAGATGGCAAGAACGACGAGCGTTCTGGGTAGTTAAAAGATTGGAAGGGCCCCCGGGGCTGGAGAAATGAGGGGGAAGATGGAAAAAAGAGAGAGAGGTGTGCGTTGCGACGTACAAGCTATGTGTTGATGCATTTTGGTGGCTGATCCCCCCATCGTCCCGGCTTTTTAAACTCAGACGACCATGGCAACAATGCAAACTGACGAAATGTCTCTTTGCCCACAATGCCAATTTATTTAAATATCTATGTATCTGGCCAAATTCTAGGTCTATCGCATACCTCCTTCTACCACCTTGTAAGCCTTTCGCACCCGTCTTCGGCCCCTTCGCCATTGTGACATCGCTCCGACTGCCCCCGCGATTCTCTGTGTGCCCCACTGCTCGTATCCGATTGATACCACAACATTTGCCATTGCGGCCAACAGCAGTACAGTTCGTGCTCCAAATGGCAGTGGCATCAAATTCAGTATATCTGAGACGATCTTTGGTGGCCACAACAGCACCATTACATTGAACAATGACAACACAGTGATTGAAGTCATTAGCCAGCCTGATGATATTATATCGAGTCATGTACGGTCTCTTTGACGGAATTTGCGCACCATTGGTCCACATTGACTTGCGATAAGGGGGCCCAATACTGAATACTCCCGCAACCAAAATGTACTGGAAGCACGAAACCAAGAAGAGAGCCGAGTTCTCATAATTAGTACTCTCCAGCTTGTCGCCATGTGTCGGGTTTGATGGCGGCGGGGGAGTGTACCTATTTATAATTAAGATAGTTGAACTGAAGGGACCTCGAATAAGTAAGCGCTTACCATTCTTGACGCTGCACCCAAAAGTACGCCCAGACCTGCACAGCGCCCGTGATGACAATCTGGCCCGTGATGCTCGCTAACACCTTTTTTGACACCAGGCTAGCTGTCGGCGGCTTTGGATAGATGCGAGGAAAAGGCAAAGTCCGACCCACTGCGAAGAAAGTGGATGTTTCAGAATTCCAATTTTGACAGATCTCAAAATTCTTACTGGTGACAGCTATCGGAATGATAATGAACAAGTCGATGTAGAGGAACTGCACATATTGTGTCTCGGCTGAATAGTCAAGGCGAATTCTTTCGAAGGACTGACCTGAAAATCCCCCAAAGAAGATGCAAACGAATAAAGCAGAGTAACCGAAGTAAATTGAATTAAGGAGTAAAGCGCCCTGGAGTAGCATGTTTATTAGTGAGAGACCTCGCTGTATCATAAATTGGGATGAAATTGGGCTTACATATATTTGAAACAGCTGAAGCTCGTCACCAATGCAGACCGTCCCTGTTTGATCACTTCAATGACGCAACCAATGTCAGGGGTGCTCGTAGTAAATGGTGCTGCGACGCTAGCCTCTGCTTCAGACAAGGAGATTCCAACATCTGCAGCTTTCAAAGCGGCACAATCATTGGCGCCGTCTCCACACATCAGAACGGTGTATCCCAAGGATTGAAGACGTTCTACTATTTCGTTCTTTTCGTCTGGGGACATCCGGGCAAAGATTTGGGTCTTAACCAGCATCTAGATTTTGATCTTCATCACTGAACGACTCTGTGAAGAAATCGGATACTCACGCGCTGCAGCGTTTCGAGGGGGGCGTGGTTGATCATCCATTTGAAGACGTCCCCGGTTATAACCAGCGAGTAATCTTGATAATTTATCTCGTCGGCCTCAATCGTGTGATGAGGGGGAGGGGTCAAGGGTTTCAAACTGTAATGGTCAAGTTTCCAGGAAAAGTCGTCCATGCATGACCATTCTAACTTTGATGTCGGTGTGGTGGAATTCCCTATGTATGACATATTCTTAAGTTTTCACTTCAACTCCGAATCGTTGAAGAGGGTACAGACCTCTTATAAAGACCGGGGAAAATACATGGGCAGTTTGATTGATAAGATTGCATTCCCTAGCTACACTTACAGCCGTGAGTGGGTTGTCCCCGGTGATCATACGGCAGGCCAGATGTGCAGACCGCAAAATCTGGATGGCGGGGGCAGTACCAGGCTTGAGTCTATTTTCAAAGATTATTAATCCAAGGAAAGTCAAGCCTGATTCTGCTTGTTCTCTGATCTCGTATGAGTAATTTATTTGTAGAGGTATATACAAATTTCAGACCGTTTCATTCTCTGGGCCTTAAGCCAGGATAAGCCCTCGATGCTTTTGCCTGCCATAGCTATGACGCGATATCCACGCTTTGTGTAGTATGATAGGAGGTCGTCATAATCCTGGGGGACTGTAAGGAGGGTCAAATTATACCCTTAAAGTTTGAGCAGGAGCCTACAGGAAGCTCGATCGCAAATGTCAACCATGACTTCTGGTGCTCCTTTTACATAAATTTCCATGCTGGTGCTTTTTAGTCGCTTGACGACAACGCTCATTCTTCGAAGTGAGGATACAAATTCAAAAGTACGGATGACACCTAGTTCCAAGAAGTGGGCGTGCTGAAGATCAACATCCAATATTCAGCAGGAGGCCGGATGAGGCATGGGGAACTTCACCTTAGCAGAACCCTTCAACGCATCTTCCAATTTAAACTGCCCGCTGCCGGGAGGGCGAACTACAGTCTGAACAAGTGCAGTTTGCTCAACGACTACCTTCTTGCTTTTGATGACGCCAGTCCCTCCAACTCTCCCCTCGTCCAGTGACCAGCCAGTGAACGAAAACATCTTGACATCAAGGGGATCACCGATGACCTCATCGTCGACCATTTTCAACGAGTGGCACGTTGCGAGCGCATATAAAAAAGTTGCCTTGCCTTTTCCAAGTGGTAAATCATGGATATCATCGAGAAGTTCTCCAAAGCGCTGCACGCTACGATCAAGGCCACGAACTCCTAGAATATCCAATCCATCCTCTGTCAAGGTCCCTGTTTTGTCAAAACAGCACACGTTGACTTTTCCACCGACGTTCACTCGACTGGGGGATATGCAGTATATACCGAATTTCCGGAGTCTTCCTATGGCGAAGGAAGTACCAATAGATAGGGTTGCTGGAAGAGCGGGAGGAACAACAACGGTAATTAGATCCAGCGCGCGCACAACGATAGTATGCCATTTAAGCTTCGTTTTTGTGCCTTAGAAATATGCATGACCATACATATAAACTGCTCACCCCCATCCTAACAAACTGTGTGGCGCTGAAACAGAAGCCAAGTCCTGCAATACCTGCAAGAACTGCGATGAATCTAACAGAGTCACGGTAAAATTTGAATCCGATGGGTCTTGGAAAGAGCATTGAACGTATTAAGGCTCCCTTGGTGGTGTTGAAACCTTGGAAACATAAATTAAATTAAAGTAGAAAATTTGAGTATTGAATGTTACCTGTGCGGGCTACCAACGCAAGAGCGGGTTTACCCTGCCCATCTGGAGTCAAACCGCCTCTTATCCGTACGATCTTGGTGCCTCCATATAACATGCTCCTTGATGGTTCGTCTTTATTTTCCTTCCATCGTATAAGGTCCTCGTCTTTGATGAGGACCTTACTGACAGGTACACTCTCCCCAGTAAGCATACTTTCGTTGACAATGGCATCGCCGGAGAGCAAAAATATGTCTGCGGGGATAACAGTAAATTTCGCGATAGATAGGTTGATGATGTCCCCTGGTACAAGATCGGTAGAATCACGCTCTGACCCTGGGATTAGAGAGTCAGATGACGTGATGAAAGCTGGACTTTGGTTTACGCACAAATACCATCGATTAATACATCAACTTTACAGACAAAGCGGGACATTTCCCGCATTCGCTTGATTGTCTTGGATAATGAAAAGTTAGTTAACAGGAATTTCTGGTTTTGGCCGGCATACCTTTTTTGTTTCTAAGAGAGTTGCTGTTATGCTGCTGATGGAAATAAGAGCAATACAAAATGCGTAGTAGTAATAGTCATCAAGTGACCAGAGGATAATACTCGCGATTTGGAAAATGTAGAAAGGGTGGATGACCTATTATTATTCTTGTCAGCTATCACTGTATCCACATATCCACATAATCAAAAAATCATTTGTACCTCTTCAACCAAGAGGGAAACCGTTGATTTACTCGCAATGTCAATTTCATTGGATCCAAATAAAATAAGACGCTGCTGTCTGAAATTTTCATTTATACCCTTTTGGACAGAAGCTAACCCGGTCATAGAAGGATCTCGCCAATTCCTTCATGAAGGGATGAGACCGAAGGCAGAATGGTTGTATTGTGTATGACCGACCTGATCGTCGTGAAAAGCCCCGTTCGAGGGTCGAGCGCGAACCGAGAATAACGGTAATCCACAATCATAAGATGCTTCAGAATATCGGGGTTAGAATGGGAGAGACTGTGTGTCTTGTTCAGTGAAGAGGTCGAAGACGCCGGTAATTGGGCCGTAAGTAGATCAATGGGCACCACGGAAGGAAACACCGAAGTTATGTGGTATGGGTATTCAAGGACGCGGACAGGGAAAAGCGTGATGTCCCTGTATGCAGTCTTACAGACTGTTCAGATACAGAAAGGGTGGTAATAATGATATTTACCTCAACAACAACAAATCCATCTTGAGAGTCGATGAAGGCTTTTTCGCGTCCAACGCATCGCAACCAGAAGCGGGGAAACCAGTGCCCAACAAGGCCGAGTATGCCGAATGTTAAAATACACCCAGCCCTCCAGAACCAAGCGTACCATCGAACAGTTTCAAATCCAATGAACCTGATCGTACTATCTTCATCTTCGATAAAGATTGTTTGACGACTAGGGGGACCAGGAGGCGGAGAATCACGTATTGTGAAAGGAAATTCCATATCAATACGAGCTTCCCCACCAAAAACGGGATCTGGCGATAGTAAAGGAATTCCATAAGACCCAGAGGGTGACGGCGGGTCAGATTCGTATTCCATACTTGCAGTAATAGATACATCATCATGAATCACGGCCATGGACTGAACGGAGTCATCATCGGAATCCTCTTCACCCGATGAGTATCCCCAACGCTCTTCCTCTTCATCCGTATCGAGGGCATAGTCAGACCCAGCATCAGAGTTTCTGCTACGCATAGAACGCCGGCTCGTGATGGAGTGTTGAGATAACGAGCTTCGCCGACCTCTGGAGGTTTCGGCCATAGACCCTCTTCCGAACAAATGGGCAAGACCACCGAAAACACCAATTTTGGTTTGGGGCGATGGAGACCTACGGCGCATTTTATTTCGGCTCCTTCCACTACGCCCGTCACTGATGAGTGCTTCCTCCTCACCAGCATCACCCTCTTCACTATCCGCCCTTTCTAAGCTCTGTCTTGAGACTTGGCTATCTTTGCTGGACCTGCGGCTCATAGTACTTTTTGCAGAGGCTCCAGAATCACGACTTCTTCTCCGACTCCGCGACCAGTTGTCACTACTTCGCCTCCTAGTGTCCAGATATGACATTCGGGATACGCTACTTGGATTGGCAAAATGACCTGGTCCATCAAACATGGCGCCTTCCCCGCCTTCTCCGTACGTAATGCTGTATTGTGAGTCTCGTCGAGAGCGACGAGTATTGGCAAGAGCATTATCAATATCAATAGCAGATGCACCCTCTGTATAGTCGTGGGACGTTGGTGAGCTTGCGAGTCCCACCATGGGTGCCATTTCGTACGCGTCCTCCGCAGCAGCTATGGCTGGCTTTCCTTGTGCGTTTGTTGGTCTCGACGTTGTTTTCTAGCTACCACTAATAGTGGAGCATTAGAATGGTCGAAGCCGAGAACGAAATTATGACTTGTCACCAATAGTGTGCAAACAGGGCTGACCCAATTTGGAACCAGATGTGATCACGCCTCTTCTGTTGGGCGTAGGCGTTGGCACCAACAGCGACTCAGGCCGCAAGCTCGGACTTCTCAAATATAACACATCGATAATTGTGAACACTTTAGTTTCAAAAAAAGATTTGAATAATACATCAGGGGGTGGTGAATGGTCACTTGTCCGTTATCGTGATTATGGCGAGAATACTACTGACGTTGACTGCAGAACCGGCCTTAATAGAGGCCGGTTCTGCGGCGATATTTATAACGCAACTTCAACTTGATTCTCATCTCAACTTTAGGTCGAGACATGTCAGCATACAACAGAGCGCGGCTTCAACAGCAGGCTGCCGAGGACACATACAACACGACTACCTCTCGCATCCAGAGGATACAGGCACAGCTCACAAATGCACCTCAGGGAATAAGATTGAAAGACAAAGTTTGTATTATCACCGGCGTGGGGTCGTTAAAGGGGATTGGGTACGCCCCCAATATCATTTACTTCGCAGTAATGATCAACGACATCATATGTTCTTAGACGTGCAGCAGCCATCCGTTTTGCCCATGAAGGTATGTTGGCCGCAGAAAAGAATAGTAATGTATAGATACAATTACCACTGAAATAAACCAGGCGCAAAACACCTCTATCTGATCGACTATTCCCCTGATAATCTCCCTGAGCTAAAATCAACAATAGAGAAGGCATACCCAGGTGTAAAGGTACGCTAATTTCTTAACTTGACACTTATATCCAGATTTTCCCCCATACAATAGGTCACCACCTTACATGGTGACGCAGCAGACGAAGGCGCCATCTCGGGCGTCTGTTCGCAAGCCTTGCGGGAGGAAGGTCGACTCGACGTTTTCTTCGCCAACGTACGTCCAAATTCGCTCGCTAGTTTCCTGTGTGTTAAATTTAGATCACAAGGCTGGTGTTGCATCGAAGCAGACTCTTGCGGACACCTCTTCCGAAACATTCATGAACAGCATGAGGGTGAACGCCTTGTCGTACGTCTTATTTAACCAGTGCAACCAAAATCACTAAATGCCATACAGATGTTTCCTCGCTGTCAAACATGCCTCTGCAGCCATGCAAAAGACAGATTCATCACGAGGAAAGGAACACGGTGGTGGAAGTATCATTATGACAGCATCTGGTCCATTTTCCCCCCTGTCCTTCTTAGTTCGGTATTGATCCCCATATCGACAGTGGCTGGACTTCGTTCCGGTGCTGGGACCGTTGACTGTGAGTGGGATTCGGATCTTTTATCTTCCATATTTACAAATACTAAAAATGCCTACAGACAGTGCTAGTAAAGCCGCGTGAGTCGTCAAAACGAACAGTCATGAACTCTTTGACAAACGGGGTCGTAGTGTGAACTCTATGGCAAAAACATCTGCATACCAACTACAAAAACAGGATATCCGTGTCAACTCTATCTGTCCAGGCCTTATAGAAACTGGTATGACGGGCGATACTTTTGAGTATGCTCGTCAGCGTGGAACGGCTGGCAGAATTGGACAATTAAACCCGTTAGGCCGGTTTGGCGTTGCTGAAGGTTGTTCTTGACCTCTAGACTCTACTGAATGGTAACTAATAATTACTCAGAAATTGCCCAGACAGCAGTGTTCCTAGCTTCGGGTAATTTGTACCTGATTATAAGCGGACTTCTCACTGACAACAAAATACAGATGATTCTAGCTATGTGAATGGGCAAAATATTGCTGTGGATGGAGGCCTGTCGGCATCCCACCCAGTGATGCCTGGTAGATGGGCGTAAATTTCCGCCTTTATCGTAGGGATGACGCACTTTCCATAATTGAAATTTTAGTGATATACCAAGCACTTATCTAAGAGCTTGCATAATTACTTATGACCAACAACGTACGCATTTCAACTTTGGTTCAAACCCCTAACCGAGTATCACTATAAATACTGATCCTTAAGTCAGTGAGAATAAGGCTGGATTATTGCTATTAGATCAAGATCAGTCAACGCTATAGATGTTCTACACGACAGAACAAAAGAGTATTATGATAGATTGAGCCCCGAATGTCCATATCTATTTACTCACCTCGACGCCGTACCCCAAGCGACCAACAAGCATTAATAAGGAATATAACCACATGTCACCTAAGTGGTTTTGATATCCCGCAACTTGAAAACTAGAGGTACTCGAACGGGCCTGATGGAGGATGGTAGTCTGCCTCTGGTAGCTCCAAAGAATAGATACTCACGTCAAAGTCAGACCAGGCTTACTTGACAAAATTCTATCTCTCCTTGCTTGAAAAGTCTCTCCAGAGAATTGGGGCTCTTCCTTCACCTCAACTTTGTATCGAGATATCAACATGGTCAAAATAGCAATGCCCTCTGTCTCGAAAAACCTAAGTACAAGTAACTTATGAGTTTACTAAAATATAATGCACTGGAAAGTTGACTAACTTTCGTCCTAGACAGGCACGCGCACCTGATCAAGGATCAGAGACAGTACATAATCGAAGAAAATCTTCGCATACCAGCACTAAACGGCAAGAACGCATCACGAGGCCACTCCTGGAGGAACCGCGCTGGCTTGAAAGTTTCAGGATCTTCCCAATACCGGGCTAGCCAATGCATGAGAATCAACTGACTGTCCCTCTTCATAATGCTGTACCCACGATTATAATGCAACCCCGGGACATCAATGACGATATTTGTTCCAGTTGGAATGGGGACAGCTTTCTTTTCCCCCTGGGCATTGGTAGCCATAAGAGAAGTGTCCTCGGCGCTTTCCTTCGGGATTCCGGTAACCTTGAGGGACCAAAAGTATAAGCGGATGACCCAATTTGATGAGGAGAATTAAGTTACAGGTGGGTACATCCGCAGAGTCTCATAGAATACACTGGTGACATGAGTCTACTTGGCATGTATAGTTGTGAGGAAGACTTACGCCATCGACTGTGTCAATAGATTCATATCCTCATAGGTCTACAATTCACAGATAGATCAACAATTCGTCCGTGGAAGAAAATGTCACGTACTGGAGTCCGACCGTCCGAGAGTACCATTTTAATGTGTTGATGGAGTGTTTCTTGTTCATCTTGATGAAGCGCGAGTAATGCGAAAGTAAAGCACAAAGTATGTGCCGTGGTCTATGAAAATTTTAATATTTGGGTGGATCCCAAGGTAAAGAGCAGTGAACATTCACCTCATGTCCGGCGACGAGAAAAATGAAGATGTTCCCTAAAAAAAACCGTTGGAATGGGTAACAAATGTGGCATAATCACGAAAGTATACCGATAAGTTCACTCTCGGTGAGCTTCGCTTCGTCAGAGTCTTCATTGTTAGCAGCCAGTAGGCTGCTAAACAGGTCGTATCTGATTTCTTTCTTTGAAGCTTGGCGATCCCTGATCATCTCAGACATGTATTGCTGCGTCCCACTATTATTCCTAACCCAAAAAAAGAATATTCAAAGACGCACATGAAGTTCGTCGAATGCAAGTCTGACATTCCGCGTTCGCTTTGTCAGACCAAGAGCTTTATCAGGTACGATGAGCTTCAAGAATACATCAGTTGTAACGATGTGAAGGGCATCTTTGAAGGTGATTTGATGCCCGATGGGCAAAATTGCGTCGTCCTGCCACGAAATATTGCGGCCGAATCCTAAATATCATAAATGGATGGACAGAATAAGAGCTGGGATGGAAGAAAAAAACGAACCCGCAGCGCCAATCACAAAGAGTGCAATCTGATACTAAGAGATTAGCGAGAAGACAACTAGTCAAGGTACTCCCTCACCGGTAGTGTAATTTCTACACAGTGGTCTGTCGTTATCACAGCCTGGTTTCCCCAGACGTTTCGGAAAAGGTCATCCATTATTTTGACAGTCTCGTCCCACACCATTTTATTATTCCTCTGGTAGAATTGTTAAGAGGACGCTTTGGGGCAACAAAGTAAAAGCACTCGGGACTAACATCTGAGAAAGCGGGGGCTGAAATCTTGCGATATTTTTTCCACTCGTCTCCCTCCGAGGCAACAATATTACGACCAAAAAAAGATAAAACCGTGTACTGGTGAACAGGTTTGGGGAATCGTGACCTTGACGTCGAGACCTCCTGTTTTTGACATCAGCAACGGACCCTTGCTTCTGCCTTCAGAGTGAACAGACTTTGATAGTCGATGCGTCTGCGAGGAAAACGGTAGTTTTGGAGCGCGGCCATGCTGATACCTAGATGTAGAACATAAGTACACATATGACCAAGAACGAATAGTGCTAAACACACCGCTGAGATCAAATCCCAACCGTAGGACTCGAACACTAGCACTATTCAGTACAAAAACACTCGAAAGAGGGCTAGAAACCCACCCTGGTATTTTCTGCGAAAGAGAAAATTTCTTCCAGGGGCTATACCGGGGGTGGGAGGAAGAAAGTTTCCTAAAACGCTCGTTTGCGAAAGCAATGTTCGGTAGCCAGCGTGGTTGCTAATATTTTGTTTCCTAGTCAGTATTGTGAGAGTCGGACCAGGCACAGGACAGACCCGATCGAGCGTGTTGCGCGCATGAAGTCAAGGAGTTTTTGAATAACATATAGGGCGCCCACAGAGAATACGAGTAGGAGAGTGATTTGCATGGTTTAACAAGAGGGAAGCACTCAGAAATAAGTCACCCCGAATGTATCACAAGCAACATCATTTGTATATACCAGCCGTGAGATCCTGTGCTGATTTTCAGTGAAAACTGTCATAGTGCTGATCATACCGGGGGATATATCAGCCGGTCTTCAGGTCACCAAGAATCGTTATCCATCACCGGGCAGCCACCGGTATAACATGATTGTGGTTATGAATCAAAGCACCACATGTGCGAACATGTATATATTTGACCCAGCAAGCGCCGTCCTACGAGTTCATACAGCGAAAGGCCACCAGTCAAGATATCTCACCGTCCGCTGAAAGAGCCCCGAGAATGCCAAAGCGGCGCACTGGCACCGATAAATTTAAATAAGCACTTTCCTCGGACACGGCTGTTGTGTTGCTACATGACTTTAAAAATAGAGGGCGTGTGAAATTTGTTCCCCGAGAAGCCCATAGGGAACGCTGCCTGTATCAGCCAAGAGGCGAACTTCGCAAGATCAAAATCTCAGCTTTCGAGGTTGGGTTGCAATTGGATTCTATGACGTACGCCAGGGGAATCAATCTGAGGAGTTTCTTTTGGTAAGTACGCGGGATAGCAACAGGTTGTAAATGTAAATAGCGATATATGCATATCCAAATGTACAATTCTCAAACGTTCAATATCCAGGTTGCAATCATTTGATCTCCATGAGTTTGCATTCTGGCCAGTTCTGGTCAGTTCAGGTGTACTTCGTAGATACAATAAACTGACCAAAGATAAGGGTAGCATTTTTGGGGATACCATCGGTGCCTTTTTTGCCGTATGCCATATTTGGGGGAAGCGTCAGTTTCCGCTCTCCACCAACCTGCATTCCTACGATTCCCTCATCCCAGCCTAGCAGATGCTTTATGAATGGGACTATTAAAATAGATAAAAATACAACTAGGACATACCCTTGATAACTTCCCCCTTGCCCAAGTGGAAAGTGAACTATGGACAGATAGCTCAGAAAACACACCATGATATGTCCGAATACAAATCTTACAGGTTTGCCTTTCACATTTTGGTCGAATACTTTACCATTTTGTAGCTTTCCGATATATCGCATGCGGACAGTATTGCCTTTTTTGGCCATAGGCCCAGTACCGATTTTGGAGTCCAGGACTTTAATTCCGCCTACGATTTCTCTCTCAACGGCTTTTGAAGTTTTTTGGGGAGCAGCAGCCTCTCCCTTGTCTTTCTTTTCCTTTTTCTCTTCGGGAGCAGCAACAGGCTTGCCGTCCTCACCCTTCTGCTTTTTCTTCTTCTCAGTCTTCGATGTGGGCGTGGGTTTCTCAGCATCAGAATCACGTGCTCGCTTTGTGCCTTTCGTGGGCTCATCGTGCACTTCCTCGAAGCGGCTGCTCGTGGATTAACTATTAACACACATAATTGTCATTTTCTTTATATACGTACCTGGCATCACTATCGAGCTCATCCGCGTTCATTTCGACGTCAGAACTGACTTCACGGAGATCGTAGGCGTCCTCTGATTCGTCGTCTGAATCCATATCAAAGGGGGGTGGGTCGTTAATGCTTTGTTCTGTAGTATAAACTAGTTAGTAACTAAAACATGCCATAACCCCCAGACAGACCAATATAATTGCCGGTTAGGTATATCGTACTACAATAGAATTGTGAGCAATCGTAAAAGTACAGGCCGAGAAAAGCTATACTTTTTACCCAGGACCTCCAACAAATACTCTTCCTCCCCATGGAGGACAATATCGGTCACGAATTGTTCGATCTGAAAAATAGACACTTATTGATATATGTGGAAAGTGAGTAATATATTTATTCAATGCACCTTCCCAGGTGTCAACGAGCAGATAATTGTTTCAGACGGTCCAGAGCTGTTCGCATTTTTTTCATCATCTTCGTCGTCATCGTCGTCGTCATCAGACTCTAATTGAGTGGGAGGTTGGAATGTCAACTTCACGGTTGTACGTCCAGACGCGTCTTTAAGTTCATGACCGAGCGCGACATTCGTAATCTTGAGGTCAGCCTGTGGCTCGAATCCCACAGGCTTTCCAGGCTCAAGAACAAGACTCCTATACATGTATGAGCATTTTTCTTTAGATTCAGACGCGTGAACCATACCAAAGACCGATTGCTATTGCCATTTGTGACGATGTTCAAATTTTTGAATCTGAAAACTTTTCACTTCGCTGTTTGTCCTCCACTTAACATTCAATCTCCGTTTCAAACTGATTTCCTCAGCGTTCAAGCACTCATCCCCAAATTGTGTCGAGTGATATAATGGTGAGTAGCGCGCTTGATCATATCCTAACATATATTGATATACAAAGAAGTCCAATGTACTAAGACCATACCTAGCCGCAGTGAGATCAACCTTAACTGCCGCGTTAACGTTGGAAAACTTCGCATCCCAGGTAGGCAATGTGCGACCGATGAGACTAGAGGACCTAACGTGTTCAAAGGTTGTAGAACGGCATAATAAACCTGAAGTTGAAGCAGGGTAACATACAGAACTTTCAGCTCGGCGTTTGTTTGGGTTGATCAATACACCATAGGGGATCGAAGGAGGTCCTATTGAATCCTCTGACGATATCAAGAAATGAGAACGAGCGTGTCCTTATCGAACCTTCGGTTAATTCGATTAGACTTAGCATCAAGATCAAGCAGGCGGATGAAATTGAACGTATCTTATGTCACCAATTTACGCGATTTATGATGCAAAGAGCAGAAAGCTTCATCGTACTGCGGAGGAAACCAGTTCAGGTGAGTCTTTGACATGGATCATTTCATTCGTGCTTCTTATCGCCTCTTAGGGATATGATATATCTTTCTTGATCACTAATACACATACGGAAACGATGTTGAAGCATAAAATCGTAGATTTCATCATCCAGTGCGTGTTTACTACGATGATCCCCTGACCAGTTTCCCATCACTGTTTCCAGATTTATGGAGGAGGTTGACCGGGAAATTAGCGAGATGAAACTTAGCCTTAACGCTCGGGCGCGCATTGTTGCTGAATCTTACCTTACCGCAGTAAGGAACCTCTTTTATCAAGATCCATCTTAATCTGACGTCGCTCCCATGGCAGTTCAATACGTAAATTGTAATTTACTCTTCAAAATTGTTCAGCGCCTATGTATTATAAAACAATTCAAGTATCCAAGTTGTTCCGTCGCCATACAACCAGTCTGATATATATTACCTCGACAAGAGCGTCAATCTCAATTATCCCTTCTCTAGATACGATCGAACATAGATTTCTCCAACCTCGCTTTCGCATAGC
Source organism: Collybia nuda (assembly GCA_015584075.1). NCBI lineage: Eukaryota > Fungi > Basidiomycota > Agaricomycetes > Agaricales > Clitocybaceae > Collybia > Collybia nuda. The sequence goes on from MU150250.1 coordinate 270,147, forward strand.
TTGTCCATTCTTGCTCTAAAATGCTATAACTCGTGACATCCCTATATCGTCCCTCGCTCTCTTTCCAGGCTTCTCTCCTCTTACCCTCCAACTTTGCGCCTAGTACGTTTTCCAACCAAGATCGCATTGGCAAATTATCCTCAGACGTCTCGAAATTTCCCCTGTGTAAATTTTTCTCCTCAAAGGCATATTTTAGAAGTGTGTAGAGTGCTTCCGTAGCAAATCCTCCTCGTTGCAGATCTGGAGAGACAAGAATTCCTGCCTCGAATGACTCATGCTCTAAATCCACATTGAATATACCCGTCGTTCCTGCAAAGGTAGTGGTCCCATCTGGGTTTACTATATGTATGTTGAAATCGATGATCTCTGGCTTCTCTGCTCGTTGCTCTCGTCGGTTACGTGTATCCTCAGGCGTCACTTTTTTAGGGAGGAATCGTAGGTATTGGAGGGACATCGGATGTTCTCGAACTGCAGCCGTTGCTTCATCGTCTTCGGAGCTTGGGTATACAAGGCGTATTCGACCAGTAGGAGAATGCAAGATGGTGGTATGCTGGGGCATGACTCGGACTGGGCTTCCGTCGTGATATGATCGAACTAAAATAGATTAAACGGACTATTTGGCTCCGTATGTGCAAGCTTGGTTGAAGGGGAACTAGTACGCGTCCAAGCCGCGATTGGTGACCCGTAACCTAATATCTACATCTGAGCTTCACTTCATTTCTCGTCCAATGTTCTCTCCAGACTCCTCGGACATTGTGTTCCCAGAAAATGAAAACGAATCGAGACTTTTATCGGAATCGCCTATTTTATTGTCCTCCCATACGGGACCGGGTGGGGACGACTTATCCATATCAGAACTGTCCCTACCAGACCGTACAGCTGCATTCGATCAACCCTTTACCCTCTTGGCTCCCTCGCAGGATGAACCGACGACGCCGACACGTAGCGATTCGCACGATGATAGTGATCCTGCTGAGGCTGAGTTTGGGGACGGATACAATGACGATGTTGATGATTTCGAACAGTCGGAGCAGGAAAAGCGCCTCAAAGCCAAGGCGCGCGAGGAGAAACTCCAAAGTGATATTTTTATTTTGAGAAAACTTAATGCTTCCTTCGCGTCGTTTAATGAAGCGTTGCAGGATACTAGATCGGCCAACCAGGTGCATATGTCGCGATCTCTCTGGTTTGATAACGGAGATTAACGCCCACTTCAGCGAGTTGCTATGCAGTTAGAGCAAACAGACGCGTTATTGAACAAATATATTCATATACTTTCCACGTCTGAGGACTTTGCTAAGTTGATTTTGGATGAGCAATGGCAAGGCGCTGAAGAGGTGAGTGAGTCGTTCCACTGGTTTGACTTGACTTACCTTTCTGTCAAGGACGAGGGTGTTCTTGAGCGTGAACGAGTGGCTCAATTAGAAAAGGAGCGTCGGGAAGCAGAGGAACAAATCCTCGCCGCACAACGGGAGCGGGAACAACGCGAAAAAGAAGAGCGAGAACGAATGGAGCAAGAAGAGAGAGATCGTATTGAAAGAGAGAAAAGGGAGAAGGCGACAACTCGCGGGGGTATTCGGGGTGTACGCGGGACTCGCGCTTCCATGAGAGGCACACGGGGTACCACAAGAACAGGTATGACCGGCGCCTTGTATGGGATCGTCAAAGGACTCAGCGCCTCTTGCAGGCTCAACCGGTACAACTGCCGGTCGCCCAAACTCCATTTCAGCAATTTCCAGTGGAAATCCTTCCAAACTGCCTACCGCGACTGGGGGAGTGCGAACATCTACCATGGGACCATCAACGCGGGTCCCTCATAAACGAACATGAGCCGTTCTAGTGTTGGTTCGACATACGGGTCAATCAGGCTACAGCCAATAATCACCTATCCCTTGGAAGTCACTGTCCCAAAAACATGCTTCCACTTCCACTTACAGCATGTAGAGCCCTCCATTCAATAATGGCGGTGCTCCAGAATCCAGATGGTTTATCGGGGTGTTTGCGGTGCATGTCTAAGTGAGGTAGGACCTCTGGTGAGACTGACACATCATAACCACATTTGTTGAATCAACCTATTACCCCATTATTACAGTTGAAGTATGGCGATATCCATATTCCACGGTTCATCTGTCATATGTAAGTTGTTGGTATTAAATATTGCTATTGTAAGGTACATAATCAAGGTGGTTTCAAGGAGAAGCTTTGATTGTGAACGTAGGACTCCAGTTTCCAGAGTCCCCATACACTGAGAGATGTCAATATTTGTCACGATCACAACGGTGAGGTTACATTTTACTTACATACCACACGGTAGTCATCTCCTGGGTCAACGTCTGGAACAGTGAAATTCACTGTACCAGATAAGATGTCGAAATTGTCTGCAAGGATTACTACAATGGGGAGATTAGAACTAGAAATACGCAACCTGGGACTGGGGATGTACTGTTCAACAGGGTACGGCCGCCTTTTCTCAGCATGATTTTGCCAGATGGATTTGTAATATTAATGGGAGGAGTTGGCGATGTGGTATTCCTGTTTCTCGCATAAGGCCTGAAGCGTTGGAAAAAAACTAGGGTCTAACCAAGAAACAGTAGTGTTTTGTCCAATTTGCCAGATATCATGTTCCATTGGCTTGAGGATGGGGGGCACATAAACATCCCGTGTGACGACGGGGGCTGCTTTGGCAAAGGACGTAATTTGTAAGGTAATAATGAAAGATAAAGTCGTAAGAGTCGTAAAATTTTTCATGAATGTCATAATGAGTGTTGTATCGTATTAGGTCGAAGTTCGATGTTTTATACCCTCGGCGCAAGGTTTCTTGATCATACCAACTGAAATAACCACATCACGGGGAGCCACGGTGATGATGGCCGCCTCCACGTCGCAACGACGCAAAGCAGTCGACATGCCTTTTTATTTGATGATGGGTTGTAACCGTACCGCTGCTCATTTGAATCATACTCTGTTGCATCTTGTCCATGTTCGTGATTGATTGCTGTGCAAAAAAAATCAGATTTCGTGTGGGCCTCTTCCAGATCGTCTTGGTGGTAAGGTAAGACAAACTCAACTTCCTAGGGGCTGCAGCCGTAAGTGGCATGTTGACAGATAATTGAAATCTCGCTCCTTCAAAGTTGTGACAAAAGCTTGCAAGTGTAATGACGTCACACCAATGTGACATGTGTCCATAGGATTTTTTGATTTATTTATTTAAAAAGCTTCAACATGCTTCCCCAGAAACGCAAGCGTCTGGGCGATGCAGAAGACGATCATTACTCTGAAGTATCAGCCTCGTTTGAACAGCTTCAATCAGACGATGAAATTGATATCTCTTCGGCTTTAACTGGAAGAAAAGCGAAGTTTCATGACCCAGAGGAAAGTGATGATGATTTTAACGAGTTTCTTCTGGACTCCATCGCGAAGCGAGATATTAAAGGAGGTACAGAGGTTGTAAAAAAGGCAAAGGGGAAAGGGAAGATCATAAAAGGAGAATTAGGTGGAGGAAGTTTCCAGAGCATGGGTGAGTAGTCCATGTACTATCGTCTCCATAATTTTCTAATTGAGAAAAAACTACAGGTTTACACCCTGCTCTACTACGTTCTTTGACTCTCCAAGGGTACAGAATACCTACTCCGATCCAGAGACTCTCAATACCTCCATTACTTGCGAACCCTCCCCGCGATCTTGTTGGTATGGCTCGGACTGGATCTGGAAAATCACTAGCGTATATGATCCCTCTGGTACAAAGACTTGGCGGCCGCCATGCTACGACTTTTGGCGCAAGAGCCTTGATCTTGCTTCCAACGAGAGAGCTAGCTCTTCAGGTATTGAAGGTTGGGAAGGAATTGGCTCGTGGCTGGCACTCAAGTCATGCAGATCATGCCGGAGACAAGGAAGGTGAAGATATGAAAAAAGGCCAGAATTTGCGATGGGGTCTTGTAGTTGGCGGTGAAGGGTTGGATGAGCAATTTGAGATGGTCACTAATAACCCTGACATGTATGCTGAATGCTCATCCCACATTTCAACGCTGATATCCTAAATATAGCATCATCGCAACGCCCGGTCGTTTGCTCCATTTAATTGTCGAGATGAACATGGATCTCAAGTCTGTCCAATATGTTGTTTTCGACGAAGCAGATCGTCTTTTCGAGATGGGCTTCGAGGTTGCCCTAAATGAAATTCTTAACCGACTTCCAACCTCTCGACAAACACTTCTTTTCTCTGCTACACTCCCAAAATCTCTTGTAGAGTTTGCAAAAGCTGGATTGCAAGACCCACGGCTTGTTCGACTTGATGCGGAGAGCAAAATCAGCTCTGATCTTAAAATGGCTTTTTTCTCAATCAAACAAATCGAGAAAGAGGCATGCCTCCTGAGCCTCCTTCGAGACGTTATCAAAGTGCCTTTCGGGAGTTTGCATACTGAGGTTAAGGATGATGGCCCGGAAACAAAACGAAAAGGAAAATCTAGGCACCCCGAACAATTTACGGCTCCCCACCAAACTCTTATCTTCGTTGCCACGAAACACCATGTTGAATATATCATGACCTTGCTGACCACAGCCGGATATGCAGTTTCCCATATCTATGGATCCCTCGATCAGGCAGCGCGTACATTTCAAATGGATCAGTTCCGCAGAGGCATCACTAGCATTCTTGTTGTCACTGATGTTGCTGCGCGGGGTATTGATATACCCGTTCTCGAAAACGTTATCAACTATGACTTTCCTCAGGGAGCTAGGGTGTTCGTTCATCGAGTCGGGCGGACTGCCAGAGCAGGGCGGCAGGGTTGGGCCTGGTCTTTTGTGACGAACTTAGAGTTGCCCTATCTCCTCGATCTGCAACTATTTCTGGGTCGTCCTCTCAAGAACGATGTCTTGGAAGAAGGCGACCAAGTTTACACGGAATCACTTATCCTCGGAACGTTTGAGCGCAGCAAGATCGACGAGGATGTCGAATATCTCCGATCACTGGAAGATGCTAATCATTCCCTGTCCGCTCTGAGAGACGTCATGAAAAGGGGACATGCAATGTATGAGCGAAGCAAGGGCAAAGCTAGTGCACCAAGCTACAAACGGGCCAAGGTGATGACTAAAGATCCCAAATGGTTATTGGCTGGGTCGGATTCGGGGGTCCATCCTGTTCTTTTGCGGGGGTCGGACGGGCAGCAAAAGAGGTTATTAGAGGAAGCCAGGAAGGCACTCTTGCGCACGGTCAACTCCTTTAAGCCCACAGAGACAGTGTTTGAAGTTGGGACCAAAGGTAACACGACAAATGCGGCACTAATGAGAGAACGAAGAAAGGCCCTTAACAGGTCGACTCAAAGGGCACTGGCATCTACTTCCAATATTGTGGAAGATGAACATATGGAAACGATATCATCCATTGAAGTTGAAATGGCCGATGAAGTTGATATTGCTGTACGTTATGTCATACTCCTTCTCCGACTCTTATGAATTAAATGTATTTTAGGCCGTGTTCGATACAGCAAACAAAAAAGATTTTCGTGATTCAGAGTTCTACATGTCCCATTATCAAAAAGATAGCGCTACTGAAAAGGGGTATGTTCGCGACATATTTTGGGTATTTTGTAAACTGAAATGTTGTAGGTACTCTCTTACGGATGGTGCTACGTTCGCGCAACAGGCCCAAGGTGCAAGCTTTGATCTTACAGGGGACGAAGGTGCTGCAGCCGATCGAAAACGTAAGCAGATGAGCTGGGACAAGAAAAAGAAGCGATTCGTCCAAGGAGGGGGAGCCGGTGCAGATAATGTCAAGCTTGTGAAGACAGAAAGTGGTACTAAACTTCCAGCAACGTATCGGAGCGGGCGTTTCGATGAATGGAAGGCAAAGGCTAGAGTCAGCTTGCCAAAGGTTGGTGAAGCGGAAAATGTAGGAACTGGTGGGAGAGTAGGTGGCAGTGGGGGGCAAAGATACAAACATAACAAGGTAGTCACACCGAAGCCACTTGACAAGCTCCACACGAGCTATGATCGCAAAGTACGACAAAGTAAAAAAAGAGAAGAAAGCAGTGGAGAGTCGAACCCTCCAGTAGTCCCTGGGAGAAAGCCTATTGCTAAGAGTCGATATGGGGGGAAAACCTTCGGAAGAGTGAAAACAGAGCTCAAGACCACTGATCAAATTCGGAAAGGGAGGAAGCAGATGGAGAACAAAAGAGCGAAAAACGCTCGGCCGAGTCGTGGAGGAAAAAGAGGGCGACGATAATGCTACTCTACGATCTTTGTTTTACAATCGTAACCTATCCTACCATGTAGTGTCACGATTTCGCATATTCCCATTTTGCTCCTTGTCCTGGCACTACATTGATGTCTTTTCCCTCCAAAAGGTCCACACCAACTGATCTGAGAGCGTTGACGCACCACTCGGGGTATCCAACATCTCCAAAGTAGTTTGCGAAAAATGAATGCAGGTAGTCTGGGAAGGTACCTTCCATTATTGCTGTTCTCGCACGACCCATTACTTGAGCCTGGAACGTCACATTGTGCAATGTTAGGGCTGGAGGCAGGGGATAAGATAAGCGTTTCGTCCCTTGGACCCGGTAAGGATCTCACCGTGGGCGGCAGCGGTTTCATGCGTCACAATGTGATGAAGCATCGCCCTGGAAGTCCCGCTTTCGCAGGTGGGACAAGGACATGCTTCATCAATAGGATTAAAATCCTTTGCATGCTTGCTTAGTCCTGTGTCAAATGAATTACAAAGGGAGCAATCACTTCAATGAAAGTAGTTGGAGGGCGATGTAAAAAATGCTAACTGAGATTCAAAGGTCCTTGGTGTGTTAGCGCAACTCCGAAGCGAGCTGTCCGTGTTGGGAACACGCAGTCGGCCTTTCTACATTATTAACTGGAAGTGCAACATGCAACAGATTGGATTACCATATCGACACCCAACGCAACACAAACCAAGAGATCTAAGGGGTCCATTTAGAGTTGTTTTTGGCGAAAGGAACGCCAGCAATCCTACCTTCCGCAAAGCCGATACCCATGGAGTACCTGGGGCCTGAGAGGTGTTAGACAAAAATAGTTGAAAACTGTTTGGACGTACGGTCTTCAGGCAGTTTTTCAGCACATTGTTTGATGCTGGGAGGCTAATTAGTTGATAGCATATCGCACGCCTATTGAGTAGCGCACATTCGCCAGAAAATATCTGTGATTATTTTAAACTACGTGTGTATGTGAGAGTGTGGGGGTAAAAGCATACCTTTTTCTTCACCACCACTAAGACCGCCAATGGCAAACCCGGAAACGCCATCCTTCCTTTTCACCATTTCATCAAGACATCGATCTCGAAGTTCTGGATCGAGGCCTCCTTGTACGATCGCAAATAGATTTTGTGTTCGTTTCTTTCCAGAATTCTCATGTTGTGCAATACATCGGTCTAGCCACCGTACAGACCGCTCCATGGCTTCTTCCACCCGTGGGCCGACTGTTAAACTGGAGACTATAAGAATATACTAAGAATTAATCCTCTGATAGACAGGTATCGGCTTACCAACATCGTCGAGTTGCATTATAATGTCAGCTCCAATGATATGCTGGATGGATATGCTTTCTTCGGGCTGAATAGCAGAAGTATCGTTTGTTCGTTGCCCAAAACAGTTAAGGCTGCTCTCACAGTCAGCATCGTAGGTTCACCAGTGAATGGACTTTCAAATAGAGCACCCTCTTCAGTCATAGTCATGAACTTGTTTAACGAGACCATTTGAAACCCTCCACTATCCTAGAGCCAAAGGGTATAACATGACGCACATCGTTCGATTTTGGTACACATACAGTTAGAAGGTTCCCGTCCCACCCTTGGAATTTGTGTGCTCCTCCAGCTTCCTGTAAGACTTTCAGGCCGGGCCGCAGGTTGAGATGGTATGTGTTGTTCAAAATAAGCGAAACACCGAGAGATTCAACCTGTTCTGGTGTGAGCCCTTTAATAGCGGCTTGAGTCGCGACAGGCATGAAGGTGGGTAACATGGTCACTCCATCTGGCCAGATCAATGCCAAATCAAATTGCCGTCGAGGAAACTTACGAGCCAGCTTCATACGCGAAACACGCGCTCTTGTGGTGTGACATTTTGCGAGGACTTCGAATTCCATTGCCAATCCTCGAAACAGTGTTTGCGCCACGGTGGCGGGTATGAAAGGGGGGGGCGGGGGTAAAGTGAGTTGGGCTCAACTTCAAGTTGGACTCTTCAAGGACAGCGCCGATCATTTCCAAAACAGTCTATTTTATTTAGGTAGCCTAGCCAAGCAATGCGGGCTGCGTCACGTGACTATATGGAAAGGCAGTCGTGTCAACGTCAATTCCGGCCGTGCATGTAGCTCGAACCTTTAGTGCAACTACAGCACATTCCACTCATTCGTTCACCATGCGCTTGGTACTTGCAGCCACTATAGCGTTCCTTTCGCCAATATGCATCCAAGCGTTTTACTTGCCTGGGGCGGCACCACACGACTACGTTGTTGGGCAACAGGTTGACCTTTTCGTCAATGCTCTAACACCTATGTTGATAAGCAAAAACAACACTAACTCAAAGCTTGTGAGAATCGTATTTTACGAACTATTAACATCTTACATACTATACATTAGAAATCGATGATTAACTGTAAGGTCAAGAATCTGGGTCATGCCAATCACTAGTATTAAGCACCGCCTCTAGACGAATACTACGAGCCAAAACTCAAATTCTGTGTACCAGACGATGGGGCTATCAAACAACCAGAGTCATTGGGATCGATCTTATTCGGCGACCGAATATTCAATTCGAAATACGACGTGCGTTGAATGACCCAAATCTAAAACTGGATTTACAGACCGTGTTTTTACAGATCAAAATGCAAAAAGATAACGGGACCTGCCAAACCCTATGCAAACAGTCAGACGTAACTGCGGATGATGCTAAATTCATCAACGACCGCATACGAGAAGACTACGCACTAAATTGGCTCGTAGACGGACTGCCTGCAGCAGAAATGAAGAAAGACTCGAAGACTGGAGAATTATTCTATGACTTGGGCTTCAACCTTGGAAACAACGATGGGCCGTTCGAGGATTATCCAGCGTTAAACAATCATTATGACATTGTGCTAAAGTAAAGTGTATGATCACATTTTACTCGTACAGGTCATCTAAAGGCTCATATCTAGATACCATAAGCCTACTGAAAATACCTACCGTATTGTTGGTGTCCTAGTTTGGCCTTCAAGGTCTGTCCACACTCATTTAACACCAGGGGTCGACTCGTCGTTAAAATCAAATTAGTATCGGTGGTTCTCAAACAGGGGAACCAACATGCGACACACAAAATGCCACGCCACTAGTTCTGAGTGAAACTGAAACGCAAACAGTTCATTACACTTACCGAGTTACATGGAGTGTAAGCTGGTCAGATTGTTCTGCAGGCGACGCCCGCTGATCTGTTGTCTCTCTAGGAATCAGATACAACCTGGGTTGAGTTGCTTGCCTCTGCACTTGATGTGATACTTACCATCATTGTAGGCGACGCGCTGGGACAATTATCTTCATATATTCGACCCTCGAATCCATTGGTTCAGCCTTATCAATTCATTCGTTATTGTTCTGTTCCTCTGTGTTATGGTCTCTATGATCCTTGTCCGAAGTGTTTCCCGCGACGTAGGTTATCAAAGTGCCTTCTGCAGATTCAAATCTTGATCTCTGTCACCAGATTTCTCGGTATAACGCGATTGATCTCAGTGTAAGCCTTTCTTTTTTCTTTTTCTTTCAGATTATGGACCATCCTGTTTAGGAAGATGTTCAAGAAGACTGGGGCTGGAAATTGGTTCACGGCGAAGTGTTCCGCACACCCCAGAACCCAATGGTTCTCTCTGTTATGGTCGGGAATGGTGCTCAGCTTTGCTCGATGGTCGGCGTAACCCTTGGTAGTTATCATATCGTCTGCTCTGTTAAAAGAAACCTCTACTAATTGGTAACCAGTTTTTGCCCTCATGGGATTCCTTTCTCCATCGAACCGTGGTTCCCTTGCCACAGTCATGATGGTGTGTTGGACACTCTTTGGAGGGTTTGTGGAACAATTATTCAATCGAATAAACTTAACATCAATTCGTGCAGAATTGGCGGATACTTTTCAAGTCGTGTGTATGCTTCTTTGGGTGGCACAAATCGTAAGAAGAATTCCTTCCTTACTGCAACGGTCCTTCCTAGGTAAGGTGTTACTTGATTTTTAAAAGGTTACCCCTCACCCACCCATGAAAGCTTTGTTTTCATTATTGTCTTCTTGCTCAATCTCTGTCTTCTGGTGGCGGGGTCGTCTGGTGCTGTTCCATTCGGTAAATCCCAGTCATCCCTTATTTCCCTGCATAGTTTTGACCATTTGACCATGCCAGGAACAATGCTGCTGATTGTAGTGTTATGGTTTGGCATTTCTGCCCCATTATCAGCCATTGGATCATACTTTGGGTCTAAGCAAGGGGTAGGCAGTAAAATCTTTTCCAAAGATCCTTGCCCTCACCTCAAAACTCTATAATAGGCTATCCACCATCCCGTCCGCGTAAACCAGATTCCACGCCAGATTCCACCAGGCCCCAAGTACCTTCGTCCTTGGGTAAACGATCTACTGTCTATCATCATATATGTATCTGACGGATCGGTACAATTAGGCTGCAGCTCTTCTCAGCGGTATCCTTCCGTTCGGTGTGTTTTCTGCTTGTGTGCCGATTGCTTTTTTCGGTTCTAAGACGCATCTCAGGTGCGGCCTTTGTTGAATTGTATTTCGTCCTGTCGAGTCTCTTCGCTTCACGCGCCTACTATGCATTCGGGTTCCTCGCCTTGACGGCGGGTGTCGTCGCACTCACGACCGCAACAGTTACTATTCTTTTCACTTATTTCGTACTTTGCGCGGAGGAATATAGGTATGCCAATTTTAATCGCTTCATGTAATAATCCAATAGTAATCGAACGCCTAGGTGGCACTGGCGTGCCTTCCTGACTGGTGGTGGAAGTGCATTCTGGGTCTTTGCATATGGACTATTCTATTGGGCATCCAGGCTGTCGCTTGACTCCCTCTCTAGTGTCTTTATCTACCTTGGATATCTTTTCCTCCTCACACTGCTTGATTTTCTGGTCACTGGTTCGTCCTTCCCTTCACCATCACGTCAAAACCCTTATTCAATTACCGGGCATGACAGGGACCATAGGATTCTTGGCCTCATATTGGGCTGTAAGGAGGCTGTATAGTGCAATCCGCATCGACTAGGGGTTTAGGGACGCTTCACGCGTTTCTTTGGACATTTCTCTTTTACACGCAGATCCACAGGGCTGTACAAGTGTATGTAAAACCCCATAGACCGATAGAAATACAATAATTTCCCGATAATCATGTCTTGCCACAAGTGACGATACTCAGTAAAAAAAAGTAAAAGTCATGCTTAGTCAGTCTTTAATCCAAGAATTTAACAAAGTCGAAGAAAAGTCACACAAAAAGGTAATCAAAAATCTTGATTCTATTAACTTTCAATGTGGATTTGGCCATTTGAGAGGAAATGAATGACTTATAACTATAACTACTTTGGGTTGGCTATTGGGTGAAATTAGATCTCATGAACTAAAGTTTGACTTTATTTTTTGCCGAGTCGATGATATATGATCGAAGCTGGGTTCATCTGGCGAGGGATTCCAAGTCCGGGATAGAGGAAATTAATGATCATTACTTTTGGTATCTGTTACTCGTCCATATTATACTTTGATTCGCCACGAGAGCGGCATACCAGGTCTCACTCCTGGGTGGCCAACACTAGCACCTTGTCCTTTCCGGCCCGAAGTAGCACGACCCGGTCATCTATGAGGCTGGCGGGGTCTATTTTATGCTGTGCGTCGGGGACGGTGCGATTGTTGAGGTAGAGTCCACGGGCAGTGATAAGGTTGCGAGCAGCGGCTAGGAAAAACCCCCGATCAGGGAATTAGCGGGACACGACATATAAATGGGAAGAGCTGAGGCGTACAAGCAGAAGCGACAAGGCCGTACTTTCCTGCAAGTTTGAAGACAGGCAGGTCAAGGAGCTCTGTGCGAGAAACGAGGGCAAGACGGGGATCATCGTGGAGGGCGGCAACGATGTGGGCTGCCTGGAGGTGGGTGGGATCGGAGTCGAAGAGAAGAGCGGTAAGGGTTTGGGCACGGGCGAGGCCGTCGGCTGGTACAGAGTGAGCAGATGCAGGAGGAAAAAGAAAAAGACAATACATACGCGAGTGCACCATCTCCGTGACCTCTGCGGCAAGACGCCGCTGAGCGGTGCGTTTCTCGGGACTCGTAGTGTGGGTTTGCATGACTTGGGTGATGTCGGTCCATGAAAGGAGGGTGAAGAGTTTGAGATACTTCTCAACGTCCGCATCATCGACTTTGACAAAATACTATATGTGCAGAGTTGGTCTGATGGTGTTACGAGGTGTGCTGAAGGGGGACGAACCTGATAAAAGTCGAAAACGCTGGTCATGCCAGGATCAAGCCAGACGGCATTTCCTGCACTCTTACCGAATTTGTCGCCCGAGGCGGTGGTGAGAAGCGGGGTGGTGATACCGAAGGCAGGGGGAGAGTGGGATGAGGCGGGGGGATCGAGACGGGCGATGAGGTCGAGGCCAGCGAGGATGTTGCCCCACTGGTCTGAGCCGCCGACTTGGATAGAACAGGCGCGGTGTTTGTGGAGATGGTAAAAGTCGTATGCCTGCAAGAGCTGATATGTGAATTCGGTGAACGACAGGCCTTGCTGCGACGATAACCGTGCACGCACGCTGGCATAGCAGATCAAGTTAATATAAATAAATAAATAAATAGACAGCAAATCGCACCTCTCGCGGTTGAGCATGGTGTTGACGCGTGCGTGGATGGCCACGTGCTGCAGAAAGTCGAGCATGTTGACGCGTTCGTGCCATTCCAGGTTGTTCGCAACCACCGCGTCGGGGCCCCGCCGATGATCACCGACACGGCGGACGGCATACTCGACGGCACGGCCGAAGAACCGCTGGATGCTGGCTGTAAGACTGGCGGCATTGCCCTCTACCTGCTTCGTGTCGGCCGGCTGGCGCTCAACAAGACGGCCTGAGGGGTCCCCAATCCGGCCGGTGGCGCCGCCAATGAGGGGAATGACGGTGTGGCCGCGGAGGTGGAAGTGGAGCAGCGTCATGAGGGGGAGAAGATGGCCGATGTGGAGGGCGCGTGCGGTGGGATCGACGCCGGCATAGACGCTCTGTGGCCGGGCAAGTGCGGCGTGCAGCGCCTGTCGGTGGGTGACATCATGCATCAGTCCCCGATGCGCCAGGTCGTCCAGCAACCCAACTCCGGTGACGTAGCTGCGTCTCCCACTCACCACCAGACGACACGCATACATGGTGTTCAATATCATAAATCAACAACTTCTCATTTCTTAGCTAATACAACTCCTCATCACGTGCTGACATCACAGGGGTTCTTCCATAAACCTCATCACCTCGCCCTGTATGAACGCGTCCGCCTCTGGATTCGCACCCGTGCCCGCCATGTGCCCCCATGTCGACGGGATCACTGCAATCCGCCCCCGCTCCTTTAGATGTCCTCCCTCCATGATACTGTCCTCTGGCGGGAAGTACAGGTCCGTCTGGCAGGGCAGGATCAGACCACGCGCTTTGATGTCCGCCAGACATGCCCCCAGGTTCCCTCCATGTCGCACAATCGAAATGTCTCCTGTGTACCACGTCTCCAGCAACGCCAGCATATCATTCGCATCCCAGGCTCCTAGGAAATTCTGTTCCCATTTCTCCTTGAAGAACGACTCTAGGTTCGGGTACGCCCCGCCTTCCTCGAATTCCTTCCCTCGGAAGAACTATTCGTAGTGTATCCCTATCAGTTTGCCATTTATTCCGCACCACACATTCACCTACCGATTGCCCGTACGCCCACGCGCTCCACACGCGCGCGAAAGCCCGGATCCCGCGCTCGGGATTGGTTTTGTAATGTCCATCCTCAAAATCCTTGGACGCCAGTAGCGCCGCCTTTGGGCCTTCCAAGAATCTGTCACATTAATCAATCACCATCAATTTCTGACATACAACGGGTCACCCACGCCTTGTTGTGTATGCTCGTCTTCGCCGAACCGCAGATGACCACATACCTCTCCACAAAATCTGGGAATACCACTGCCCAGTGGTATGCCTGCTCATATCATTCAGTATTCACGAATCCCACGTCTGGAATGCCTGGCGCACCTGTTGTCCACCCATCGAAAATCCAAACGCCATGAATATCTTCTTGACTCCAAGGCTTACAAGCACGGCGTGCTGCGCCCGACTAGGAAATGGAAAGAGTCAGAAAATGTCTTCTGGTCAGAATAACTGGCAAGCTCACATGTTGTCCTCGTAGGAGATGGCTGGGAAGTATGGTCCATTGTAAGGTGACGGCTGCAAGTTGAAACACCCCTCAGTACATTTATATTATATCATAACACCTGCATACGACATACAGTGTTTGATGGGGACGATGACTTTTTCCCCGTGAATGAGATTTGACGTCATGAACTCGTGCCTAGTCGCCTACTCACCTCTCCATTGCAGAATGTCGCAAATGTGACAATAAAGTACTTTTTTGGATTGAGTGCCTTGTTTTCACCTACACGTCGCGCCTGGCCTGCGTTGCTAATAAGCTTCTGTATCTACAAGTCCTAGCCCCCCAACCACCATCCGTCTCACACACGATATTCCCATCGCTTCCCCTGAAATCTTTGATTCGAGAAAAGAACTCACCGTCGAGCTTCGCGCTGTAACTGGTGGGAAAGATAATACACGGATTGCCAGGATCTCCATAAGTACGGTAGGCGGTGATAGCGTCCGGGAGCACACCGCCTGCGACACGGAAGCGCCCGTGGTGGTAGTACTGGGTCTGGGCGGGGGGGGCTGTCATTTTCTGCAACGTATGTGTATGAGAAGTTTGCACGATTAGTCTCTAGGCACAACAGGATGCCCTTTATGTGAAAGCCTGGCCAAGGAGCCTGAGATAAAGGCTGCACCTGGGCCCCGAGTGCCGTCAGAGTAACTGAGAGAAAATGACAGCAGGAGGTAGTCCGGCATCGATCTCTGGGAACCGAGGTAATTTACCGGGTGTGGTGTGGGAGTGCGGTATTTATCACATTTTCAAGTTCTCGACGCGACGCGCCAGATCACCTGATATGCCGAGAATCAACTGTAACAGTTTTTACAAATAAGGTTCTGATCGCGGGGGATGCCGGAGTGTTGGGGAGGGGGCGATAGGACGATTAGTGCGCAAACAACCCGGCAAATCCGACATCGACCGCAAGAATGGGCTGTACGTCCTCTACTTTTGCGAGAGGGATGTCCAAGAGGGGTGCTGATGTGTTGAATTTCGATAGCCAACAAACCTCGTGGACTACAGGCCGCGCGCAAGCTCCGCACCACCAGGCGGGAGAACCGATGGGTGCGTTTTTCGCTCATTTTCTGAGAGTATAGTGTGGAGGACACTGATACCATTTCTGGGGGAGCATAGGCTGACAAGGCCTACAAAAAACGTGCCCTCGGCAACATCTACAAGACCTCCCCCACTGGAGGTTCGTCGCACGCCAAGGGCATCGTGCTCGAGAAGGTCGGCGTAGAGGCGAAACAGCCCAACTCTGCCATCCGCAAGTGTGTGCGTGTGCAGTTGATCAAGAACGGAAAGAAGGTGACTGCGTTCGTACCCGTGAGTGCTACTCTTTTTACACCCCCCCCTGAACATGTGTGTCCTAAACATTTTTGGACAGAATGATGGCTGTTTGAACTTTGTCGATGAGAACGACGAGGTACTTATTTCTGGTTTCGGACGACGGGGCAAGGCAAAGGGTGATATTCCCGGAGTGCGCTTCAAGGTTGTAAAGGTTTCTGGTGTGGGTCTGTTGGCTCTGTGGAAAGAAAAGAAGGTGCGATTTCCTCCATCTCACTACACATCCTGCTGTACTATCGATTGCTCATTGTTGTTTACAGGAGAAGCCTAGATCATAGATGCTTTCCTCCCGATGTTAACGTTGTGTTTGTTGTATGATCGATCCTTTCATCATTGCGCTCTGAATCTCTTATGATCATGCTGTACTGCACCACCCCTCATGTCCTTCTCCCTCTGCAAAACTATGATGAGAACTCCCCCTCATTCTGTGTGTGTGTGTGTCGCCGTGTGAAGTTGTGCAGATGTAATTTCATTTTATCGTACCACCGTTGGATAATCGTTTATGTGGACCTGCAGACGGATCTGCGGGTGAACTTGTTCCTCTCTGATATGCTGAGAATACCCTGGCCGGGATGTCTCCGAACCGGTGCTTGCGTTAGAGACGGATCATGACAAGTCAAATAATGTTGTGTTGCCATTCAGACGCTCGTTGTCAGTGACATTTTTACCGTCAGATGCCGTGAAATATATAGAAAACGGAGAGATGGACAGTTCGCAACGAAAACTTTGACTTGAATTTCAATGTCTGTCGCGAGACCTCCTCTTCCTCCCCGGCGAAGTCTACCCCCGCCTCCACCGCCTCGTATAGCAGGAACTAGCGCGAGAATTGGCGCTTCGGAATCGCCACCGCCCCGCCTGCCCCGCCGCACGATAAGCGCTAATACCAATACCTACGAAGATGAAAGTGAGGCAACTCCAATACCCCCGCCTCTCCCTCGCCGTGCAGTGAGCGTGAATGCATATACCCCTGCTGATAATGAGCCCGAGAAGTCGTTGGTAGAGCCACTGTCACCGCCACTTCTCCCTCGCAATGCCAGCACCAAAATCGGCCAAGACGAGCTACCTAGTGGCGGAATCGCGGCCCGCATTGCGGGGCTGCAGCTCAATCATGTCGGGCGTCCCAAGGTGCCTCTTGGAAAGCCACCCCCAATACCCCGCCTTAGGAAAGAGAAAGATCCGGAGGAACCAAAATACCATGAACCAGAACCTGAACCAGAACCTGAACCACACTCGGAGGATGAACCAGAGCCTGTAGTTGCACATCAGGCCCCAGCACCGCCGCCCATTCCACCCAAGTGGACGCGTCCCAGTCCCGACGAGTTGGCGCGCGCGCTTGCCCGCCGTCCACCACCTCCACCAGTCGCGTTCCCCATCTATGCAGAACCGAACCCTCCAACATCACCCCGAGAGGCTGGGCCTCCCCGCCGCCTTATTCCACCCATGCCCTCAAGTCTCCCCACTCCGCCCCCAGAACCACAGCCAGAGCCATACGAGGAGACAGATGACCAGCCCTACTACGAGGCTGTCCCATATGATGGCAGTACTTCCTGCCTCCAATGTCGCGACTTTTCACATGTCGACGCCCATGCAGCACAGTTCCCTCGGCACACCGTGACCTCGCTTGACAACCTTGCGTACGACCTCACCGAGCCGTTCCCCTACGAGACCGAGAAGGCACGTGCGATCTTTACATGGATGCACCACAATATCGCGTACGATGCCGAATCATTCCTATCGGGAAAGATCCAGGCCGCAACCGCAGAGAGCACGCTAACCTCAGGGCTTGCTGTGTGTGACGGGTACGCGGGACTCTTCAAGAGCCTGGCAGAGCGAGTGGGCATGGAGACACATCGTGTGGTGGGGCACGGAAAGGGCGTAGGCTATGTCACAACAGGGCCTGGCGAATCGGTTCCACCGTACTCCAGTGGACATGCGTGGAACTGTGTTCACATGGACGGCGAGTGGCGCCTCATTGACGCGTGCTGGGGAGCCGGTGCACTCAATGGGAGGGTGTATGAGCCTCGCTTTACACCAACATGGTTCACGTCAGGTCCTGCTGAGTTTGGCAGACGTCATTTCCCAGAAGACCCATCATACCAATTGATGTCAGAGGAAGAGGGCGGGGCCATTTCGTGGGAGGAATATATTCTGGAACCAGAGGGTCCTACTATCTTCATCGATTTTTATAAGCTGGATTTGTGGCAGAGTGCGGTCCAACCAACAACCAACATCATTCAGGGGGGTCAGCGAATAGTTTTCAGTATTTTCAAACGGTGCGAACATATGTCGACTGCAGAAGCGGATAACTTCGTGTACATCATCTCACTCGCTGACAATACACGGGTCCCGATGGACCTCAATGCGCAGGGCGGGTGGAGTGCAGAGGTCTTTATCCCGAAGGGTTCTGGAGAGGTTTCGCTGTATTCCGTAACGACTGTTGATGGTGGGGATGCCATGGGTATCGGTTTGCAGGCCTTCGCGAAAGCTTTGGGCCGAAAACGAATGTCCTTTGGAGGGCTTGCGAGATGGACGGTTGTATGATTAAATAATTTCTAGATGATTGCTATTGCGGAAAATGTAACGTGGTATATAGAATAATATCTTGTCCGTGACCGACAACCAACGCGAGATCACCACATTAGCATATTATGGGACCATTATTCCCTGCCCACTAAGGTATCTCTTCAAGTCTGCTACCAATTCCAGCTGCTCATCCACGGTCAAACCGCTTACAATGGTTTGTAGTATGCTTCCAACAGTGACATGGTGCTCCCGGATTAAACTGCTGTAATAAACATATGTGAATACTCCCATCAGGAACCTTGTTACAAATTGAATTAGCGAGGATCGGATGAATATTTTTCACCAGCTTACTGGCAGTCCATGCGGTCGGTCATCCCCCCATGGCCGGGGATGCTATGGCCGAAATCCTTGATATTAAACGCGCGCTTGAACCCCGAGGCAAAGAACCCTCCAAAGGGAGCCACGAGGGAGGCAAAAAACGACATGAATAGAAGGTGGAATTGATACGGCGCGTAAGGGATTGTAGTGATCGTTCGGCCAAACTAATCAGGCAATGTCAGGCACAACGAATTATGGAAGGATGATTAACACAAACCAAGGTTGACAAGAAGACAGACACGGGGGCCCAGATTTGCCACTCCCTCCAAATAAACACCGGGTTTGGGGTGCATTGCATTGAACTCCATGCACTGACTCCAAGGTCATGGACAGGGCAAATCATGTAACTAAATCCCATGAAATATGTACCCCAAAGAACACCAAACAGAATGGTACTGAAGAATGCGCCAATAAAGCCTTCTACTGTTTTCTTCGGAGAGAGCTTAATCAGAGGAGTGCGTCCAAGTGTAATGCCCCAAACGTATGCGAATACATCATTGCAGATCACCAGCGAAGCAGGAACCCAGAACCAAATAAGACCCTCCAGGATGTTGTTGACGATAAAATGACTGGAAAGGGGTGAGTTGTTAGACAATAATACAGGGCAGCAATGACAGACCTGGATACCACAATTAGTAATAAACTCATATGTACCCAACAGAAAAGGCCGAATTGTTGCTTCAGATATCCTTTCTTCAATGACATGACGAAACCCATGAAACCAATCGTATAAAGAATAAAGCTGATCATGCGATGGTTGGTAGCAAAGGGAAGGAGCTGTGCGTCGGCAAATACAACATGCTGGAAAAAAGAAATGTTAGAAAAATGTATTACCCTAATGAACGGAATGGATGGGACCTTGAAGTAGTATATAATACTTTCCCCATAGAGAAAATAATTAGTGACTGCGAAGAAGTACCAATTAAGAGTTTTGCTCCAGGGGTCCTTCCCGCGGTGAGAGTCCACATCATGAGCCTCAGGTTTCGTAGATTTGAGAGAGAACAGAGCCGTGACTTCACGGTATACCAATGACTGGCAAAGCATGACCAAAAGAACCATATAGGCGTGTCCAAGTAAGAGAAGGCCTTGAAGATGGTTTTACGTTAGCGGGTGACATGAATGAAGGTGAGACATATACCAATAAAGCCCCCTATCATAATGAACGTCCATAACGTGCGCGTCAGAAAACTCTGTCGTTTCTTTGATTTCTCCGAGTCTTCAACTTGCTTTTGCGGGGGTGGGGTTACATGATTGGCCTGTGATGACCTAACGGGCTTCGTATCCGCCTCGACAAAAGGGGGAAGGGGGGCAACCACAGGCGGTTGAGGCACAGATACAGGCATTTCTTGTGCTACAGGTCTGGGTTCGAGGGGCGCCAAGGTCTCTGTCGTCCCGTTGAGTTTGGCATCCGGCCTCCCAGGCTCGTTCACGGGGCTAGTTGTGGCTGGTGGGGGCAGAACTACAAGCGGAGACTTATCGTGTTCTGCTATTGGTTTTGCAAATTCAGTTGAATCACCCAGAGAAACGAGAGTTATTGATGGAGAATCTCCGGAAGTTACAGAGTTTCCAGAGCTGACTTGGCCAGCTTGGGCACGAGCGAGAGCCTTCTGGCGTTGCCGCTTCTCAGCACGGGCAAGCTTGAGGGCCTTCTTGATAGCAGATTTTGTGGGTTTAGCGTCAACTGGGGACGGACTGTAGGATATTATGTTAGTGCAAAAGGCCAGTCCTGGAGTATAACCACTAACGTTTCTAGTTGAGGGATAACTTCCAGTACCTCTTCTTCGCTCTCTTCACCGGATTCGACGGCAAGCGCGTCAAACGTGGTTTTTGAGGCAATGATAGAGTGTCCGCCAGCGAGCCTACTCATGATGGGTCGTGGAGAGGAATATTTTCATCACGCACAAGTTGTCATTGCAGACAAGTATTTGTTCTTACACGTGCAGCCAAATAGATTTATATCATGAAACTCCAAACAACTCTAACTTGAACTTCGACTGGTCGTTCTACTACATAAATCGGAGGATGTGATACAAACATGTATGCTCTAAGGAACAGGGTAATGCGGTGGAACATAATAAAGGGTTAATAAAATTATAGGTACCTGTCCGTGTGGGTGATTAAGTGAATTCACCACTAGCAAATAACTGAAAATTTAAAACTTCCAGTCCTTTTCGACCTCCATTGCCCAAGGGACTGGCAACAAACTGTTAAAAGGAGTTTTCGAGTTGTGTGATCCACGTACATTTCGTAATAAGAGTTTTCGAGAACATCTTCTCTATTGGCACGTCATGGGTTTGGCACCAGGCGGCTGTGATTCTGGATTGCTGGTCAGAACAGATAACCTCATTTGGTGAGGAATAAGCAAACCGAGGATCTAGATAATTAATCTTACTACAGTTAAGGAGTGATTAGTCGTTCCGAATAACCCATGTGACTTGAAAAAAAATCCAAACATACCTCGTGCCAAGAGCGACCTCTTTGCCAGCGTCTCGGTCGTCAATTTGCAGTTTGAAAGCTTTGATCTTGTCGGACAACTTATCAATTGTTTCTAAAAGCTTTTCAGCCGGTCGCTCGCGTTTCAGTGATGCTCTGTTGGTCCCTCGCTCTTGTGCAAGTCTCTCGAAATCTTCATCTATTGCTGCCAAGCGTTCCTCCAGTATGGAATCCTTCTGGGATTTCTTACCCTCCTCCTCGAATTTCTCATTCTCCTTAACAAACTTTTTTTCAGCCTTCTCTTTCTCTTTGGCCTTGAGTTCTTCCTCATGAATGACTATCCAGTCATCGTCTATATCCGATTCGTCGTCAGCATATTTCTTTTGCTTCCTGTACTTGGCGTCGATGGAAAAGAGAGCATGACGAAGTTTCATTCTCTCGTATTTGAAGCTGCGGAGCTATGAAAAAAATAGTAGGTCATCGTAATTCCATAGTAACTCATAAAAGAAGCACCTTATATCGCATCTTCTCCATGGATTGGTCGTGTGTCTTTGGAGCACTCCGTTGATGGTTGCAGAGAATCGCAACCCAGCGGTTGGCCTTGTTATAAGCGTTGAGCTTTTCTTGTAGAGTCGCACCCTCGAGGTTTTCTTCATCCAGGAGCCTTTGGAAGGTAATTGACGCGTTGAATGTACGGAATACTTTTGCGGTAAGGCCCTTCATCTCTGATGTAAGATGTTTATTTAAAGAGCTCGTCTGGTGGTCAGAGTAGTATCAGCCTTGGTAAGATATCTTTTGAGAGTAAAGATCTTACTGTCACACGATCAAATAGGTTATCGTCGTCATTCTTGTTCTCCTTAAATATGCGAATATTCTTGAACACCTGTGCCTCGACTTGTAGCCTGTTGTAGTAACGAATCGAGTCTTTACCCAAAAAGTCGAAGATGATGGAATCGGGAGATTCCAAGGTTACATGTTCACACCGTAGAGAGCAACAACCAACTGTGTCTGCCTCATCTTCCCCTTTTTCATTTCCTGCACGAAGTGCCAGTTTATCGATGAAATACATGGCAGTGGCACGTTGACGGTCAGCCATGACCTTTGACTTGAGATCCTGGTTGTAATTTTGGCGAATCCGATCGACGTGATTCTAATAAAATAGTGTGAAGACCGAGGGTCACGTTGTACATCAAGGTACAAAGACGGACCTTCAGCTCCCGAGCCTTCTCAAACTTCATCATGTCGCTTTGGCCTTTGAGGGAACTTCCCGCGGCCAAAAAAACATATTTGTGATTATTGTTCACGTTCTCGGTCCAATTCGCCAACCATGTGACGGTGTTATCGTGCTGGACATGTTTCCACTTTCCCGGCATGTTTGGAACAGGAACAGGCGCATCTTTTCCAATGTTTATCGTGATGTCCTCAGGCGTAACGCGGAACTAACACTCCGGTTATGAAATTGTTGAGTAGATTAGGAGAAAAATTCAGCGAACCTTAAGTGCCCCCTTCTTGGGGTGGTCACCACGACCTCGAAACAACCCAGGGGGTTCAACTCGAAAATTACCAACTTTCTCTTTTCGTCCATCAAGGAAACAGGTTGTATATTTCGCCTCTAACTCCTCTTTCTCTTTCTTGGCTTCTTTTTTCTCCTGTGCCGTCATCGCTTTCTTCTTGGCCTTCTCAGCCTCAAAGTACTCGAACATGGGACGGAAATCGCAAGCTGCAAACGAAGTTATTCTAGTACCGTCATGCTGACCAACTCGTCAGAAAGTAATTCCGCAAAAATATATGAAAGGACCAACGGGAGGATGTTTTATCATCACTGTTTTCCAATCCTCGAAGAAGTTCTTGTTAAAGGTGGCATCCTGTGCATGGTCTGTCTCTAGCATTGCAGCGTAGAAGCCTGCAACTTCTTCAGCTGCTGCTGGAAGGTCGACTTCTTTCCCTGGATATACGGCTGAGTGCGAATGAATAATATCATGGAAGAAAGGGAATACCATTATACTTCATTTTGACCTGTCTAGGAAGAGGCTCATATGGGGGAGGAAATATAACACCATTATGTTCGAGAGTTTGCCATTTGACAGACCCATCGCCATTAGCATTGTTCTCCCACCACCTGAAAACCTCTTCTTCCTCCTCCTCTTCTTCCTTCTTCTTCTTGGCTTTTGCTTTAATTGGTGTAGCATTATCTTCTTTTATTTTCGCGCCTCTCTTTTTCACTTTCGGGGTATCCGAACCAGAAGCGGCTTCTTCTTTCTTGACTTTCTTAGATTTAGATTTAGGTTTGGGTGGGGGTTTCTTAACGATAGGCTTGTCATCGTCGGACGACGCGTCCACATCACTCTCAATTTTAGCTTTACGCTTGCGGGCCACAGAGGCTTTCTTTACGGCAATCGGTTTATCGTCATCCGAGGATATACCATCGCTCTCCTCCTTCACCTTTTTCTTTGGAGGTTTCCCAGTCTTTCCATTGGCTACAGAATTCCTTGGTGGATCGGGGCCAAACCGGTCATCGTCATCATCCGCTTCAAGCTTTTGAGGTCTACGGCCTTTCCCGTTAATTGATGAAGTGGCAACAGTTGTCGCTTTAGCGGCACCCGGCATAGCCACTGTGGCCGAAATTGTTCGTTTAGCTGGTGAAGATGCCAGAGGAGTATCTTCGTCGCTAGAAGACTCTGCGTAAACAGGCTTTTTGCGCTTTAAATTTCGAGGGGGCGTGCCAGCCAGCCCTGATTTGCGTGTCGTTTGTGACTGAGTGATGAGGTGGCAGAAGCAGGATACATAAACGGGTTGTATAATATGTCCAAAGTGGATTTCAACACACCAGAGGCAAATCATCTTCCTCACTCATAGAGTAATCGTCATCCCTCCCATTGTAATGACCATTACTGTTGATGCTAGCACCGTGGTCGCGACCGTTGGGAGCAGATTTATGCACGAGCAGTCGGTCATGATCGGAGAGCACTGAAGAGTCGCTCGACATATTTGAAAGGAGACGCGAGCGATAAGAAGCGAACTCAAAGGAGGACGAATTCGCGTGAATGGGTGTGTTAGATAGCAAGAAAGAGTGGGGGAACGAGACAAGTCAAACGCCGGGGCATGATGATCAATTTTACGCCAAGTAGTCTAGACCTGCCCTAAACTATCATCCAGATCACGACACTTGGTCCTTGTCCATCGGTCCCAAGCGAGGTTTGTGACCGTACAACACCGCAAAAATAACAAAGTAGGTTGCCTCTCTGATTTTCATTGTCCATACTTAGATTATCTTTTCTTCTAGAATGTCCAATCTTCCTCTCTTCAGAGATCCCTGGGCGAAGAGAGAAGCTTGGCGTAAACATCCTGTCTTCACAAATCGCGTTATGTTCCGAAACCTCTTCCCGGGATTCGGCATTGCTGTCGTCGCTTTCACAGCATACGTCGTTGCAGACAATGTATACTTGAGTCAACGACAACAGCCTTCACACCACTAGGACGAGGTATATCTAGAGTATTTCGATATCTCGATTTGTGCTTATGTTATTCCCAACTAGCTACTGTCACGGCTTATAGAATATAAAGCACCCATTCTCCCTCTCGGCGCTGTATTAATTATCTCCTACTACTCCAACGAAGTTTAAATTCTCATCCTGTCAAAGCTACCGAAACACCCTTAACAGACCTCTGACAAATAAATTTCTTACTCTCTTGGTTTCCACTTTCCTCAATATTTTGTGATGTTCTTGATAATGAGGCAACTCATGAATAATGTCGACATGCCAGAGTTCACTCACAGGCCACAGAAAACTGAACTATTCTGGACAAAACAAAGCACCCATCTCAAATTAGTTGATTGGACAGCTCCCTGCCCGCTACCATTTCTTTTCTAATATTCTGTTCTCATAAAAGGTCGTGCGACTGCAATGGTTTTCCGTGCAACGTGTTCGGTGCGAAAATCCTTCTATTTCATCAACTTCTCACCAATCACGGCAGTGTCAAGCGCTTAGAGAATTCACCATATTTATTAAGGAGGCTCATCGTTGTCCCTCTACTTCCGTCGGCTCTGAGTTATCGCTTCGACAAACTCTATCTGCGCGCCCACACCACGAAATAACAATTTCCGGAAGTCCACCCTTATCCTAGGGGCCCTCGGTAGTCGAACAAGATCACCAGTGGGAGACGAGCGGTGCATATTGCCAGTAACTTTTTCAACCCGTGTCAATACCAGGCCCAATTCCTTAAAATCGCTCATTTTCCCAGTGGCCGCATTAAACGCACAACCTCGGGGCACTATTTGACATCCGTCAAAGCCCTTAGCATCCTAAACTGCTACATGCAATACATCTCTTTCTAAGACACGAAGATCACAACTACCAAGAAGATAAATTATATAGACTCTTAACGTACAAAACACTCGATGTCACTGGTCACACACAGGAGGTATTTCTTTTCAATCACTGAGTCACAACTTCATCTGCTTCCATTCTGCTTCAGTTATATACTGTTATATAATCCATCCGAAGCAGGGATAAATGATCGCCATGCTACCTGAAATGATGGCCCCTTTGGCGCAAATAAAAACACCAACGGTTACTGGTCTCTTGATCGCGACCAACCCCTCCTCCAAAGACAGGGTTTGGAATATTTTCAGAAGTCTTCCCGTTATATAATTCTTTCATCAGGGCTGAGCGTTCATCCATTCCTGCAGGCCCGGGCTTAGGTTTCAATGGCGTTTACCTTTTGGTGTGAATCAGGGGGGGAAATTAATCAGTACGAAATTTATGGTAACCGTCCAAACTGTGACACCGGGCCAACGAAACTATACAAAATACGCTCTGGATCTTGAGATTGAATCTTGGTAAATGGTGGATTACCCCTTTAAAAATAGCTAACAATGGATGAACACTTCCCATCAGATCGAGATTGTTCCCAGCTGGCCTCTTCCTTGTGAACCACCCCCAACTATGACCAGACTTCTTTTCAGCGCTTGCGTTTGATCTCGCCTGAGGCGAGGGCCGCTAGCTTACTATACTTCCCCCTTACACGATATCCTACTTGAAAACGTGGCCGGCACCCTTACCTCAAGGTTGATTTTATCGTACGCATGAAGATTCAACCACTTTGTCCTGCGTACCTAGGTGTTTAGGAAATTTTCCGACGCTTATGCTCTGTACAATAATACAACTCCTACGGACCTATAAATTTATATTGGCTAGAGGGAGTAGGACGCATCCATGCTCCCCAATCTTCCTTCTGCCATGTCCCAATCTTCTGGATATACCACAATCATCTTCGACTTAGAAGATATCTTGTTTCAGTGGTCTCCCGGAACGAAGACGAACATCTCATCCGAAACCCTCCATAAAATCCTCAACACCCATACCTGGTTCGATTACGAACGAGGTCGAATCTCCGAGGACAGTTGTTATGCCTATATTGGGGAGGAATTTTCGATTAAGCCAGAGGAGGTCCGACACGCCTTTCGACAGGTCCGGGATTCTCGGCAGGCGAATAATGAGCTTATCTTGTTGATTCGGGAGCTGAAGGTGCAATCCAGTGGGCGACTACGTGTCTTCGCGATGTCGAACATCTCTTCGCCCGACTACGATGCACTGCGAACTAAACCCGTCGACTGGGTTACTTTTGACCGAGTCTTTACATCTGGGGCGGCAGGGGAACGTAAACCGAACCTTGGTTTTTATAAATACGTCTTGCGTGCTACGGGTGTTGATCCCCGAAATACAATTTTTGTGGACAGCAAACTCGAAAACGTATTGTCGGCCCGTTCATTGGGTTTACATGGCATCATTTTTGAAAGCCCAGGATCGATCAAGCGAGCATTACGAAATTTGCTCGAAAACCCCGTAGCACGGGGTAGAGACTTTCTGAAACGGAATGCAGGGCGCCTCCTCTCCGTGACAGATGGTGCAGATGATCATCATCCTGTGGTGCTGCAAGAGAATTTCGCCCAACTTCTCATCCTTGAAGCTACTGGAGACCAGTGAGCCCCAAAAAAACATTTCAAACATCTTCATTATAACTTATGCTTCAACACCTTAGTTCTCTTGTTAACCTCATAGACCACCCAAGGACATGGAATTTTTTTCAAGGTCAGAGTCACCAGTCCTCTCTATACTATCAAATTAAAAAATATTTGGCAGGCAAAGGTCAACTCACAACCGAGCAATTTCCATTCGACCTTGACACGACTTCTTTGGGGCTTACTATAATGCAGCGCGATAAAATCATCGCGTCTTCTGTGATGGATGAGATGCTAGAATACGTAGACGATGATGGTATTATCCAGGTGTGTCTGGCCTCAGCCAAATCACGATATGGCCAACAAACTAATATCGATATCTAGACATACTTTGACCACAAAAGGCCCCGATTTGACCCAGTTGTGTGTGTTAATGCGTTGAGCTTATTTTACACATACGGGAGAGGCAGAGAGTTGCAAGAAACTTTGCAATGGGTTCACGAGGTACTCCTCAACCGCGCATACCTCGACGGTACTCGGTATTACGACACCGCAGAATGCTTTCTCTTCTTCGTCAGTCGATTGCTCACTTCCTCAAATGATCCGGAACTCCATTCCACACTCGAACCACTATTAAAGGAAAGGGTACAAGAAAGGATAGGAGCTGAGGGAGATTCTCTTGCCCTCGCGATGCGCCTCCTGGTGTGCGATGCCGTAGGCTTCAAGAATTTAGTTGACTTTCGTAATCTCTTGCCTCTCCAGATGGAGGATGGAGGATGGGAGATCGGCTGGATGTACAAGTATGGGTCATCGGGTATTCGCATTGGCAATCGTGGCCTGACCACAGCACTTGCTATCAAGGCCATCGATGCAACGATTACGGGCTCCACTGGTTCTACTGAACACCTAGTGACGGCCCCTGCTTTTGCCACAAAGGTGCCACTCAAAGTTACACCGGCTGCCACGACACGCCACCGTCGAAGGAGTTCATTGATAGACTCCCTACAATGGTTATGGCCAGGAGGGAAGTTCCATAAATCCGCTGAAATATAGATGTTTATTGTACAGTTAATTGGGTGTTCATCTTTCAAAGTTGTTTATTTGAGGCCAAACATTCATCATCATCCCACTCTGTATACGAGACCTGTGACACTTTGGCGGACCATAACAAAACCATAATTCAGTGTAATTCGCGACGTACCTTGCACCAAAAAATTTTATAGCATTAAGGGGGAGACGCAATTCTCTTTAGCATGTTCTACCGGGTTCATCCCCGCAAGTACCGTTTATACACAGGATTATCGGTCTCTTCCACGTAAGAATAATTTAACTTCCTTAAATAGTCATCAAAGGCTTCGTAGTCCACTGGTGGTACTTGAATACCAGCCAGGACCTTGCCAATATCTTCGCGTGACTTAAGTACGTCAAAGGAGGGCTCATTACGGAGAGAAAACGAACCAGCGCCGTGATTCCGATAATGGAAAAGAGAAATGTTCCACCCCTGCTGTAGACCTAATAAAAATGATCGAAGGGCACCAGGCCGTTCAGGAAATTCTGTTGAAAGTTCGTCAGCCATATCCTAAGGTAGGCATTTAATAATCTACCAAATCTAAAAACTCGTTCATGGGGGACTTGCTGGCATCCACCAATCATATATCGTGCATGGCTCTTTGCCATTTCATCGTCACTGATATCGTAGCCTTTCATGTCAGACGCTTCGAGCGCGGCGAGCACTTCTTTCACTTCGTTCGTACGCAAGAGTGAATCCACTCGGAAAGATAATAGAACATGCGCCCTATCACCAGAAACATTATATCGATATATAAATTCGGTGACCGCACGAGGGTGAATCACAGAATGTAGAGTGATGAAACTGTTTGAAAGATCAATGGAACGAATTTTTAATTTCTTTGAGAACACCTACCTTCCCGGTCGTTCTGGAATATCGACACTCAAAAGCGCTTCCCTGCCTTCTCCGAGTTCAGCACGTTCAGCGACGAACCTCAGTCGATCGAAATTCATGTTTGCACCGCTCACCACAGCAACAAAGCGTTTCTGCGCTCCGACAAGGTTGTTGTCGAGGATATATCGCTTAACACCGGCAAGAGCAAGGGCACCTGCTGGCTCCGTGATGGAGCGGGTTTCTGAATACATCAAAATTTGAGATCCATTCTCAAGTCGAGAGGGACAGCGCACCTTCAAAAATGTCCTTGATCCCGGCACACAACTCATCATTATCTACTTTGACAATACCCTGGAGATGTTGTTTGCAGATCCTGAATGGTTCTTCGCCGACAATTTTGACTGCAGTCCCGTCACTGAAAGGTCCAACATCTTTGAGTGTGACCCGCTCGCCCATTGCCAAACTCTGGTCCATCGCATCTCCGTCGACCGTTTCGACACCCAATACCATTGTATTCGGGTTCCCGACTCTTTTGACATACTCGCAGATGCCGGCCACCAGTCCTCCTCCGCCCACCGCAGCAAAAATGCCGTCTAATTTTTCCGAGTCGGCCATTTGTTTTAGAATTTCCATCCCGACTGTGCCCTGACCCGCAATAACAAGGGGATCGTCATATGGTGGTACAAACGCAAGGCCATGTGCAGCAGCAAGACGAGCACATTCTACCTTCGCTTCATCGAAGTCCGCGCCGTGTAGAACAACTTTTGCGCCCAGCCGAGCAACATTCCTGACTTTGATGGACGGTGTTCCATTAGGCATGACAATAGTACAAGGTATACCGAGGCGTGAACCGGATAGAGCAACACCTTGGGCATGATTACCTGTAGAATAGATTCGTTAGCACATTATACGACGAGATTATACGATGCAATGAAGTATAACAGTTTTCGACGCCGAATTACGCACACTAACCAGCGCTACAAGTTACAACACCCTTCCACCGTTCCTCATCAGTCAAGCTGGCCATGAAGTTATAAGCACCCCTGATCTTGAAGCTAAAAACCTCCTGTAGATCTTCACGCTTCAGCCATATTTGGTTCCCCAGCTTTGCACTAAGATTACTGGCTAGAACCAAAGGCGTCTCCTTGATTATTTCATAAACTTTAGATGTTAAGATAAGACGGAGATAATCAGGAGTGTTGTCCGAGGTGAGATAATGTTTTTCAAGCCGAGGATAAGAGAGAGGTTCTGGAGCATGTGAAGCATACTCTAGTGTTGCAGCAGGGGCCATGGAACGGGGAAATTGAAAGTTCTGTAATTTGCTGACCTCGTTATTAGTACTCAACTCGGATCGGAGCATCTTCATTTCGCAAAACCGAAAGTCACATCGGGAAAATTTTTGATGGTATTCCACGTGATCCAAGAAGCATATTATGATATCACGACCGCACTTAGGGTCGGAAAACAGGACGAAACTAAGCACTGCCCCAAGGATTTCTAGATTCTTCACATATGTAAACGGAACTCGACTTCCTGCTTCTTTGAAAGACGTGGGATGGTGTAATTCTACCTTCGTTCCTATCACAGGCTTGAGCGAGATCCAAGTTCAACCGCCACTGCTTTCAACCCTGGAGACAAGAACCTGGAGCGTGAGGCTAGGTTTTCAAGTTCTTGCTATTATCTGGTGATACCCGCCACCATATGAGGATAGTTCATAAGTAACCCGTCACCGGTCACCCTGCATTCCGTGACCATGTCGGAACCAAGTCGGAATTTGCTCCAGAATGTACTTGTAGAATATTGGACCTGAGTTAGACACTTATTTCAGTCAGCACAAAGAATTCATTTGTAAAGAAGCAGAGAATTACCGTTAGTTACGTATAAATAGGCAAGGTGATAAACATTCTTAAGTGATTTGGGTTCGCTTTACTGGTTAAGGAGAGGGTGGATAGTGTCAGGTGGTCAGATATTTTAGTCCCGAGTTCTATTCAGAGCTGAGGAATAACAAGAGATCCGAGCCGCCGCCTACAGGTCTGTTTAACCACAAGCGGGCTACCAGGGCCATGCATATCCAGAGTTGTCGATGAGTAATACCCAGAGCCGAACCTTCACATCAATTGATGCTATAGTACTAGAATCAGACTGTGGAAGGTGTTTTGTGAGAATCGGAAGGAGCGTTTCTTTAAAACCATTTAAGTCATCAACGTTACACACATTCTTATTCAAAAAAAGCTCCCGTAATTTTAACTTAATGTTGTGGCAATAGAAAATGTAACCCGTTTTTGTGATATGATACTATTTGAACGGAATTTAAGCATGGGCTGTTTTGTTAGGTGAGGGCCTGGTTCACAAAAGGACGATCGGTAATTTGAGCTTGAGAGGTCAATAATAACGGACTTACCACGTTAAAATCAACGCAACATTAAACAAGGTAATCGTAAAGAATTCCTTGAAGGGTTCAGGGAAAGAAAACTTATCAGGATTGGAGAACGTAGACAACATGTTTGTCCTGAAATTTGATGGGTTCTAGGTTCTAGGCCATAAGAGGTGTAAGCACCAGTGAGGTTTACTGCATCGAGCGCAATGGTGGGGAAAGTTTCCCAGTCAATACGGGTCAAAGTATGTTGAAAACCGAAGTGTTGATCATGTAGGATATCCAATGGTTGTATTTTGCTTGCTCGAGTGATATTGGAGTGTGTAGAACCTAAGAAGTAGCTGTGCATCTAGGCCTGGTCTTGATGTTCGCTTCTAGTGAACGAGAACCCTGAACATCTTCCTGTAATCCAGGAGGTGAATTTGAAACAAGGATCCAACGAGCTAGGACCAAAGTATATCTGTGAGGCCGACAAAACCTAATTGAAAAAGAGGCAACTCGGGAAAGCTGTGGACCTTGGGGGCATCGCGTTCGTCGAGTAAAGATGTGACGTGACAACCCTAGCACGTGGTTATATTATCGGCGATTAGGACAAAGTAAACACCGACAGACGGGAAGGATTTGTTGTGTGCCAGGCATTGGGGGGTGTTGTCCCAACTTTGAACCCCATACGTTTACCTGGTTAGGCACTTCAAATTATGGCCCAAGCTGCCGCAATGGGCCCACCACTCTCCCCAAAGGAAATTCGCCGCTCAGGACGTCGTTCAATCCCCTCTGCATCCACCAGCGCCTCCAAATCACCCGACCTTGACCCAGCACCCAAGCAAAAGGAGATCATCCATCGCCCAGCTCTTGCTTCCAACAACAGTAATGGTCGACAGAAACGCCTTAAACAGGAGGACTTCGATGAACTTGTTGACGACCGCAAGAATGCCTCTGCGCCGTCCACTAGTTCTATGAGCTCTACCCATGGGGCCCCCATCAGCGGCCGAACAAAACGAAAACCAAAAGAGAAAGAAAAGGAAAAGGAGAAGGATAAGCAGCCTGTGATGGAAGTTATTGTTTCCGAGGCTGTACCCGGTCAAGCAGACAGCGCAGTCATCAATGGGACAGAGGAGGAAGAGCAAGGTATCACGCGTTGTATATGTGGAAGTACTGGTGCGTTTTCACTTTCAAACTGTTCTTCATCTATCAAACTCATATTACG
Source organism: Collybia nuda (assembly GCA_015584075.1). NCBI lineage: Eukaryota > Fungi > Basidiomycota > Agaricomycetes > Agaricales > Clitocybaceae > Collybia > Collybia nuda. The sequence continues at coordinate 302,643 of MU150250.1, forward strand.
ACTTTGTAAGGAGAGGATGACCCTGATGCTGGTGAATTCATGGTACAGTGCGAGACTTGTAAAGTCTGGCAACATGGGCTGTGCATGGGTTTCGAATCCGAAGATCAACTGCACGACGATGACTACTATTGTGAGATATGCAAACCAACAATGCACGCAGAACTTCTCAAGTATGGAAAACAAAGTCTTCCTCTCCAGATGCTTCTAACATCATACCCACCAGGAGACTCTCGAACAAGAGGCCCCGCCAAACCTCAACAACATCCATCCAAAATCCAACTTCGGCTCCATCGCGTGTGTCACGCTCCCATTCACCTTCTACACTCATGAAACAGCCGTCCAAACGAAGAAATACAATGAACAGTAGAGACGCTGCCTTTGATGAGAGTCTCAAGGAGATTATTGAAGCAACCGCAGCCGAAGCTGCTGCTGTTCATGATACAGCCAGTGTTACCTCCACCGGAAATCGTGATTTCAACGATCAGCACGACCTTGATGAAGATATTGAATCCGGTGCAGGCAACAGGAAAAAGCGGAAGCGCAATGAAGACGATAGGTGAGTCTCGTAACTTTCGGATAATACAACGTGTCTTTGACATCCGGATTTCAGCGCTGTTAAAAAGCGCACGAGGTCCGCTTCTAGTGCATCTGATCATCAGGGATCGACCGTGGCGCGAGATGACACACCTGGACAAAGCAAGCCACCTCCATCAGTACCAGCACCACCCTCAAAGCCCTCCGGTCGTACAAACAAACGTGGAGGACGAAAATCTGCCACAGTATCTCTCGCTCTCGATCCCGTCGCATTGATGGAAGGTAGCGAGGAAGGTGCGAGGATTGTTCTGTCAGAAGCACCTCACGTGACCAACATCTTCCCAGTGTTGCCCCAAAGTTCTGGCAAACGACAAGCCCTAAGCAATCGTGTCAAAGGCTCCAACGTGCCAAAACGGCCGCCGGTCTCTCATTCAGCTTCCCATGGTCCAGCCAGTTCCAACCATGAACATGGAACACGCCGGAATCAACCTAGCGGCACTGTTGGGTCGAATGCAGGGTCGACCGTCGCAGAATCATCGCGTGCATACCGCAATTCGCACGCATATGTCGTTTCTCAACAACCATTATTCACGTCGTGGAATTTGCCTGATTACCTATCGCATTTACAGCATATGCTACCATCAGATGCCCCACGTCCCCTGGAAGTCCGGACTGGGCCCGGTTTAAGCGCTGGTATGTCAGGCAAAGGAGAGACATTAGAAGTCACACTGGAGAGAGGGGTGAAGGTCAAGTGGCCGAGCAAGCGGATGAGTGTCGGTGATATGAATAAGAGGGTCAGGGCACTTGTGGATTGGGTTGCAAGAGAACAAGCTACAGCCCTGGATAGGTCCAGGCGGAGAGATGCCTTGGAAAGGGCTCTGAAAGAGGATCCTAAAAGTGGAGAGAGGGATTCGCAAGGCAAACACGTGGGGGATTGCAGTGGTGACATCGACATGGCGCTGGATGGAGATAACATGGCCGAATCTCTATTACAGGCCAAAGTTGTTGCTCGATCTGTAGACGAAACTCGTGTATCCAGGACGCCAACTTTAGTGCACGCGCCTGACCTAGACGATCCCGAATCTGGCGAAACTATGAAGAAAATGGAAGCGCTTATGGAGCAGTTAATTGATTTTCAGGAGCAGTTCGGACCAGGTTCAAGGAATCGAGAAAGAGAGCGACGGCTGGTATCTTGTTGATCTTGTTTGCCTTAACTATTTTTTATTTTCGGTTGGGCTCCACTATGTATAATACTTTGTCATTGCTCTCTAACTTTTGCTCATGCTCATTATATTATTTCCCTTCATACTCGCATATACTTTTATCACATTATCTATTATCAAGTCAGGTCCCCTGCCATTAAATTTCTATCGATTTTCTGCCCCGTTACTACCAGATAGTCCATTCTTAAGTCCTTGTTGCTGAAGCGCTGACTTGGGAGTTACTTCCCATAATCCGTTTGTTTGGCAAATCGAGGTGGTGCAAATAATTTCCATCACGCACAAGAAATTGAAAGTTCACTTGCAAGTTGTAGGGCCTTGCAGCGCTTGGCAGCCGAAGCCTTTCACGATTGTGTGTAATGTCTTCTAGTGGCCCAATTCCCCTTTACACGGATATGGAAGAAGACAGAGCGAGCACTATTCGACAGCCATCTTTTGACTTCTCCGACAATGGTGGTTCAGATGAGGACCATGAAGATCACGTCGGCGACTATTCAACGCGTATGGAAGAGTTATTTGACGAAGGGGAAGGCGACTCGGATAGTCACAACCAAGACGACGAAGATGATGATGAAGAAGGTTTTCTTTATACTGGAGTTGACGCTGCAGACGTATCAACAGGATATCGGGATCAATTACGGGACCTTTTGGGACCAGAACTGACGGACGACGAGCTTGAAGTTCATGAAGTGGAAAGGTCCCTGGTTATTGATGATACGAATAATGTTATTCAACTTGAAGACGATTCTTCTGTGAGTACACATCAAATGACCCCGTTTATACCGCTGAATCTCTACAGCATGTGGACATGTTCTCCGACCATACACCATCGACATCCTCGCTTGGAATTGGGACTCCTCAAAGAATGGGATCTCCTTCAAAGAATGGAACCTCTTTCAAAATGACTCGGTCCTTCTTACATCCAAGTGTATCAAGGTTGAGGTCAAACCCTCCACAAGCACCACGACTGTCCTCAAACGACAGCAGAGCAACATTGAATTCCCATTATATCTCGCCGTCACCTTCCCATTTCTCCTCCATGTCACGCATGTCGTCTTTCTCGAATCTACGCACAGGATCATCTGGCGACCTGCGAGAGTCACGCCATGACCATAACCCACACCCCGAGCGTGAAGTGTTTAAATGGACAGAGCTCCGTCATATAACAAAACACATATATACCACCACTCCTCACATGGCATCCTCCGTTCTCGGATCGTCCTCGTTGGGGTCGCCTATGGTGTTGGCTGCGAATGGACTCATTTGCATCGGGACTGATAATGGAAAAATATGTATCTATGACTTCAAGCAGACGCTGAAATGTATTTGCGGAGAATCTTCCAGTATGGGCTTGTCTATACTCCCTCTCTCCTCTGACCTCTGACGTATTGGTACAGACATCGTTGTTGGGCCTGTAACTGCCCTCGCATTATCGCACGACCACACATATGTCGCATCAGGACATTCTACCGGCCATATACAGCTTTTCGACCTAAAGCACCCTCAAACACCTGCGCGATCAGTACCCCCTACCACGCTTGCAGCAGTTTCCTCGGGCCGCAAGGAAGGCCACCTTCAAGGCTCGCGGATAATAAGCATTGGTTTTGTAGCAGGGAGACATACAGCTATTGTTTCGGCGGATGATCATGGACTTGCCTTCTCTCACAGCCTTGGCAAGGTTCTTTTTGTTGAAGCCTCAGACATTCTTCGAATACTAGGGAAGTACCAGGAAGATAGCATCACTTCCATTCCTCAAACTACGTCCATGTCAAGCGTATCTCATGTACACGATACGTCTCTTCCGCGGCGACGAAAAGCACGTTACACTATTTTAGAGATGTGCCCGCTACCCCTTGGAACCTCGCCACATACGACAGACTCTTACAATGTTGTGGCTCTGCTTACCCCCACAAAACTCGTTGTTGTTGGGCTTAAACCTAAACCGAGGACTTGGTTTAAGTGTCCTCGTGAAATTGACGAAGGTGGTTTATCAAGAAACAAGTCTAAATGGAAGGGGGCCATGGCATGGTTTCCAAGTGTCTTGTCTTCTTCAATATCAGACAAGACAGCGATGTCGGGCAATGGGCATGTGGCATCTTTGCCAACAACACCTATGTTGGTGTATTCTTGGGGAAATTCTGTTCGTTTAATACGAGTCACAGAATCTCGGGCCAAACAAACAATACAAAATCCAAGAACAGGAAAGACCACGGAGGTTGAGGTTGGCAGAATCGTTTATGGGGATGCCAGGCGCTGGTCTACAAGCGGTGATGTCTTAGCCATTCAGTGGTTAAATGCCAATGTGGGTTCGTTTGCTTCAAAAATTCAGAATTTTGAAGAACGTCTGATTTTCGTCGTTACCTACAGCAAATAATTGCGTTGACCGCTGCGTCTTTGGAAGTATACGATGTTCATATTCAAAAGATGATTGAGCATATCCATTTCGACGGTCTGTCTCTTATTTCTCCGACACTCAGTTCCACCGTAAATGGCTCAGTTTCCTATTCGGAATCTGTTAGCGATGTTACTCACAGCCTGCGCGTATACAAGGGGAAAATATTTTTACTTGTAAGCCCCTAGTCGACCATTTGGGTAAAAAAAAAATCTCATACACTCATTAGGGTCGCGATCATCTCGGTGTTGGCACACTTCTCACCTGGGCTGATAGAGTTCTATCTTATGTACAAGATGGTGATTTTCTAAGCGCGATAAACTTGACCAGGTCCTACTATATCGGAGATGCTCCAGGAAACAGGAACGGACTTCCCGAAGATGAAGTGCTCCGAAAAGAGATAGTGGGGCAAAAGATGCGAGAGTTAATGATGGCATCGGCTCGATACGCCTTTTCTGAAGACCGCATGTCAGATGGTACCCACATTACGGCGGATGGTCGGGGCGTAGACCGGACATCCCTTTTCGAAGATCTGGTTTCCGTATCCTGTCGAACCTGTGTTGCTCTATCCGACTTCGAATTTCTATTTGAAGATCTCTTTCAAGAATACGACGACAGTGGTATATCGAAAATTTATTTACAACAGCTAGAACCCTTTATCCTCAACAATGAAATTCGATATGTACCACCTCGCATTACCCAACGCCTTGTCGCCCTTCACGAAGAAACTGGTCGCCTCGATTATGTGGAAAGAATCATCTGGCATATCGATCCCACTTGCCTAGATATCAATCAAGCGATACGTCTTTGCCAGAAACACCACCTTTATGACGCTCTCATCTATGTTTACACTCGTGCCTTGCGTGACTGTGTAGCACCTGTCGTTGAGCTTCTAGGGCTGATTCGAAAGGTCCAGCAATACCGAAGGTCTCAGATGGAGTCATCAGAATCCTTCGACATGGACGTTGCAATGGATTATGCCATGGAAGCTACAATTATTAACGCATATAAGATATATCCATACTTGTCAAATATACTTTCCGGCCTTTCATATCCCAGCGAAGAACCTCTGGCAGAAGATGAGGCATACCAGGCGAAGAAAGACGTCTACAACTTTCTTTTCTTCGGACGGTCAAGTGTATGGCCAGCTGGCGACGGTGCCAAACTCGTTCTGACCTCAGACGAGGATGGCGGGATAGAACCCACTTATCCTTATGCACGACAACTGCTTCGTTTTGATACAGAATCCTTCCTTCATTCCCTCGACATTGCCTTTGAAGATAGCTACCTAAACGATGAATCGCAAGGTACCAGTCGCCTGCTTATCGTTAGAATTCTGCTCGAAATCATGTCTTCCGGCGATCTACCGCCACCAGATGCGACTTTTGTGAACATTTTTATTGCCCGTAATGTTCCTAAATACCCCCAATTTCTTCAAATTGCGCCGAGCGCTCTTCATGGAATTCTCATCGGACTTGCAGAAGATCCTGATCTCGACACCCGCGAGGACCGACAACTTGCTGCTGAATATCTACTTTCCGTCTACAATCCCCACGACAGCGAACGAATCGTTCATCTTTTTGAGGACGCCGGATTTTATAGAATCCTTCGGATATGGCACCGCCAAGAACGGCGATGGGCACCTTTATTGTCCACGTATCTGAATGACTCCAGTTTACGCCCATCGGAAGTGTTTCGCAATGTTGAGGATGTTCTTGTTATATCCACCAGGGCAACCAAAGGCTCCTTACCACCAGAGCTCATGGACATTATCTCCGAAACGCTATCACAATTACTCCACACAAGTATCACAAACACTGCTATCCTTGTCGACAAGTACTTTCCTAATCTCCATGAGCAAGGGTTAGAATTATTGAGCGAGCAAGAGGATCATCGGCGGTTCCTCTATCTTCGACAGCTGTTAGGTCCTCCTCAACATGGCGACGATGACGACATACCACCCCCTTTCATTTCTCCCTCTTTAAAGCTCCCTCAGCACCTACGCCAGCTTTATATATCACTGCACTGCCGGTTTCATCCAAAGGACATTATAGATGCGTTGAAGTACCTTCCCGCCGACTTTTTCGACTGGCAACAGGCTATACAAACCTGCGAAGAGAATGAAGTATTTCACGCAGTCGTATGGGCTATGAACTGGCTTGGGAGACCTCAAGACGCCTTGAAGAAGGCGGATGACTATCAGAAGCGCTTGACACTGAAAATGGCGAGGTACCTCACAACTAATACTCACATGGCCGAACGAACAATCGACGTGCGCCACGATCTGGAGTCATTACGGTCCATCGGTCGAATGGGAATTACGGTTTGTGTTGAACATTCACACAGCACCTCGAAGGCAGACATACCTTTAGAGGATATCTGGTTTCAGTTACTCAGCAGCCAGATAAACAGTGTTCAAAACTTATCTGCGTGTCTTTCTGAGCCCTCGGCGCAGATGAATAAGGACCACCAAGTAGACCCCCTCGATATACACGAAAGCTCCCTTGCAGTTCTTCGTTCCCTTGTTCAAACAACATTTGCATCATTTGTGTCCATCACATCTACACATGCTGTTTCGTTCCCCCGACTATTCAAACGGCTTGTCAATTCCGCTACAACTTCAACGAACACACAATACACCGAATTTCGTATTATTCTCACAGGAATGCTTGAGTCATATCGCTCAGATGGAGATATGCTTGCCATTACAAAACACCTCATCGATCGTGACTTATACAAAACGATCGCGGATATTACCCGCGAACGTGCTCGTGGCTGGGCTCCTGCTCTGTCAACATGCACTATCTGTCGGAAACCCCTTTTTGATAACACTCTTCCCAACTCTGTTCATTGCCACCCTCCTGACCACAAAACTTCCAAAGAAATAATTGTATCACGTTCAGGAACCATATATCACAGTAGATGTCGACCTCCAGAACCCTAATTTGCTATTAATATATTGTCTTTGAAATTGGGCGACCACGATAGAATCTACGCCAACCAGGGATGTCCGCGATTCAAGAAGCTTCTGCTATTAGGAACTTGTTAAGCATATGCACAAGGACAACAAAAATTATGTACCTTCAATGGCGTTCACCATATCAACCAGGGCTTTGAATGATTCACTCATTTGAAGCAACACACCAAGCGACTCTGCATCCTTCCCGAAAGCATTCACGTCATAAATCATTTGAGTACGAATGCGCTCCTCGTCTCTCCCATCATCATCCTTGCCAGTATTTGAGGAACCAAAAAGAGAGAAAGTGGTCTTTTTCCCCTTCTTGAGCCTCCTCAAAGACTCCTCAGTCTTTTTCATCGCCGAAAGATAATAAATGTATCTATACATGTTGAGTAAAAATAATGTAGGATGTGAGCATATCACATACCTTTGACAAACACTTTCGAAAATTTCCTTTGCATAAGGCACTAGATAGTCTTCACTGAGAAGTAGTCCTGGCGCTTCTCCAACACCGATTCCAAAGAACACCTTAATTGGACGAAGAATAGATGACACAAAATAACTAGGCTCGCTTGGTGATCGTTTGTTCGACATGGCTCTGAACTGTGAGGGTATGGATCGAACCGGGAGGAGCGCCTCGCAACATCGCTTGATTAGGATGGCCACGATCTGATTTGCCAATGGCGGGGTCAAAGAAGCAAGTTCCGATAACGAATGCTGCAAAGCTTCTGACACATAAAACAATCTCCTATAAATTTCTCGTTCTACTGAACAAGCTAGCGCAACTAACCTGGCGCCTTCACACTATCAGTATTCGTGTCGGCCATCTCTGGCAGCATCGGACTGATTTCTTCCCGCCAGATTGTTAACACGTTCGTTCGCATAGCTTCGAGATCAACAATCACTGCGGCGTATTGGCGCAAGATCGAGTCATCAGATGCTGTGCTCTCTGCAGATGAAGATTCAACGACAGGAATTGGTGTGGGGGCTCGCGAAAGGGTAGGTGAGGTTAGATTCTGAGCGATGTATCAGAAGCCATTTTAAATATTCCTATACGAGCTCATACCTTCTCAGTTGAAAATGTTGTTGATATCTTCGTAGGCGAAACCTCTGAGGGTGGAAGTGATTGATCTAACCACGTTTTATAGCGGCTCAATATCTGAACCAGTTCATCAATCTGGGTCTTACACTCGTAAGGAATACATCCCACCTGCAATGTTAATCTCCAGAATCTATGACATAGATTAGGGATAAAGATTTCCGCGCTCCAGCATGCTGTAATAGCGACCCAGACAGAAAGCGACTGGCCCATGGAGAAAGAGTTCTTTTCTACGATGATATTAAATCAGATTGATAGGTAAAATGCACTTATTCATGAGACCTAACCAAATGGCAATGTCGGTTCTATCCGCACAACCGATAGTGATTCTTCAAGTTTGCCTATAATCTCTTTCCATCGCATTTGAAAATAAACAGGAAGCTGCCACCGTTGTTCAAATGCGGAATAAACAGAATGCCTTCTCATGACCTCAACGGAATGCGCGGAGGGTGCAAGATATTCCAGAGATCGAATAAATGCCTGCGATATTTCATGATGCTACCGAAACCTTTAAAATGGTCCAAAAATTTCCCAGCCACTGAGAAGCGCACCTTTCTGAACTCGCTAGGCCGCCCTGCAGCGAACACAGTAGCTCCTAATTCATCCATGACAGCTCTTCCAACTTCCTCCCAAATTACATTAGCCATAATTTCGAATCCATCGCCGTCCAGAACAATTAATGATGTAAGTGACTGTGATGAATTGAGCTCTTTTTCAGATCGAGAGTGGAGTGAGGATTTTAAGGAAACTTTCTCCGCTATATCCATAACCCGGCTTAAATCCCGCTCTACAAAACGCAAAATATGAGTGTATAACCGGGCCAAAGGATCTTCTGTATCCTCTAATATACGAGCATATGGTGAGCTTATTATTGTGCCAATACTGTAAGTTGCAGGCCGTTCCGAATGAACGAATGCAGTGAAGGGCGTATACGGAGTTCGGGGAGGCAAAGACGTAGTTAGGAATCCGGACGCCTTAGCCGGGGGCAGGGGAGTATGAGGAATGATGGGTGAATGTGGGGCCGCAAGGGCCTCGGGATATATCGACTTTTGAGAAATATTGAGCAAACGACCTACTAACAAGATCAATCCCACCTTTTTCACGAAATTGCGGACAACTTCTCGTCGCAGGACATCTTCCGCGTCTCTCCACAATCCAAGCATATCATATGTCCTCAAGCATTCAGTAAGGTCGGCAATCCATTTTGACTTTTCAACATCGGCTGGTCGGCCTTCGTCTTTGCCGTCAGTAAGTGCAACAAGAGTTATTGCAAAAACATGATCTAGGTCGGAAGAAAGAGTTTTTTGTATCCTGTCAATTCTCTATAAAAGGATTTTGGGTTCAAAGGGTAAGAACACCAGTATGGAAGAGCTCACAGACCCATTGGATCTCATCAACGAAAATACACTTTTCTGCACGCGCTTTCGATGCATGATAAAGAAGTTGAGTATATTCCGCAGCTACTCGCCCGAGATGTTTGGCTGTGTTCCCGCGAGATCTAGATATCGTCACTTTGAATGTCATAATATTCGGTGGAGGTTATATACCTATCCTCAGCACTGACTTCCGTGTGACTTGGGTGAGCGAGTACACCGATTTCAGAAGATTCGTCGGCTTTCTTTTCTGGCAATGCGATAAGTAACAAAGACTCAAGTCGCGTCACGGATTCCGAAAGTTTGAGGAGAAGATGTAAGAGGGCCTACGTAACACATTAGGATAGAGGAAGACCTGTCTTGGGATTAACACACTTTCTCCTCTCTCAGATTTGACCGCTTTTCCAGTTTGTCTTGTATAGCATTCTGAATAATCTGTAGTTGACTTCTGGAATCCTAAATACCCGCATTCACGACGTAAACAATCGGGGCCTTATTTATGGTACTTACAAGAACTTGGACCTTGAACTCCCCCAATGGTAGATTCAGCCTATTCAACCTCGCGCCTTCGTCCCTCAGATCCGTACTCAAACTAATAAATGCTTCATAGTCATCGTTGATGAGCTTTACCAGTTCTTCCTTCAGGTGAGACAGGTAATCTCGCAATTCCATCCGCAGATCTGATAGAGAGGTATCATGGGATCTGGAGAGAAGAAACTCTTCGACGTCGAAGTCTTTAGCTATCAAAAATTTGTTGTCGTGAGACAGAGGAACGTGAGCTGGAAGGTCGGGAACCTGCGAATCGTCTTCGTCGTCGTTATGATCGCGTTGTTGTCTCAACGGGCGTATGGTTTCCCGAGTTGCAAGCTCTTCCGCGAGACGGTCTAGCTGAAACGGGTCTTTGAATGTATGCGCATCGTGTGTAGGACTTTGGACGGACATGGTAATGAGCGGAACCTGGCGAACAGGTGTGGCTGTGTCATAGCAAGCTCTACATTTTGCATACATGTCCAACACAGTTAATGTTGCAGGGCTCAGTTTCACCCTTGCAAACCCCACAACGACACGTAAATTCGGACCAAGAATCGGGAGTGCCGTCTTCCGGCGTCCTAATGGCGCAGAGCTCACTATCGAAACACCTGGTATGCTCGCATCCTCTTCAAGAGGAGTCATACCCCACCTGTCGAGAGATCACCACAACCTGACCAAGGCCATCCGATGGGTTCATATTCCATTCGAGACGTTGTGAGTGAGTCTTGGACTTCCTGTGAACTCGAATTATCCAGGTGCTCATATATCTTGACTTAGTCTGGAGCACTCGCCCCCAGTCCCTACTCTACAAGCAGGGAAGAACCCTTTGCATACATTCCTCGGATTTTTGCCATCACAGCACATCCTTTCCATGTCAATTCGAGATCCGCACGATGGTAAAGGGATGCCTTCCAATGGAAACGCGCACGTCTGTGCATCAAGCTTGCGAGGTGTACGAAAGGTTGGTGTTTGAATCCTTCCCTTCAATCTGTTGAACGATAAATGTATTCTCAGATTAGTCCATCTACCTGGCGGTCGCATGTAGGTGCATGCCAACCAGATATCGCGATCGCCCTCTCCGACACGCCATTCACTGACCCTCCATATTCACAAAAACGGCTAACAAAGAGTATTGAGCGTTCGGTACAATGGCTCGCTGATATCCTCCAGCCTGTTGAAGAACCCGCCTTGCGGCCCAACATTTTTGTTCATATGTCGGGGGCGACAAGCATTCCTGCTCGTCGTGCGTTTTCGGAAAGCCTGACTGAAATTTTGCACGGAAGAGAGGCAGATTCGGTCAAGCCCTTTCGGTGCTTAGATGAGGGTGTGTCCGGGTATACCTTCAACCTCGTCCCCCTCCGCCTGTCTTTGGACGCGTCCATCCGTCCTGTACCCGAGGACCAGCATGATATACCCCCAACAATCGATTCACGGGACCCGCTTCCGACGAGAAACACAAGACATGCGGACCAAATAATTCCACTCCTTCAAGCCTCATTGATATCACTTCCCACTTCCAAAACACGTCTCATTAACTCAGCCCGGTCTCCACACGAAATTCTCCTCTTCATTCAAAACATCGGAGTGGATCTTTTTGACGCACACTGGGCTCAACGTGCAGCCGATATTGGTATCGCTCTTGACTTCAGATTTCCTGTTACTGAACATGCTAGAGGAAAAGCTTCAACCAAATTGGGGAAGGAGATTCCTACCAATGGCAAACGGAATATTGGTCACAATTTATATCACAATGACTACACTCTTGATTTTACATCACTCGGCGGGGATTCATTTGTCGGTTCGTATGACGATCGTGCTAATATGGCTACCCAAGATATTTGTCTTTGTGCGGCATGCTCACCCGCCATACCTAGGACACGTATTGCACATGGAAATGACCCTAATGAAGCCTCTAGCATCATCCCAGAAGAGGCTCCCCCCCGATATCGACCCCCATATACTCGAGCCTATGTTCACCATTTACTCCATACACATGAAATGACCGCTCATTCCCTTCTGGTCATGCACAACATCAGTGTCCTTGATGCGTTCTTTGCTGGTGTGCGAAGAGTGGTGGCGGAAAAAGGAGAACAAGAATTTATCGAAGAGGTGAAAGTATTTGAGAGCACCTATGATGGAAACTTAGCGGTATTTGATGAGGCGAGAGTAATGTGGAGGAACGTCGAGATGGCCAGGGGGAAGGGAAGGCTAGCACGAGAGAAGGCAAAACAAGAAGAGTCAACATTGGGGACTGCTGTAGAACTTTAGTGTTCGCATGATAAATCCTTGGGTCTAATGGTGCCCTAGAGTTGCACAGGGCCATCGTGAACGCCAGATCCAATGTATTGGGTGGCTTTGCAATTTTGGGAGGGACAGTGATCATAGGGACTTATGAAGTACTTTACAACCTCATAATCTATCCCCACTTATCTTCTAAATAATAGTGTGTACGATCGGATTTCTGGGTTGCGAGATCAGGACCTATCAGCTCCATCAATATCCCCACACATACAAGTATAACCCATATTACTCACCCTACTTGACCTAGTCCTCCGAACATAGTGACTGAGAGCGCAATAAGGCCTATCACCTGCATTGCTCTTATCAGCCCAGATTCCCTCCTCACTTTATCCAACTCTCGCTCCTCTTCGTTCGCCCTCCTCCGCGGCCGGCCACTCAAATGCGCACTGAGGTTATGATACACCAGGTCTGGCTCTGGGGCAGAATAGTGCTGTCCAGGATGCTTGTGTTGCTGAGGTCCAGGATGCGTATGTTGGTACCACTCCGCTGATGGATTTTTCGATCGGTGTCGTGGCCGTGATGAGTACTCCCATGCATACGTGGCGCGGGAAGCTCGTTGACCTGGAGCGCGGGGGTGGTATGGCTGGGCTGCAGCCTTGGGTTGTTGGGCAAGGTTGCGGTCATAGGCTCGGCTGCATAACAAAAGGAGTAATCATGAGTCGTCGATGAGAAAAGTTTCTTAGGTTTTTCAGCAAGTCGGAAAAAGAGGCAATACATACCGTTCTCTATCGTTGCCAAGGACGGAATAGGCTTCGCTAACTGCATTAAACACGTCTTTCGATCGCGCATCCTTCGCAACGTCTGGATGATGCGTTTTGCTCAGCTATGACGTTTGCTGAGTATCTGACGGAAACTAATTGTTTCTACTTCCAACCTGGTAAAAATGTGACTGCACTTATGTGTTGAAGGACTTCTTTCCGTAGTTATAGTAAGCTGAGACGGACCTTGATTTGAGCTTTAGTAGCATGGCGTGGAACTCCCAGCGTCTGATAATGGTCTTCTCGAGGTACGGAGGAATAGAAACAGCGTGATTGTTGTAACACTCGAGAGTACAGGGAACTAGATGTACCGCCCGCGACTCTAGCTGTGGATGCACGAAACATAAAGTACCCCAGGTGAGAAAGTGACTATCACGTTACTTGCAATCGTTGCCCTCTCATTTATATGTTTATGTCCCACAACTATCGAAATTCGTCAGAACATTTACCTCTTCCAAGTAGGCAGAGACGGCACACCGTCTTTTTGTACTACCCCCGTGACAGTGTTCAACGTTCAACCCCGAGTATTCTAGTTGCTCTTGCAACTTGGGAGGCACCTATTTTGAGGTTAGTTGTCGGAGCGACCTCCAAATGCATTACTCGTACTTCTGACGGTATCAGGTCCCCTCCTTTTTACTGCAATACTTAACCCGGTTCATAATGAGTCTATGTCGGTGGACTAGAGTAAGCACCTTCGAAAGACCCGCATCATCAACAAAAACTCTTTCGATGTATATCGGCAATACTTTCTCTAAATGAGACCAATGTTTCAACAATCGAAATATAAGATCGTCCTGGGTTGACATCCACTAGACTTCTAGCTCTTCACAACTGGAAGTATGGGTGGTCAATTAAAGAGGCCACAGAACATTTTCATCATTTGAAAATCGACATCCAGAAGGACGTACTACCATAACCTGATATGAATTTGGCACGCCCGTATCTCATCCATAGTTAACACGTCCGAAAGGCCAGGAATAGTGGATCCGCTATAAGCTACCTACAAACACAACCCATACCAACCCGCTAACTTAGTCGATATGCACTTGTTATGGGGGCAACCATACACCGATCGAGGGCAACCGACCTTGAAAAAACGAATAGCGTCCTTGTATTATTTATATGTCTATCTCCAATTCCTACCCGAAACCCAAATTTTGTGACCTGAACGGCTGAGCACGAAGAGAAACTGATATTGTGGAGACACCACGAACCCAGAGTAGTTTTACATTAAGATTCGAAATTACAAGCAACATATTTAGTAATACATGTTTGGATATTTATAACGTGTTCAATTAATAGGATAAACATGAGCCTTCTCGGGACGGTTTGTCAATACCTCACCGGAAGCATAAGGTAGAGGCTCTTTCATGTCGGGATCTTCTTTGGCTTCACCTTTTGCACCTAAATCAGACATTTCATGCCCATCGATACTGTTTCTGGATCGCCTGAATGGTAACCGACTATTTGTACCACCAATGCCGAAAGCAGTTCCGAAATCAGGTGGGGCGTCTGAACGGTCGGGATTGTATAGGGTGGAAGGTGCACGATATTTACGAATGGTGTAGTACTGAATGGAGCCATATATCTCCAGTGCAAAATCAGCTGCAAGCAATTGCGTGAGCATCAGCCTTTCATTGAGAGCAACGATATCCCGCTCACAATAGTTTATACTTTGATACCAACCGTCAACATTATTTTGTATGCACAGGATGCGAAATAAGCTTACCTATCCCACAAAGGCCGCCATATTCGTGTTGCTGGGGAACCTGACTTCCGACGATATTCCTTCGAAGGGTAAGCCCAAAGCATGAAAGCAGAGAAGAATATCATCTTCAAAGACAAGAAAATAAATATGATACAACTCGGAAAGGTAGAGGTATATTATTTACCTCTATGCATATCGCAAGAGCATTCAGCCCATTGGCGATATTTGTTGATGTCCAAAATTCGGTGGCTAATTGAAAAGTAACTGAGATGTATGACCAAAACCGAGCACAAAAAAACTTGCCATGTATAACTTTCCCATTCAATGCCGAAAACTGGACTGAACATTAATAACATTTCAAAATCAGGCCCATAACTAAAACATACAATGAATGACTGGTAGAATGTGAAGAAGACAATTAGCTTGATGGCAAGAAATTTTGCTAGGGGTCGACGGCCTTTGAGTTCATCTTTTGTCAAACTGTAGAAAAGTAGCAACCCATAAAGGGCAACACTAGGAATGTGTCTCACTGTTTCATGGTAGGTAACGAAGTAGGAATGCTGTATCGTACCTGATGCTGATGAAGTCAATTGTTTCCAAGTAAACGTCGGCATAGTGGGGACTAAACCCTTCAGAAGGGCAAAGAACATTCGCAGCTTGGCATATAATGCTTATGATGGATATCGCTTCGAAAATGGAAAGGTTTAGCTCCCTGACTATACAAAACATCTGCACGATGCGTACCAGGCCTAACTATAATGTATTGAAGTACAGACCACTGGTTGGGACATGTCAAATATATTGACGAAGGAAACAAGGACCGTGGCAGGCATACCTTCACGGCATACATAAAATAGGGCTCAGGAATCTTCTTAGTATATCTGATACTCGAAATGGCTAAAATTCTCACCTTTGTGGGCCGGTATCTCCAGCAGCAGAGCTATCAAAAAATTGTGAGCAAAGGATGTTCGTTTTGCGATGACACCTACAGGTATGATAAGGCGCCTTTTTTCCTTACGGGCCAAGGCATCCGCAGGGTTTACGACATTAGCCGAGTCCATAACGAATTCAATGAGCAGTAAGCTATCGGACCAAATGTCAGGAACAGATAGAGGCCAGAAAGAATAAGTATACAGGAAGGCGCTGAGTGTGACAGCCTGGTTGAACATTGTGAGATGAGTCGGTAGGATGACAATTAGCAAACCTCATAAACTACATGCAAAGGTGGGTTATTAATAATAAAATTCAGATAACATCTACTCACCAACTTCTATCAAGGAGTAGTAGATGTAGTCGCGGAAAAATCTATATGAGAGAAAAGATATGACAGCGTAAATCGGGGGCATGTATAGTATTCGTAAACTGTTAAAATGGCTTGATGAAAAAAAAAAAAATGACACGACATCTATAACCTAAACATACATTTGCCGCTGCTGCCTAGGATTCGTATAATTACTATTAGATGGAGCTGTGAGCAACGATGTCCGGCTTCAAAAGGAAAGCATAACCCACCGACAATGGCGAAGGACCGATACAAATGAGATGATGAGAGTCTACACCTCTCTATTAAACATTAGGCACACAAGAGTGAGGTATCGTGCGTACCACAATCGTACACGTTCCAGCCACAACCCAACCTGTTCTATGGGCATCCCAGTTGACCCCATCAGGGCCCCAAAAAGAGGACTGATCTATAGCACTGGCGTTGTCGGAGGGACAGTTACCCATTGAGAATGAGAATGCAACAGAAAGAGAGAAATCAACTCAAACAGCTTACACATTTTGGTGAAAGCGTCATTGGTGCTGTCTCAGGTTATTTTTAGAGAAATTATCGTTTGTGGGTAATTATAAACAAACGTACAAACTCCATTTAATGCCCACAACAAACCTTTGTAATGAGTTGATATCCATCTCGACGTCTTATGCCCCAGTGGGCCAGTGCCTGATCCGAATCATGATGCACAGGAGCGACGGACAATCAACCAATTCTTGCAAACTTTAATCGCTGGCAAAGGAGAGTCAATTGGATGGCAACAGTAAAAGTGACTTACGCTTCCGCAGAGGAAGAAAGGAGGTGGAACCATGTAAGGCTTCAACAGTTGCTATGCGCTGCAGTGATTGACAACGATGCTTAAGCTGAGCAATCTAATGAATTCTTTCCACCAGTGGTTCAAAGACGAATGTGAGCATTCATATTCAGCGTACACTGCAATTGCAAAGGATGAATGATTAACTTGGATGACATCATAGTTAAAAGAATCTATGAGGTTAGTCCATACGTTCAACAGAGTTGAATTAACATAGCAATATTTGTAGTCTGCAGACGGTTCTTTTGCAAATAGAGGGCTGTCCTTATCACAGTATTTGAGCACAGTCACCTCCTTCAATGCCAGTATGTCGTCTGACATTATCATCAAAACACTTCCTCACAACCCAAACTACAAAGGCTTGACTATGCACCATACGATGGAGGAACGACATGTCTTTCCCATTCTCGCTCAAGGAATACCAAAGTTTGCTTCAAGCACTCATGGTGGTCATATTGATTCTCACAGGGAGATCCATGATGGTATGTTCCTCATTTCAGTGTTCGTAATTAAGATTGATTGACATCCGAAGGACTTGAAAATCTCGCTCAAAAAGTTACCAAATGGACTGAAGACCCGACAATGTACTCACCGATGGAAATGAAAATAAGTTTGGAAGCACTATCTAATGTTTTATTCTCCCACTTAGATCAAGAGGTACATTAGTCGTTTTTTTCTAAAATAAATTCGCTGAACAACCTACCAGGTGGAGGATATTAGGGGCGATAATCTGAAGCCTTATTTCACATTGGATGTAATCGAGAGCATCGGAAAAGGTGTCTGATAGACGCCTTGTGAAAGAGGGAGCGATCTATATATTCCACCTGCCAGATGATGTGGGCTGTTGCAACAGAGAATACACACATAAACATTAACCCCATTAGGGGCCATTTTTTTTTTTTCCAGCTGACGAAAAGGCGTCAAGTACACTGCCCTCGTAATCTTGTTTACGTCATGCTGCGGACTTGCGCAGGTCGTCAATGATAAATTCTATTTCATTACCAAGTCCCAGGCCCATGCCGACTCAGGCTCGTGGTATAAATCTTGACAGTGTTTACTGCCCTTTTCATGAGTGTTTACCTCCTTCTTTCAAGATCAACCTATCTTCAACGATCCATCATATCTTCACGGACCGTTCGACAGCCATTTAATCCACCGTCACAGTCTCAGTCTCGGGCAAGCATAACAATAATGGCTACAGGAAACTCTTCGTATGCATCCGCGGAGGAGGAAAAGAGATGGAACCATGTCAGGAAATGCGACATACAAACTTCAACCTTCAAATTGACTGACTCGGGCGTCCCGGAAACCTAGCTTAGTGATCGAATGAACTCCTTTCACGAATACTTCAAGTACGAATGTGAGTCGACGTCTTGAGATTTTATCTGAATTATCTCACTCCATAACTACAGTCAAGGAGATTTATGAGGTTCGCGTCGTTTACTTCTCCACTAGTAGAGCTAATTTTCTAACCGGCGGCTCACCGTCCCTAGGCAGCAGATGGCTCATTTACGAAAAGAGGGTTATCGTTGGCAATGTACCTTGACTCGGTTAGGTCATTCAATTCTCGTATGTTGGTATTCGTCCATGTTTTCGTTGTACGCTTACCCTTTGGAAAAGATTTAACTATGCACCATACCATAGAGGAACGGCACATATTTCCCATTCTCGCCAAAAAAATACCAAAGTTCGCTAATACAGCTGAGAATGGGCATGTCGATTCCCATAAGGCTATCCACGATGGTGAATTCATTCATAGCCATACCCAAGATTATAGTACTCACCACATCGTTAGGGTTGGAAGCATTGATGAAGCTCGTCACTAACTGGCGTAAAGAGCCGACGACATATTCACCGAGAGAAATGATCGCCACCTTGGATAAACTCAAACCTGTCTTATTTGAGCACCTTGACCAAGAGGTGCGTTTCAGTGTCCCGCCGTCGATTGCCGTTTTAAACACGGTTGATCAGGTACAAGATTTAAAGGGCGACCAGCTAAAGCTTCATTTTACGCTGAAAGAGATCGAAAGTTTGAGTAGGATGTGATTATAGACTGTCATAATTATAAGGCCATATAATCTCCAGGTAATGACGTCAGAGACAGTATCTTGAGTTTACGCCATTCAACTCATCTCCCACATCGATAAGTAATTTCTCTACGTAAATTTTTACATTCCCCCCTCCCCCCACTCCCGACACAGATTATCCGCTCCGGTATTCTTCGTTTTGAAGACGGAAGAATAATGATCCAGACTTGACCAGCCTCAATTTGACGCTGGGTTGCTATACGACATAAACAGGTTCACGCAAGATTGTATTAGCGATGAGTGTTGGATGAAGTATGGTAAAGCTCCCATTACACTTATGGTAAGTTCCGGGGACTCCGATCGGGGCGGCGTATAATATGCACATGTCCAGGAAATAACAAGTGTTACGGCACAAGGTATCCCCTAAGACTGCCAATGCCTGGGCAGACTACTGTAAGAAGGCCGTAAATACTTTACATACAGTTTAGACCATACTTCTAAAGGGGTCTGGCGAATGAATTGTGGAGTACTAGCCTTCTCGAGCGTCCGCGGAGCCACTCCATGGCCCAGAGAACATCGACAAGCGCCGCGTATGTTAACATAGACATCAAATATATCTAATGTGTATGGTTGAACTTCTCTATTTGGGTTCGGCCATTGCTCTCTGTGGCCGGCCACCCACAATTATATTTATGAGGCCGATCATCATTGGATTTGGGACACTGTGGAACTTGTGCAACTTAAATCATCGTCGTCGGAGACAACCTTAGAATCCCGCGAGCCTTCCACGTCCACCGAGATAAAAATACGTGCGAGAGCACTCTCAATCCAACGCATAGCTATTTTCAAACTTGATATACTTTTTGCCATTAACCATTGCTTAAGTGAAAGTCTATCTGACAGCCTGCAGAAATGAAATTCCAACAGGTATAACGTCAATGTGGTATCCTGCATTTTCCGGGTCTCACTCTCACTGAATTTCAAGGATTCGTTTTTTGTGGCTCGAAAGATATAATGACTCCACCGTTTTTCACGGAGAATATCTTCCTTAGGGCTTGTGGCACGTAAGTACTTCCGAAAGAATGAGAATCATTAGCTCACATGCGGTGCGGGGTCCATGAAAGCATGGGTTACGGCCTAACCTTCGGCTTCTTTCCCCGGTATGTATTGAACACCAGAAAGTTGACGTTGGTACAGAATATCTGATTTATTGGGGTATATATAAGTTTAGTACGGGCTTCTAAGGGCCCATGTACGTTGGGGTATCTCTTCCAGCCGAAAAAACGAAATTATGTTAAGGCCTGTCGTCTACCACACTAGACCCAGCAATGCGGCTCCAAAATCATCCCCCTTGGTGAGGAGGTAAACTTTCTGCGTCGTAAAGAGAGACGCTAGTAGGCTTCCGCCCGAGCTGAAGAAGCCAAGGCCAGCAAAACATTTTCGAGCTATAATGTGCCCCTTCATCCTCTCCATCGTCGGAACTGCGCCTCAAAATTCTCCTGTTCCATTGAACTTGTGCCCAACGAAGAAGTGGTGACCACCAACGATCCTGTGACTCCTCCCAACCCATCCAGATACACCATACGACCAAAATTGCTGCTAGGAAGCAAGCGACCCCCACCACGGAGCGGGTCACGGCGTCGGAGTCCTGGAAGCACATTATGAAGAAGGCGAGAAAGAACGTCACTAGTCTGACATACAAAGTCAGCAAATGATGATCACATCCGGTTTGTAATTCATACTTACCCCCATACTAGTAAAGCATACGGGAGGCTGTATAATATGGCTAACGTTTCGAGGCCACGCGTTTGATGGTCACTCCTTTCCAAGAATTTGTTCTGTGGTACTCTGCATTAGATGTATTTTGGAGAGTGCATGACTTACAGTATCCTCGACGTTGCTACGATTCCTTGTTTGATATTGGCGAAGGAGCAATAAAGCGAGCAGCATGCTCGCAGAGCTTGTGATCACCGATAGATAACTTGCGATTTGGGTCGGGGATCGATAGAAGACTTTCTGATCATCCCCTGGGTCGTTGGAAGGTATGGCTAGGAAGGCAACATTTGCATTAAGGAGAATTGAGGCCTAGGGGGTGCGGTAAGATATTGAACTTTTGTGTCAAGGTAGTCATAGATACATATACAGTATGGCCTTTCCATTCTTCGACTAGTTGCGCGAAAAATTCGGACCAGGGGGCCTTCAGTGTGAGTTTATCGACCCATAGACCTTCCATGACTTTCAAATGAACATTTGGGGCCGAAAACAGTAGGGGTGATAGCGTTTTAATCAAGTTTGAACGACGGCGTTGGAGGGAACCGTGGATAGATTGTGACCGTGCCAACCGGGCGCCATATTGACCGTAAAAATTGTGGAAGCGACTTTCACCTTTGACCAGATGAGAATATTTCATCGAGATCTCAGGAAAACTCACAGAGGAAGGACATAAACCTGCCTGCCATAGTTCAGTCAGGACGGCAAGAATGATATATAAACAAAGATCATACCGACAAACCAGGTGGTAGGACGATCGTCAAAATTGACTAATTGTTCTGCAAACAACAAGAGGTATTGGTATATTGCGAAAACGGGTTGCGCAGATGAGAACGTACCTCTTGCATCTCGCACAATGCTTGCCCAATTTTTTATATCCTCCAAACTGAATGGTAGGACCGTGTGCTCGGGGGATGTTAGCAGATCTTCGAACGTCAGACGCAATTACACTGATACCAGGGTCAATTACCTGTCTGCGCATCCCTGATGTGATTTGACATTAGGTTAAGGATCGATGGTGTCAAGTCGTTGACGTTAGGAAACAATCCCCAGTGATACCTATACCAAACACGTCGGTCAAATAACACAATACAAGTGAAAATTGCGGTTTACCAGTATTGATATTCCATGTGTATCTCTGCAACGCAATGATGTTTCAAGATAGTTTACCCTGATGAGGTTGAGACCTTACTTATACGAGCTTCCTCTACCTCGGTCTCAGCAGCCACAAAAAACTCGCTAATGTCTATCTTCTCCAACCAGAATATAACCTGAGTTGAATGACTAACGTAATAATATCCGCACCAATACTGGTCTGTGTCTTCCATCTTTTCCTCGACGTCCAATACGAGGTGGCAATCCGGGGGGAACTCATATCTCCCCACCCGAATAAAATCCTCGAGTAGGAGGAAGGAGCTTGTAAGACATTCGTATACCTCCTGATCAAGTATCCACGATTCTGTAATAATTCTCTACATTCCCGTAAATTAAACTCTTTCCATAAGTAACGACAAAGGTACCTTTTCTTCATTGTAGAAAGTAGGACGGCCTTCGGGGTGTATATGTTTCACCCATCCTTCAGGTAAAATACTCCTGTAATACTTATAATTGGTTGCTACACAGAGTGTCATATCACTTACTGAGCAAAGTTCCTAACAGCTGGTCGAACCTCTACTTCGGGATTTTCACATGTCGAGCTATGACAAAAGTTCTACAGTGAAGTGACCACGCATTCACCTCTACTCACAGTATCCTTTTTCTCCTGTAGCGTTTGAGCTTTGAAGGTATGAGGCCATATACATGGTCAGCCACTTCTAGGCTGGAATCGGCTCGGAACGATCGATATTCAGGCAGGTCATTATTTGGTTGGGCCACTGGTGAAATGAAAACGCTAACACGGGAGCCATGAACTCCAAGCGAGATGTTTTGAAGAGAGATATCATGAAGAGTAGATGTGGATGACGCGAATGATCTTGGGGACGAGTGCAGCGAATGAGAAGCATTTTCAAAATCAAAACGGGATGCACGATCGTTGTGTAAGGTATCAGTAGATGGCCTGTTAGGATTCCAGAGTAACCCCGCCTCAATCGGAATATGTTCACCCTGTTGAGCGTCCGGATAGTGCACAAGATCACCAGATTGACTCGGCGGATAATCCGGTGGAAGAACCTGAATCGGAATCGTAAAATCGCTCGCTGAATCGTCAAATACCACATCACCAGGATCTTCTGCAGGTGGAATGTAGGGGACGGATGCGCTATGAGAGATGTAAGCCGTGGCTTCAGACCGCAAGCCTCCGTCAGGTTCCCGCAATTCATAACAAGATGAACTTCTGACCAGCCCGAGTCTGCCTGACGGCACACGCGAAGCTTGTGTCGATATTTGGGGATATGTGTTGTTGTCACTGATAGGGCTGCGACCTGGGTGATGTGCAGTTAACTTGTCTCTCATTCTTCGAAATTGGTGCAGGATGACCATCCACGCAGCTCGCCAGAGCCGCGTAGGTAGCCTACGAAGAAAGTTACGTATAGTAAGCCAGATACGATACAGCACCGGTTGGGGACCCATTAGTCCTACCAGGGGAAACCGAGAAACGAAGGAGTGGAGACAGTATGGGGAGGCGTGAAGGCTTTGCGAGGACTCTATAACAGCTCGCGCCACCAGCACGTTGAAAATCAAGTCACGGGCCTATTATTTAAATAAATAACACAGCCCATCACAGCCTCACCTCAGGCAGCCTGATGTCCTATGGCTTGAGCCTGGAAATAAACGCCGCACCCTTGATCCCGGTTGACGTTTCTTGTTCAAAATTCACCTGAACAGTTGTTATTCACGTGACTCACTTCTCTTGAAGCCCCGATTTTGGTGTGACCACATTAGCAAATGTCTACACCAACTGTATCAACCACGATACCTCCAGTTAATCGCCATGCACTCACAGCGGTTGAGAAGCAGCGAGGTCAGCTTGAAAGATTGCTTAAAGATCCCTCGAAACCAGCCCATGTTCCCCCTCCTCCAAAAGAGAAGACCATCAGACCACCGAGGGAAATGATGAAGAATGTTCAGGGATCCAGCGCTGGTGCAGGAAGTGGAGAGTTTCATGTATACAAAGCAAGTCGCAGGCGAGAGTATGAACGTTTGAAGATATTAGAGGAGACTTCACAGAAAGTACAGAAATTTATAAAACTCTTTTACGCACGCTGAACCTTTAGTAGGAAATCATCGATGCCGAGTTCGAAAGGAAGAGGCAAGAAGCAGAGGAATTAACCAATTCCAAAACAGCAAAGAACCGGGCCAGGAGGCAGAAGAAAAAAGAGAGATCGAAAAAAGGGACCAAAGAAAGTGAAATACAGTCCCGGGCTGTTGGGGGGAACGAGAGTGATCGGCCGGAGGCACCGCTGAAGAAGAGGCGGCTCGTCAATGGGAAGGAGCTAGTCTTCCGACAACCCGGGGAGGAAAGCGACGAGGATGAGGAGGATGGTCCAGCTCCAATCCCCGAGCTCAGCGCTTCCCAAGTGGTTGACGATACTTTGGATAGAGAAATCGACACACCTTCAGTGGTAGACCTCCCCAGAATCACAATCCACGAAGATGATTGATTTGCTGGTGGCTAGTGCGTCCGATCGCAGACACATTTTCTAGAGGCCAACCCTCGACTGTTGGCAGCCTGGGGTAATTGTCTTAAATATATGCGTGTATCACCAGCAACAGTCTAATAGTATGTTTTTCCTCCATTTTTTCTATCTCAGAACTTAGGTACGAACTAGGGAAGGTATGAAAGTTCCGCAGACTGGATTACACCATACAAATGAAGGTTGGCGGTTGAAGGATTGAATTTTTTCCCCTAAACAATACATAAAAAACATTTGCCGACCCCAAGTCAGCTTTCGTTGTAAGAACCCTAACACCCTGATAAGTTTCTACTCCCGACTCATCGCTTTCCTCTCAAAATACTTTCACTTCCGGTCATTCTCGTCATGGGTAGGCATGAGGTACCACTCTCCACTCTTCTAATTTTATAAGTCACCAGGTACTACGTTCATCGAAACACGATCAGCTGCCTATCTTCCTGCAAGCGAACATCGCACAATAAGCTATCTAATGATCAGATATTTCCCGGGTCAGGCCAATAACTGACATTCCGGAGATTTTCGAAGACCTCGTTATTCAATAACGCTTGCCGATGGTTTTCCGTAACCCCCCTACTGCCCGATAATTGGCCCTTTCTGGAGGGGAATATTCATAATCAATCAAGGGTATTTTTGGAATAGTGATATAAAAAGGGCTAGCGTTTGCCAACATCTTTCAAACAAATATGTTACTCTCCAGTGCTTTCGCAGCTTTAGCCCTTGCGCTCTCGCAGGTCCGCCAGGCATGGCTAAACACTGTCTTATTGTTTGAGGAACTAATGTCCCCTAGGCCTCAGCCCATGGTGGTGTCTTGAACTATAATATTGGAGGAACAATGTACAAGGGGCACGTATATTTCGTTGCATGCTCACTACCCATCACCCCTTGACATATCACATTAGCTTTACACCTTACAATACTCCTGTTGGACAGATCAGTATTCAAGTAGGCATGCCCAACATATTCCCGTCTATTATTTCACGAGTCTGTTTTAGCGCGAGTGGGACACCTACGATCCTATCACTAACCCGACTAGTGGCACAATTCCATGTAACACCAACGGTGCAAATCTTGGTGCAAATCAACTATCTGCTACAGTGGCGGCAGGATCCAAGGTAATCGCATACTGGAACCCATGGCCCCATACAATTGGAGTATAATCTACTTCTCCACCTGAAATTTGAGTAGATTTGTTAATTGTCCAATAGCCAGTCATGGTTTACATGGCTAAGTGCCCCAGCTCATGCACATCGGCCACACCTTCATCACTTTCGTGGGTGAGCATAACACCCCGTCCCCCACTCTCCTTCCCCATGTCCAATGCGATATTTATTTCGGGCTGCAGTTCAAAATTGACCAAGCAGGCCTAATATCCGGTACATTGACGTCTGGTACATGGGCCATGGGCCAACTAGTTTCAAACAACAACTCATGGTAATTACAACTATTGTTTGTAACTCCCAGCCCTAATATCCTAGTTCCCATAGGACTAGCACCATCCCTGCATCTTTGCCAGCCGGAGAATATATGATTCGTCACGAAGTGGGTTGATATAAATCAAATGTGACATTTGCTTAAAATATCTGTAGCTTCTCGCGCTCCATACCTCAAATCAACCTCAATTCTACCCCGAATGTGCCCAACTTAAGGTGACTGGCGGTGGCTCATCTTCCCCGTCCTCCAGCTACCTCGTCAAATTCCCCGGGGCCTATTCCACGTCAGAATTTTATAATTTATTACCTACAGCAACAAACTGAAACACATTTTTTGACAGGTCTGACCCCGGTGTTACGATTGATATATACTCCCAACCCACCGTAACTACATACAAGATCCCTGGACCTGCCGTCTGGAAAGGTTGAACTATGGGAGTATCGTTTATCTAGTATTAAATAATTATGCCATCCTTTTCTGTAGTAACCGATGTCCGCTATCCCATAAACTTATGACAAGAACCGCATGCAAATGCAATTTATAGTCACGTGCGTCAGTGCGAAGCATTTCTAACACTTATCTACCCGAAGCCCCCCTTCTCCAGCGCTTTTGAAAAGCTTGAAGATTCTTTCGACTTTGACCTAGAAACTGATTGTTGGGTAACTGTAAATAACTGCTTCACTTCCGATGGAGACAGAAGAAGAAGTGAACGCTTTATCGATCTTAGGAGAGCATCTCATCAACACCATCCTTGCTGGCGAGGCGATCGAAAATGTCAAGTCTATCATAGATAATGGGGCCCCACTCTGGTATCAAAATGAGGAGGAGGGGATGTCTCCGTTACATGCAGCCGCTTATGTCCAGAAGCCCGATCTTGCCAGGCTCCTTATCGAGCAAGGCGCAATTTGGAACGCAAGTGAGCCCCGGGCCAAAAGTAATAAGTATTGGTTTCGGCCCTGACTTGCGTCTTTGACAGTGGACAAGTTCAAGAATACCGCAGGGGACATCTCTTTGTCTTTCAATGATGCAGACACATACATAATAATTCGTGATGCTGGAATACGCGCTGGTACGGGCCCCAGCACACTCCTTCAAGAATCGAATGACCCACAACCTTTCAGAACTCCTTTTGTCCCTTCTGTCGTCTAAAGCTTCTGTGGACACTGGTTCAGCCATTATCCTACGCGAAAACGAATCAACAGCGGCTGGTTCGACAAAGGAATTCCTTTCATCAAAATTAAGATTTACTACAGATGAACATGGTCAGGATGTCTGTCTATTAAAAATAGGTGAAGAAGAAATTGGTGTGATGATGGGGTGGGAAAGAGGCATCATGGAAAAAACGGTGCAAGAATTATGTGATGGCCACGAGAATGTTCATGGACTGAAGATTCTCAACGTTGGATTCGGATTAGGCATTGTTAGTGACCTTTACTCGCTCCTTTCTTCTTTTTTAATAAAAATTCGTAGATCGACGGTCTTTTTCAATCACTCCCAACACCACCTTCTCAACATTTTATTATCGAACCTCACCCCGATGTCCTTGGACACATGAAAGAGCTTGGGTGGTATGAAAAACCTGGTGTCAAAATATTTGAGGGGAGATGGCAGGACTACATTGATAGCGACGACATTTTGGGTGTTGGAGGGTTTGATGTTATCTACACTGATACCTTTTCAGAGGATTATGGAGATCTACATGCGTTTTTCGAGCACCTTCCAGACCTACTCCGAGGTCCGGGATCACGCATCAGTTTTTTTAATGGGCTCGGCGCAACAAGTAAGCGCACTACCTTGCCTAATCGGTCCAGAACTTACTCAATCATGGTACAGACGCCCTTTTCTATGATGTTTACACACACATTGCCGAGCTACACCTTTCCAATGTTGGCATCGACGTTAAATGGTCTGACGTGGACATCACGTTTGGTGAACTCAAGGAGAGATGGGGGAACAGCCGAAAGTATTTCACCTTACCTTTGTATCGTTTACCAATTGGAAAAATGGCCACTGCAAAAACATGAACAATGCAGGTCCCTTGGCTACGCCAAAAATTGTATCACACAGGAATAGCCAAAATAAGGAATTAGAAGGAAATCGCCACGTGCATGATCGATCGGTGGAGATCTTAGAATTAGGGTTGTCTAAACTCTGTTGTCCGTTGCTAATAGCATCCACCATCTGCCATGGTATAAGTAAGTGTGTTGCTCACAGCGAACGGTGTTCCCCTGCTTCGTATTCACTTTCTTTATTTCTCGCTGGTCGACTTTTCCTTTCTTCCTCTACGTTTATCAACGACCGGATCTTTTTCAAACCCGCAACTTCTTTTATTATTCCCAGGTCTGCAAGGGATTTATCGGTTCTCGATTAGTGAAAAGCTGGTCCTTCATGTTCTCCCCAACGTACTACCGGGATCAGGGGACTGGGAACACTATTATCATTGTGAGCTTATCTACACATATTTTATTACCATCCAGCCTATAAGTTTTTAGGCCCTGCGACCTAACCAGTTTGTATCATCATCTGTACCATTTGAAATCCAGGGACATGTGAGAGTTGCAATATTCACACCGAGTAAACTCTGACTCTGGATTATGCGTAGGTATCAAAAGATGTTTGGACATACCGAATTCCCAAGATCATCAAGGCGTCATCACGTTATTCCAAGCCTCGTCTAGAACTCCTTTGGACCGTAGTTGGTTTGATGTTGGTGGCTAACGTTTTTCTTTTTATGTATCGCGCCTTACATGGGCCCCGACATACAGGGCTTCTTTGATCTTGCCCGTGGCGCTGCATAAATTTGTCCTCAGCAAGCCTGATCGTGGTGTTAATCCGAGTCTGTACTCGCTCAAGGAGGCCGAGGTACACTTTCCTTCTCTCTCTATCAGAACCCGACCCAAACAATAAAATAAAAATCCTAGGCGCGTAGCATTAGCTTTGGCATCTTTGCGGGCCTTGTCCTTTTCTTCCTAGTGCCCATGATAATATGGAAATTTGCGGCGAGTATAGATTGGGTTTTCCTGAATTACTAATTTAAACATGATATTTTCTTGTACTTTAGGGAAACAGACAGATGAAACTGATGCTTCAGAAGTGGAGTGACATGGACCGTATTAATTCCAATCATAAAGTAAACACCCCAATCTGGAGAGTGAAGACGCCCAGAGTCCTCATGGATAAGACGGTTTGTGGTTATGGTTAGCTCCATGGTCGGGGATATTGATCGTTTTGATTTCGTTTAACCCTAGACCCTCATTATTACTGTGCCACATGCCCACTCAGCGTCCAGCTTCCATCCGAATGCATATTTACCTTCATATCTTAACGGACCTGTGGATTCTGAATCGACGTATTTTTATCCATACAAGCCAGAGCCGGGTCTTCCACGAATGAGCACTATTGGCAATGTTCCACTGTATCTGGACGAGAAACAGGGCTTCAATAAGACGTAGGATATCTTGTGAAGTGGTATCTTTTCTGTATCAGCACTGTTATGTACAACTTTCTACGTATCATACATATAAGGATGTGCACGCGCCTTTTTAGTGTGACTGATATATTTCAGGCAATTACATAAATGAAGCATTTTGATATAGCCGAGGCTCTCGTCCACAAGTTATATTCTATCAATTCACTTACCAAAGTCCATTGTCGGCCACACAGGCCCAGAAATGACGATAAACAGCTTATACATCTATGATAGGCGCGTTTTACCATATACCCGAATCTCTGCGACATAGCGGCTTAAACAGGCGTTGCCTACAGGCACTGTATATGTGTTTATTATCAAGACTGGCACAGGACACGTCGACCAAAAACAGCTGTGGAAGGGGGCATCCTTCCCGCGGTCTCTCAAGCAGTATCCCCTCATAATCCATCAGAATCCGTAATCGGTACACCGACTAGCTTCACTAGCCCTCGCAATACTCTATCCTCCGGTACCGGAATCGTTGTCGCAGTCAACGACAAATCTTCACACTCGCCCATAACGCCATTGCTGCAGACACCAGCTCCACCATTGGCGTTGTCCAGTACCGGCTTGGCATTCGATGAGGAAGCAAAGTTGGTTTACGGTGTTATCCTGTCTTTACGCAACATGATTAGGAAGATATCGGGAAGGCAAGTCAACTCTAATTCTATCGTAGACCCTGATGATCTTAACAAGGCTGTCATAGGGATGAGGCATTTGTCAATTATCGCACATCGACTTACAAATTACACGTCTACGAAACTATTTCGGGATACAAATTCGTAATGCTCAGTGATCCTAGCACCGATTCCTTACGTTTTGTTCTGCGCCAAATTTACGTTGGCCCATTCCTGGAATACGTTGTTCGGAATCCGCTTGTAAGAATGGACTCTCGAGATTATGGGGTTGATAATGAGTATTTTCGTTCAAGCGTTGATCGCCTTGTACGAGGACTGTCTGTATTCGCGTGAACATGCACGAGCTATATTACTAGTTTCAATGAGAGATAATTAATAAGTCTAAGTGTATAGGATACAAGATGGTATGTGTGTAATGTTAATCGGCAGTTTTATTTCCGATGGTATCCTCTCTTGGATAGGTCCTAGTCAGTAGCGTCCTTGATTTTGTCCGAGCCTCCTGTCTCTTGCTGCCTCTCAAATTGCTGCCTGAGCACATTCATCAATGATGTCTTCATCTCTCTCTCCGGTTCACTTTCCATCTTATCCTCTGAATCTCCAGCGACGGCCTCATCTAGTGCTAACTTAGTTTCTCCAAGTCTAAGCATGTCTTCCTCTATAGTTCCCCGAGAAATAAGTTTGATAACCTCAACATCGCGTTTCTGCCCTATTCGATATGCACGATCTTGTGCTTGTCTATCGTTATGGGGGTTGAAATCTTGGTCAAACCTACAGGAATGATTCAATCAGCTAGCGTAAAGAAGAAAAGACAAAACTACCTACATGATTACGACCGAAGCAGCGGTAAGATTAATGCCCATGCCTGATTACACTCGAATAAGTCGATCAGTGGTATGAAGGGATATTTGCTTACCTCCGGCCTTCGTTGAAAGCAAAAACACTGGTATCGATTGATCCTCTGTAAATTCATCTACAAGGGTCTGTCGAACATCAACTGGAGTGCTGCCGGTCAAAAGCAAGTAATTGATAGATTTGTTCTTAAGAATTGCTTGAAGAATGTCCAAAATTTGAGTAAACTAGTGATTGAGTGCTTGAGCTTGGTAAGCTTCGTATGCCTAAATGCATCCTCACCTGGGAGAAGATTAGGACCTTTCTATCTTGTTTACTATAATCGGCAAGAAGCTTCATGAGGACCTGAACTTTGCCTGCATCGAGGTAACATTTTTCATCCTGGAGATACCTGCGTGTCGACTGATAAAAGTTAATCAATTAAATTTGGTGATGAATGAGAGAAAAACCTTGTATGTTCTACAGAAGAGTTGTAGCTCTGCATCCGTCATGACAGTCATATCCTCCTTAACAAGATCGTAAAGAGCTCCACGCTTCTTAAAGTCAGGTTCTTTCAGTAGCTGTTTCGTAATTCCAGAAAGTGTTTCATCGGTGAACAATGTTCGGAAAAGCATTGGATGAGAAGCAGCTTTGCGTAGATCCATTAAGACATTTGAACTATTTTCAGCGTACATCTTATCTTTTGGCCGTGTGTTTCTGGCCGTTTTTTTCTTGGTAGCTTTTGCACGGCCGTTGGCAGGAGGCGTATCGGCATTATCAATAGGCGTAGCTTCCCCGTCGAAGATAGTCTTCCTGGATCGTTGAAGAGCGTCTGTGTAAATTTTCTGTTGTACTTCCGACATTTCACACCATTCTATACGTTCTGTTTTATTTGGTAAATCCTTTAAAACCTGAGGAAATTTTTAGTTTGCTACCTGCTTTGGGAACCAGGGTGGTACTTACTTGATCTTTTCTCCGGCGGAGAACGA
This sequence comes from Collybia nuda, assembly GCA_015584075.1. Classification (NCBI taxonomy): domain Eukaryota; kingdom Fungi; phylum Basidiomycota; class Agaricomycetes; order Agaricales; family Clitocybaceae; genus Collybia; species Collybia nuda. The sequence goes on from MU150250.1 coordinate 334,389, forward strand.
ATGGAGTCATCATCTTTTTTGCTCTGGAAACGCGTTCTTGAGCCAGCATCGTGACTTTGGAGTCACCTTTCACTTTGAAAATGGTCCTAAGAGACCCCATAGCTCCTGCGAAGTGATGTGGGAGGATGAAATTCATCAAGGACTATATGTGAATGAGGACTGAGGATATAGCTTAGTTAGATAGAGTAGAATGTACCACAAGCTCCTGTAGGTTGTTTTGTAAGGGTGTTCCGGTTAACAACAAACGCCATTTTGAATCCATCTTTAACAAAGACTGATAGCGCTGCGATTGGAAATTTTTCAAGACATGACCTTCGTCGAAGACACAGGACTAAGAAAGAATGTCAGATTAGTGGTGCATTTCATTAGGGAAATGACCAACTAACATCCCATTCAACCTTCCGGAAGAACTTGCGATCGCGATCGTCACCTTGTGCCAAGTTGTAGGTTGTGATAAGAACTTCCCATCCATCTTCATTTTTACTTTTGCATCGTTGAGAGTCAAGAAGAGTTTGCCTCAATTCAACCCGCTCTTCTTTCCCAGCGTAATAGGTCTGTACGGATATCGAAGGTGCAAAACGAGCGAATTCACGGCACCAATTTTCGAGGGTAGAAGAGCTGCGAAATTTTTGAGTTCTGCAGTTGAACTGTACTTCATGGAACTCACGGAACCACAATGAGATGGGGTCCTTTATTGCCGCGTTCTTTAAGGTAGGCGAGGAAACTAATAACTTGTATGGTTTTTCCAAGGCCTGTTAGCTGGAGGTGAACCAATTATAGACAATGTATAATCGAGTGTACGTACCCATTTCATCAGCAAGGATACAACTGAGGTTGCTACGATATAGCAGATTTAGCCAATTCACACCAAGCAATTGATATTCTTTCAATTGCACAGTTTGTGCGACCAACGAAGGTTGAGCGACTAGATAGTCCTTAGGACTCTGAGATTTCAATGGAACAAGGGAAACCAAGCTAACTGCTCCCTCTTCGGTACTTAGGGAAGGTATGGCGGCTGCTGTATCCGCCTTGGCCTTTCCTTTACCCTCAATCGATGTTGATGTCCAGGTAGCTATAGCTGCGCGTAGAGTGCTTCCTATTTGTTCACAGTCTTCTAAGATGCTGTCAACCGCACTATACTCGTCGAAGATAGTTGTGCAGTCCTCAAACATTCTAGGGCTGATACCAGATGGTCCAGCCTTTCTACCACCCTGCCCTAGTTTCTCATTCAAGTCATCGATTGAGTGAAACGGCCGTAATTGGATGATAAGTTTGGCTTGCTCAGGCGTACACCCTGATCGATATATAACCCAATGGTTAGCGGGTGGGGGGAAAAAAGTCGTATCAAGACACACCAGTCAACTCTTGTAGCCCTTCAGCGGCAGTTGCATTAAAGTAGTCCAGCGCGCGAACATCATTCGCTATATCAGAGCGACTCCGCTTGTTTTGCCGTTCATCTTCACCGCTTTCCTCGAATTCTGGCTCGGAATCGGAATCAACAACCATTTTTTTGGTGCGTTTCCGACGGGGTATGGCCAAGGGCAATGGAGATATGGGAGATGGAGCAGTGAGATCGAGAACAGGCTTGGGCGGTGGTGTAGGTGTTGATATACTTGGTTTGATTTCCAGGACAGGACGGTTGGCATAAATCATTGACCTTTTGCCCTTCTCCTTTGCAGCAATTCTTTGGGCCTTTGTGGCGTCATCGATTTCTTTTACCCTTCCCAGCGCTTCACTATTAGCTTGCGTAATCGACGACGGCTTCGGGGAAACCCAGTGAGAGTCAGATAGAAGAGCTGTGGCCGCCTTCACATCGCCTTTGGCATGAACCCAGGCTGCACGCACGCGCCCAGGATCCTCCATGGGCATGGTGAGCCTGAAACGAATGAATTTTGGATCATTACTAAGGTCGGCCCCAGGAGAATCGCCTGGTGAGGCTAGGCGACCACGCATAATGCGTGGTTTGGATGGACCAGGTAGGATTTGAGCGACATCGGGCAAAGAATCTTCTTCAGAAGTAGAAAGATTATCGGTACTGTGGTTCAAAATCCGACGCCTTTGACCTGGGCGTTGTATCTCCGGAGATGGAGGTGAGTTCGCAACCTCATACGCGACTTGTGATGGACCGGTATTGATTCGTTTGCGCGGAGGACCGTCTTCTTGCACGTCTCCTCCATATCTCTCAACTCCGTTCCAAGGGCGTCGTAAAGACGCGTGAAAGCCGCCCCCATTTGACACAAACCCACTCGGGGCACTGAGAGAATCGACCCCAGCCATTTTCCGTGGATGAGTCCAAGATTTGGCATGACCAAAGCCCTGCGTGTGTGCCACGTCATGGTTGGGTTGTTGACCATATGCTTGATAAGGTCCGTGGTATCCCTCAGTAGCAAGGGGACTTGAACTCGGAACAAGTATCCTGCCCTGTGTTGATGGTGTTGAAGGGAAATATCGTGAAGGAATTGTAGCATCGCGCGATTGGGAAGGGGGCTGTAAATACGGATTGCGAGAGGGTGCAGGTACCGACGAAGACGACGGTCCAGGATTTGGACGACTTGCGTTGTGTTGCTGTCGATTAAACTTGAGCTGCTCAAGTGCCGTTTTCTTAAAACACGAATGTACCAAACAACATGAACATGAGGGTCAAAGAAGAAGCTGTTAGCAAAGTACACTGACCTTGTTGGCAGCAGCAGCCTCTGTACTCGAGAACATTAGCAACAGCGAGCTATACAAGATAGATATGTATGAGTCCACGACTCCGAACAAGACTGCCTTAGTGTCTAGATGGTGGTCACAACACAATGCAGGTCGGAATTTACCCCTGCGTCGGAGAGTCAAAACAGCGTCAAAGAAATTTTATATTCGATACAATGCTACATGTATATCCGAAGATAATATACATAAGACTTTCAGCATGAGCTACGGTTAATCTTGATAACAGCACATTCATCATCTTAGAGACGGCGAAGAAGGAATACTTGGCGCTGGTTATGGACGAAGATGACCAGAACACAACAAGGATGCTAGTGGACATAAATCCACAAGGCAGAAGTAGAAGACGAGAGTTGAGTCCTGATTGCGAAGTGGAATGGTCCAGGGTGTGAATACTGGTACCATGAAAAGAGAGGAACGATGTACGATGCCTCCAACGTATATTATACACATACAAAGCAACACCTTGGTGACAGGCGTCGGGGGAGTAGAGTACCTGTATTTATTAGGAGTATTAAGAGTTGATGGTAACTGGGAAGATAAAACAAAAAAAAACCTCGAACCAAGATGTAGATACCTATAAACAGGGATGACAGTTCTGCGGTTGTTAGTGGGTAACCCTAAGTAGGTTTTCGGGGGTTTTGATCATGCTAGCGATATAATCACCGAGCCTAGCGCGGAAGAGAATGTTCTACTTTGAATCTGACACGATTACCCGACCACAAAATAATCCTTGAATACCAGGGTATACACGGATTTAAGGTTCCAGAATAACAAGAAAGCTGAAACCTCACGGTCTAGTCAACGACGAACATGCCGCGGGAGCAATCTCGTGTATTAAATTAATGGCTCGTGGTTGCTTTCAATCCTTGATCCAGTGGTAAAGGAAGCACGCAGTCGCCTGGGTTTTTAGTAGGCAATGACTATTGCGAAACAAATCACTGAGCGTAGGCTTCTATAAAGAATGGAAAATATATGTTTAAGATAGGTAACAGGAAACCGAACATTAGTAGATCGCTCACAGTGCCAAAAACTGCGGGTAGCAACTAAAATTTATTGTGTAAGCCCAATGTTAGTTAAACCAGTGTTGCCTATTACAAGCTGTGAAAAATCATTTCCTGTTGTGTACGCTTTGGTATCCGCGCCCAAGGGGGGCTTGCCATTGAGAATTGTTGAAATCAGAAGAAGTTGATCACGAAATCATTATCCACTCCCGGCGGGACTGATGAGGTGTGTTGAGAAGAGGATTCCTCTCCCATATGGATGGATGGGTAACTATAATATTGTAGTTCCCTCTATCCTGACTGACGTGACTGATCTAGGAACAGCATGATTCGTGTCAGTCTCGAATACTTTACGGAATCAGGACGAGCACAATTGGAGGCTGTGAAAGTAATGAAGTAACGAACAATCATTGTTGTGGTTCGAAAGTAAAGGGTTTGCTGGGGCACAGCCAACAAGCACGTGGCGAACTGCGGGTCTCACGCTAACGACTACCCAACTTCAGACGCTTGGCGTTATTCTCCTCATACTCTCACAATGTTAGAATTCTTTGAGATCTTGCTTCTCATACCTACTTTAGCTTTGAGCCTGGCCATTATAGTCCCCCTCACTGGGATTTTGGTCAGGTTTAGAGCAAACTACAACCCGAAAGGCCTTCAGTTAGATTCTGAAGGCGGAGCACAAGCACATACAGGCCCAGTCATCCACTCCTACTTTGGGATGCTGACAAGAGTTTACAAAATTGAGGTATATTTTTACAACTCCCTTCAGATGTCAGTACCATCTAACATGCGTGCTCACGAAGGGATGGGCAGGTCTGTATAAAGGCCTTAGTAAATATTACATTCCGATTTATTATAGAAGTTCACTGACATGCAATTCCTATAGTGCCTACAATGCTTAGTACCGTTTTTGTCACCATATTCATCCTGCTTTTTCTCGACACGCCTAAGACGCGCCATGGTGCTTACAGACCTCCCGAAGCCGGTGTATTGGTACGTCATTATCAGCCTACCTAGTAGCCGACCCTTTAAACTTGCCGTCTAGGGAACACTCATGTACAGTGTGGCTATGATGCTTATATCTCTACCAACAGCAATTCTAACCTACCGGTGCGCAGCCCTATTCTCACGATTCACGCCCAGCTCTGATACACAATTAGATCAATCACTACACCGCACAAGTTACCGTACTTCCAATTGATGTCCTCCTTGCGCCTCTTATTAACACCAACTGAGCGCAAACGCCCTTGGATCCTCTATTTAACCCCTGGGCTTCTTCTTTCCGAGGTCCTTCATATTGCAATTGTCGTTCTAGGTCTTGGACCTTTAAGGCGTCTCTTTGTGCCTGCACTATCACAGAAATCGGAACAAACTGTTGCCGATATATCCATGGTCAAGCTTTCCATCTATCTCGTTATTGTTGCCATCAGTACTTTTGTACTTACACCACTCGAGGTTATCGCCACAAGGCTCGCAATTCAGCGGAACCACGCGTCTGCTGAATACAATTCAGTCTCGCAGGAAGTTGACGGAGACGCTGATGAAACTACAGAATTCTCTGGCAGCGATGAAGACGTCATCGGGTCGGTACCTTTTCCCTCCTTAAGTGCGATCCTAAACCCTCACTACCCACTATTTGAACAGGTTGAGGCATGAAGCAGATCCGTACCTGGGATTAGTAGACTGTGCGAAGAGGATCATTGATGAAGAGGGTTGGATGGCTTTGTACCGCGCTTGGTGGATTACCCTGCTCGGTGGTGTTGGGAGTGCATTCGCTTGAATGATAATATTATTGTAATATCAGTATGTGATATCAGGCCACTCACCTAATCAAGTAGTCATGCGTAATTGAATAAGTTTCCGCGCTAAGTCCCACATGCCCTATCTTAGCCTTTACCCTCCAACAAGAAAAATATAAAAAAGAATACTAGAGCTCTCACCCCACGAATCGCAGCACATCGCCCTGAAATGTGAAAATATCCCCGATGGTTGGGTTGGGATTGTTTGGAAAATGATGATGGGAGAGACGAGGTCAACAATGCTACATTGATATTAACCACGGTGTCAGCATCGACCCTTGAGTCTGAGCAAATACCCACTTGGGCCACCGAACGCGTACAGGCGCTGAGTGGGTAGTCTATATGCGATAACGATACATATTGTGAGTGCTGTATTAACAAATATTATCTTCATTAACGCCCCGGAGGCCGAGAGGCCAGTGCTCGGTCATTAGCCTGTCAAGTCACCAACACCTCCCGCCGGCGATGCTCCTGACTTGTACAGGCACCAGGACTCGGCTGCGGGTACCGTAGGCATCTCGCTGCCAGGGAAAACTGTGAGAGCACAAGGATACAATATGTGCGATGAATAGAGGGGCCAAGAGTTCAGAATGGGGTAGATGAAGGTCGTCAACAGATCTCGGAGAAATATAACAAAACCCGAATCCGAACACCGCGGTTCGTCTTGGTTCTCCATATCAAAATAAATGACCCTGTAATTCACTGTTGAGGGTTAGAATGCAATACCGACTGTGTTATCCGGAACAAGAAATTAGTACCTAGTTTCTTGTGCCCGATTTTTGAGCACAAAAACCCACGAATAAGCTATTGATACATGCCGATAAAAGTGCGCCGGAAACTAGAATCAGCCGTCGAGTAACTTCACTTGGTGCCCTAAATGATTATGGTCCTTGTAAAGACAATCAAAGCCGTGAAAAAAATACTACTCTACGCAATAAACGCAGCCTAAAACCCATATATAATTTATCCGCGGTCAGTGCAGAAGAAGCGCATACATGGCGTCAATTACTTCGAGAAACACGCGTATGATTTCTGTAATAAAACCCCTATACATGAGCCGCTATCTGAGTGTGTGTAAGGGTTTCAGATTACCTTTGACTCCAGGGTCCGACGCCCATGCCTCAGGTCGATAATAATCCGTCTAGAACTATATGGGCGCATTCCTGGGAGGGTTCTTGTGGGGGGGCATGAGGAACTCGTGGGGTCCATCAAATTCAGCTTGAATCCGAGTTAAATGGACTTCTGACTCCGTACCATAATTATTTAGGCGTCGATATCCGAGGATTCCAACGAGTATCGCGATTCCCACTAGATTGTCAGATCCCAATGAATGTATCGACCAGCGATATGGGAACAGACTCTTCGACATCACACAATGTCAATCAATGATGTCGGTAGTGTTATCCAAAACTTGGGCCGCCCAGACTACAAATTAGAGCGGCAACTAACGATTCAAATAAATGACCGGGGAGGACTGGTTGTCACCTCTCATGAAGTTCGAATATCGGAAAATTTCAACTTGATGCGGCTTAGGCTGCCCAAGACAGGTTTCGTCAAGGGAAAATATTGTTCATACTACATATATGAGTGGCATGAACTTAACCTAATAACGCAAAACTAGCTTGAACGGACCTATCAAGGGCGGAGAGTCAGGATGGAAAAATAAAAGATCCCTGCCATTGACATTACATACAATCGCTAGCTGCGAACGATCTGCGGTATGTTGGTTTTGGAGGCACAGAATGTTAGAAAGGTTATTAAGATCTTGATGACTCGGCCTTCCCTCTTCTGGAAAGAGCTTCCCCACACGCACATACTTGAGAAATAGCCTGTGGCTTCGCTAGTAACTTTTTGTCCATGGACGTTGACGGGGATTACCGGTAGAAATTATTGAGCCATTTACGGTCACGAGTACTTTTGCAGTCCGTTTTCCGGGGACGTGGTTTCTTCAAACTTGCACTGCCATGTTGATGTGATTTCGGATCCAGGTTCGAGGTTGGTGTCCTTTTCTGGCTTCCTTGTCAACCTCTTCGAACCATAATGGACTGGCTTCTTGGACGTTTCTCCTCCGACATGCTGACATTATTTGGTCTGTTGACCAAAGGGAGCAGTTGCCGTCATATTAACTAGTTCGGTCAACAACAACACATCCTTCCCACGTTACACCTTTCAATTCTCATTAGGTCTCCCGACATGATGGAATATCTGAGGATCTGGAATTTCCCTCGGCTGACCGTCCCCTGAATAGCTACATGGGGCCAAACCTTTGACGCATTCGATTCCATAATATTTTCTGTGGTTGACTTGCTTATTCTGATCTCGGAAAGCCAACTCTTCTCCGTTGATACAAATACCTTGGGGTATTTCCTATCAACCCTTCTGAACTATCCTCCCATTTGTAACCAATGTCCACAGAAACCAATACGCGAAAAAAGCGAAATAGTTCTGCGAACCCTCCTACCGAAGGCGATCATCGTAAAAGGTGCTTCTGTCCTGTCATCGAACGAGAGTAGTCATCTAACATCTCAGATTCTAAGGCGTCGCAACCGAACCACCCAATCATGTCTTAATTGCCACACATCCAAGCGTATGGTAAATTAATGGCACATTTCCCAGCTTTCGCATACTCATAACTAGACAGTGCGATAGAAAGCGTCCTGCTTGTGCCCGTTGTACTCAGCTAGGATTGGTAGGTCTCAGAAAGAACTGAGCTCTTTTTTTATACTGAGTGCCTGCTCAGACGGGACTTTGTGTTTATGAAGTTGATGACCCAAACCAGAGGCCCGAGTCGCAAGACGAAAGTGCCAGATTGCTGAAACGTGTCGCCGAACTTGAAGGTGTTATACGAGAAGTAAAGACTTGTTTAAATCTCCATTGCACTTTTAATAATATCACGTAGCTGAAGAACAAGCCTCATCCGCGCTGGTCTCAATCGACTGTCCAAAATCCTGGGAAGGAATTTAACAAGTGGCACTCCCGGTCCCAAGTTACTGCCGATAGTGATACCGCAGATCAATCAGACGCGTCATCTCCCCCGAGCTCTGTCGTTTCGTTAGATAAAGGGGATCCATTATATAATAGCCATCCCTCAACAAGATCCTCAAGCGTCGTGAATGTATACCCTCCTATATTGACGGGATCCCGACCGTCGTCATCACATTCGCCATACTATAGCTCATCGCCTCAAAGCACCCCCTCTCCTTCTATCATGACACCCACCGAAGAATATCCCCAACCACAGGTCGTGGTTGCCTCTCAACCGGACCTCTCTCAAGACTACGACTTGGCTTCGGCATTTCTTGGCTACGCCGGTTTGGCTGGCTCTGACGACGGCAACTTTGGACTGTTGAGATTAAACCAGGCCGATGAAGCCTGTTTTATCAAACAACATGGCGGCCACTGTGGGTGTCTGCTTGAACCTGCCAGTTACAACGTCGTTCTTGAACTATCTATACGGCTTCGAAAGGCTGCCGATATTCTTGCGCGTTCAACCAGCCATCATATTGGGTCTAACTGCCCATTGAACCAACGGATCTCTGACCTTGATTCCTTTGCAACGTGCGTGGTGTAATTCCAGCCTGTCTTAAACTTGAATTCACGTCCAGTAGTAACGCTTTGGGAAATATTATTTCCCCTCCAGACGAATTGGCAAGTACCGAGCGCCCACGGCCCATCTCCCAACCCTCTCATTTCTATAATTCCCGAACGTCCCCCAAAAATAAAACCTCCACAAGCAGCCTGCGTTCATGGGATATGATGCCTGCTTCTTGTGACGATTCGTTCATGACTTGGGAGCCACCACGACGCTCATAAAATTATATCATATAGACAAAATTTTCTGTACGAGAATGATGTGGACTAAATTATTCCCAATACCCAGTAGAACTTGTGTACACCTAGATTTTTCCAGATGATTATTACCATTGGTTATGGCCTTCTCGCCATACATTCGATAAACCGCACGCATTCTCTAAGAGTGAATAGGATTTGCGAAGCTGAGATGACGTTGGTATCTTTCGTTGTGACAATCAGACCAACTGGAGCCATATTCTTTGTTATCTGAGAAGTTGTTCCTGGCGTCGATAAGTCTTCGCAATGAGCTTGGCAGGTGTGACAACATGGCGTTCCGTGCCAAGACGCGGGGTTCCTACTCAAAAACCTTACCGAGAACATATTTATTTGGAGGTCAGTGAGAGAAAGTCCAGCGAGTCGCGATGCGTCCATCTGACAAGCTTTGAGATGCTTTGGCGGGGCCGACTTTCCCCGACAGCAGAACATTGTTTGGTTTCGATTCAATTTTTATCAGTTTGCCAAGACCAATTCTGTTGTACAATTACTTCCCGTTTTGACGATGGAACAATCAAAACCATAGAATAAGATAGTCGGTGAAGAGCAGAAGCGAAGTTGATTCCCGAGCCTTGCCAAGTAAATCGCACACCACTCGGCCTCCAAAGACACAGCTGTATATGGGAATTCTCAAAGGTGCCCGTGAGGCAGTGTGTAACTTGATGGTGACCGGAGTGTAGCAGAAGATGCATCTGTCGACAGTCTGGGAATAAGGATTTCGAACTCTTCTTCCCCAGGGAGTTGGGTTCTATTTACCGACAACGAAAGACACCAAAATCTCCGGTAGGTTGACATGGGCGAATCTTTGAAAATACACAAGTGGGTAAATATTTACGACCGGATAAGGACCTGCAGTGGATGAGAAATTCTAGGGAATGTCGCAGCGTTTGGGGCAAGGGGCCTTGCGAAGACAGCAGGTCAGACATTCTGCTAGAATGGGTGATAATTATGGCTCATCACGCCAGGTTTACCGGGTGATAAATATTGAGAGATGAGGCACTGAGAGGTACGGGTCGTCTAGTATGACTTTCGTGGATGTCCTAAGAAACCATCTATTGGACCGCCGAACAGAACGCCTAGGGCAGTGAGGTGTGTAAAAGTATGACCGATTAAGGCCGATTTAGAAAGCGAGACTTTCATTCCATAGGTTTAGAAGAGTTCACATTATTGAGCGATTGTAAGTAGCCAGATCTCGTTAAAAAGTGAGGGATATGTGATAGTCCATGTACTAGCGAGTCAATATTGGGGGAAGTCAGCCACTGGCTCATCGGATTGAGGCGGAGTTGTTTGGCGGTGATGCCTTTCCATTAGTCAGCTGTTAGTTTTCAAGAACATTGGAGTGCTTCGTGCTTCAGACTTGTTCAGCGACGCGTACGACTACCGCTCGTCACTAGCTCCTGAGTTATAACAAAACCCACAATGGCGTCGCATCTAGTACGCATTATTCTCACCAAAAATGTACTGGCACTTACCATCATTCCTTATCATAGGCCAACATATTTGGTACAGAACAGGACCGTGTCAATTGTTCGTTCTACTATAAAGTGTGCCCCTTTCCTTAACTCTACAGCTTACCCTGTTCGCTGATAGTATTTTAACCATCAAGATCGGTGCATGTCGTCACGGGGACCGTTGTTCCCGCAAGCATATCAAACCACCATTTTCACAAACAATCCTTCTACCCAATGTCTACCATAACCCCGCACACGACCCTGTCTGTAAATTGACCGAAAAGGATCTGCAGGAAGGATTTGACGCGGTATACGAGGACCTATACTGTGAACTGTCAAAGTTCGGACATTTGCTGGAACTCCACGTACGAAAATTCATACTTTTTTGGTTTCCTAAATGTTGATTTTAGGCATAGGTGTGCGACAATGTTGGCGACCACTTAATTGGGAATGTGTACGCGCGCTATGAGTGGGAAACAGAAGCTCAGGCAGCGGTCGACAGTTGCAATGAACGGTGGTATGCCGGTAAGTCTGACAGTTCTTCACCTAAAGGGTTGCTGACTTTCCCTCAGGCCGCCCACTTTACGCCGAGCTATCTCCTGTGACTGATTTTCGTGAAGCGTGCTGCCGTCAGAACGAAAACGGCGAATGCAACCGCGGTGGCTTCTGTAACTTTATGCATCTGCGACTTGCCTCTAAAGAATTAGTCTCCTCCTTGCGCGCCGGACAACGACTGGAAAGGAGACTCAACCCATCAAAGAACGACGGAGGTGGTGGAGGATGGGAACCGGGAAAACGTGAGGGAGGCCGCGGCCGTAGCGCTAGTCCTAAAAGAGGCGGAAACAGTGGAGAAGATAGGTGGACAAGGAAGTGATTGTATGTATACATTTTTTGTTCCATTTTGGGACTGAGGTAGCTTGAGCTTTTGTGCTACATATTTGTACATGGTTTTAAACATTTTCATTCCTCTCGAGATTATTGTGGCCAGTACCGTGCAGGCCGGGGTTGTAGGTGAGGTGCCCAGGACGCCAAAGTCCTGGAATCGGGTTGAAACGAATGCTTGACATGCCAAGCCAGTGGTAGATCTCGCCAATCGTTCAGAACCTCACGGTGTTCTGTGCTCATTAAGAAACATTCACATAGCGAAGGCGATTTACTTCGGCGTCCCACGACCAGATAATGTGTCATACAGACCTGGAGAATTCATATATGTAGGCTGGTATATTTTTTCTGCAAAAGGAGTGGGACACGGTCAACCTTTATGGTACATGAGACCGTTCTATGTCAAACGAGCCAATTGTGATATTCTCCCCGACTCCGATCCTGCAGTAACTGTGGCCATTGGACAATAAATCTGCACATAGCTGAGATTTTAAATCGTCAACAGATATTTAGAAGCTTACCTGTCCACAAACGGGCGAAGAAGTCTACCAGAAAGGGAGAGAGATTGGACACGGGCAAAAGATTCAACATAGATTATCTTGGGAGCCGGCAGGCCGAGAAACTATGTAAATCGCTTATATGTTGAGGTAAGAGGTCATCCTCACCAAGGACCCACCTTATTTACATAGACTGCTATGCACAAAACAAAACAGGTACCTGGGCCGTTGAGGAGTAAGGCATCTGCGAATCCATATTTGTTGCCTTTGGGAAAAAACATCGGGACTAATACCACATGGTAGAGACAGGCCACTAGCGAGAGGACAGCGCTAGGAAGTGTGGACAACAGCGACTGATGTACTTGTCGTGCACGCGGGATTGTCAGTATGGTATACTGTTCGTTGTTAGAAACATCCTGATTGGCATGGTTAAGGATAAAAGGGTCAAATTAAGGAGATAAAAAACCCTACTATTTTCGAGGCGTTGTTAAACCTCAACAGCTCCAACGCTGCTGCCTTCTGTACGCTCAGGTGATCGCCCTCGCTCACAATATATTTACGTGGAGTATAGCGGGAAAAATTGACAGCAGATACGAGAGTCAGAATCTCACTCGTATGACCACCTAGTAATGGTCAGGTTTAATTACTATCGGAGGGCGCAACATAATGCTTACCTGAACCGAGAAAGACCGCAAGGCTGCAAGTGTCCGTGTTTTTTCTTCTGCGCTGCCGATCCACGGTGGGTGTTGGGATGATCAGATATAGACGAATTAAGCATAACAAAAGGCTTAGAAACACCAGAGAAGGAGATAGCATGTCCGGTAACCTTCGATATGTTGTTCAAAAAGACAGTCGAACGCCAAGACCACGAGTGTCAGGCCGGTAAGAGATTTGAAAAGGTAAGCAGATGGAACCTCTGGCAGAATGTTTAAGGAAGCCGATGTGCTCGGGGCTGGATATATGTTATCTTCGGTAAAGATAATCCAAAATAAGTCCTCCGCTATCGGGGTAGCGATATTCTACGGGTGGTGGTGCCACGTTAACGTTATATAACTTGAACTGATCGTGAATGTTGATCGGAGAACTCGGACCGAACTCAGTCACGTGGGGCATACACCAAAGTCCGTGACTCGGACACACAAAATTGCCAGCCTCACCAATTCGAACGCGTACAAGAGCCAGTTGACAATGGCGACAGTCATTGATGTGGACACACAGATGATCGTAGACATTAGAACTGCTATCAAGGAATGCTCGGAAAGGGGGCTTTCTGTTGCGTCGAAATGGTACGCGCCAGGTTCGTGACCTTATGGACTCCACCCCAATGGCCTTTTTCATAGGGCCTCCGAGTTACATTTGTCGGTCCCTATGTTGAAACGACGGAATCTACACACATCATCCCCTCCCGCATCAGCCTTTTCTACTTCAACGCCAGCGAGGGCCCGATCGCCTCTGCCATCTGTGCCGTTTGTAGACGAGTCCCCCGTTCCTACACAACTATTAACTCAAAGCTCCATTCCGATAACCCCTGCCCGCCATCCGCATGCCCCCCCTCTTCTTTCACTCGCGGATGATGTCAGGGCAATGGAGATGGATCTAGAGTACCAAGAGGAAGACATTTTGATCACGGCTCGCGCCTGCATTGACTCGCGGGAGTTCATGCGTGCAATACATCTGCTCAAAGAATGTAGGAGTTCCAAAGCACAGTTCTTGAGCATATACAGCCAGTTTATTGTAAGGGAGCCTTACACTTTCTTGTTTCAAAGTATAACTTGTACAGGCAAGCGAAAAGATGGCTCAGAGGGACTGGCACAAATTGGACAGTGAGTATTTTTGTTTCGGAATATATGACAATCCACTCATGGCTATCTAGATAACCGTCATCAGCCTCCTGTGCCAATCAACACGTCATTGAATAAACTTTTAGAAATGGTCAGGAATACTACTGATCCTTGGCTCCTATTTCTGTACGTGGGTCACGAATTTATATGTAACAATGCTTGGCTTAAGGGGCTGGTAGGAAAGCCCTTTTCCTTTCGCGGCTGTCTCGTCGGGAGGAAGCGATTGAGAATGTCCTCCTGTCTATCGCAGGTTTTCCGTGGAACTGGTCGGCATGGACACTCTTTGGTAGTTGTATCGGTGATGGAGAAGAGGTACTACGATGTTATTTTTTGATTCATGCTCTAACTTAGCCATGCAGCTTTCTTCTCTTCTCCAATTAATACCTTTACCCCCGACCCACCCATTGGTTCAGATGTTTCAAATAAAGGCATTGAACGAACTTCACAACCCCTCGGAGCATGAACTTAGTCTCTGTGATCGGCTCCTGAGTCCCGACTTTTTCCCCAACAGCCTATGGGTAATGAGCCTTCGCGCGTGTGTTCTGTATCATCTTCATGGTTAGTCACAATCTTCTCCTCTGAAATACTATTTTCATCCGTGTACCCAGACTTCGGCCAAGCAGAAACCCAATTTGAACGGATTCTTGCATTAGACCCATATCGTATCGATGATATTGATGTCTTCTCTAACATTTTATATGTCACAGACAATCGGCTCAAATTATCTAGACTTGCCCACGAATTCCTGACATTGGATAAAGATCGGCCGGAAATATGCTGCCTCGTTGGTAAGTCGCCGGTTTCGCGGAGCTTCGACTACATGAAGATTTCTGATCCTGGTCTCAGGAAACCATTACTCGCTTCGAGCTGAACATGAAAAAGCCGTTAAATATTTCCGAAGGGCAATTCAACTTGACAGGACTTACTTATCTGCATGGACCCTAATGGGTCATGAGTATGTCGAGATGAAGAACTCACATGCAGCTATAGAAGCATATCGTCGAGCCGTGGGTAAGATTAGAATCTGTGACACTTTTCGGATTTTTCTTGATCCTATCGCGCAAGATGTGAACCGTAAGGACTATAGGGCATGGTATGGTCTTGGTCAGGCCTACGAGCTCCTGAGTATGCACCATTATGCGTTGCACTACTATCAGCATGCTACGGCCTTGCGGTATAGTTTTATTGTCATCAAATCTACTACAATTGACTCAAATCGCACAGCCCTTATGATGTTCGTTTGTGGCAGGCTCAGGGAATGTGTTATGAGGAAATTGGTCGGTCAGTCTTATTATTAGCTAATTATCTTACAATCTGGGGAGCTTGACACACCTGTTTATCAGACTTCGGGAAGCTGTCGAATGTCTGAAGCGCGCGTTGATACCTGCAGATCCCCATGAAATAACCATCAATCTGAAATTAGCTAAACTCCACCACACACTGGAAGAATACGCTGAAGCGGTTGCATATCACCGGAGAGTGGTTGAAGTCTGCCAAGCTGATCGTTGAGTAAAAATCGGCTTCCCCTATATCAGACGCTGACATTCGTGAACCTCCGTCAATTCAGTTCGTCCTGTCCAAGACTATGCCAAGTCAAGTTTGGAGGTTGCCGAATACCAAATGCAGATACCTAACGGAGATCTGGCTCTTGCTCAAAATTATCTTGAACGGGTAGCCGCCAGTAATGCCGAGGACGTCGCTCGAGCAGCTGAACTATTGAAATCAGTCAATCTGCGAATTCAGGTCAAAGAGTTTGAAGAAGCAGAGGTTCGGAAACAAAATACAGCTTCCTTTAGCTCTCCAGGTGTAACAATGACTGAATAATTATCGACTGTACCTGTCATTTGTAGTTCATGTAGGCAGAGCACCAGAAATTTAACGTCATGTATTTGATAGTGACCCTTGCCCTAGTAGTAGTATACACCGGCCCTGAAGAAAAAAAAGTGGTCACGGGCTTCCACGTCCAAACCGAAACAAATCAAGCAATAAATGTCGAATGCCCTTTCGTCGCCTCTTAATCCTTCGTTCTCATTCAAATCAGGAGGTCAATATAAAGACATCGATTCGAGTTCTGTTCCCTTCAGCTCTCACAATTTTGTGCTCTCCACTCGACCGTCATTAGCCGGACCATCAACATGGCAAACAGCTTCTCAACCAACGCACACCGAAGATACAAACCAACCACCAAAAACGATTACCAAAGCCAAGAAGAGAGCACCAGAAGAGCAAGAAAGTACTGCTCAAACTAGCGAGAGGTTTCTTTCATTTTCTCCGCTACCAATCCTTCTCTCATCTGGGTCCATAGATTTGTAGTACAACTTGCTAAAGATCATGCCTCCGCTTTGTACCCTGACGTTGATAGCCCATTTTCCGACACCATCGACGTAATCAATAGGCTACTCCCGTACCACGTCTACCAACAACCTAAGGGCGATTTGCAGTCCCTGATTTCGTCTCGCAAAGGCAAGGAAAAAGCCAGCGAAAACGATGTAAGACAGGAGATATCTGGTATGTGGATGCTCCAGATCATTTTTATGGCACCACTTAAAGGATTTCAGAGACAAGATTTGCAATTGAGTGTTTCAAAAGGCGAGCGGCCCTTCAAGAGAGATTTCACAAAGTTAAAACCCGGGCCGCCAAGGTGACTAATAAATTTTAGGCCACACGCTTCTACTGAAAGATAATTATAACAGAAATCTGTACCTGGCGATCAAGCTTTTGTTCTTGCTCAGTCAGTTTTGGAAGCAGACCGCTCTGAGTCGGTTGTAATGACGAACGAGCTCCGCATGGTTCGAGCTGATTTGGAAAGAATAGAAAAGGAGAAGCGTGTTACAGTGAATACTGCACGTCCGCCATTTTATACATCCACACCCACAACAGCAATCCCTTCAGTGCAACAACAATATTATCGTCCGTATCCATATGCTTATACACAAGCTTATGGAGTTCCGCCAGTACAAGCCAGCTCAAGTTCTACATTCCCTGTCTCTCCCGCTGGAGCTCTTACCCCCTCTGCAAGTTACACACCAGCCCAATCCACAGGAGCAATTCCAGTCCAGCTCCCCGTCGCATCCCTACCAGCTCTGCACGCATTAGGCATTGTACCTATTCCCGTAACATCGCTCCCACCGAATGACCAGCCCCAGCCGCCGGCGGTACTTCGTGGATCTACTGCAAACGGCACGATGCTCAGCTTAGAGATCGACGTTTCTTTGCTCCAGTCGGCGCAGATGAGCGGACTTGCAATGGTCTTGAATTCTTTGATGTCCAGAAGCGGCGCAGGCGTCCCAATAGAATACACGGCTAATCCATTAACCGAGACCACTATCTCGAATGGCACGCCTAGCTAGTTGGCCCATATTCTGGTGTCACATACCTCTACCTCATAGCCAGTTATAAACCATATCGTAGTGTAATAGTGATCTGCTCTGCCGATGCTTTCTCAAGCAACCAGAGATACACCGACAAACCAAGCCAGCTTCAAACCAAGGCGCGTACTATCAGATTCAATGGGATTGTCTTAATGGTAGAGTTCACGTATCGTACTTGTTGAGAACTAGTTTCCATTCATTTATTGATATATTTTGGGTCTAGAACTCCATGTAGGTTTTGTTTATTACCACATATATGCCCCTGAATGTAATTAATTGGTCGTATTTCTCCCCCAATCGAAACCGGCCGTGTTGCTGTTTGTAGTTTCAGGCACCGATCTTTTCCGTAGATAGGAGAAATCCTTGTTGAATTCAAGGTCAAAATTTATATTTCATCAATTTCCTGATATAATTTTGATATGTTCTACGTTTTTCAACATAAACGTGACATCTGTGGCGGATTAAGGCAAAACTTGAGAGCTACTAGAGCTCAAGCCCCCAAGGTCCAGTTCATGATACCATCATAACCATTTTATCACTGGATTTGATACATTTTGGTTTCAAAGTGCTTTTAGTAACTATATCACCCTTCCTTGCATCCATATATCTAAACTAATGACATTCGGTCTACTAGGCTCATAGCAGTTCAATATGCCCCCTTCCCCATCCCTGACACCAGGGGGGCCTTCATCGACCACATGGCGAAGAGAGCGCCTTTTGCGAATTGGAACGAACGCTCAAACACCTCCAGAACCAGGCGATCCTGATGCTTCTTTCTTTGACCAGGCCGATTTATCACTGTCGGAACACACATCCTTACACACGAGCGACAACGGTACATCTTACGGAACTATCCCGGCGCGTCGTAGACCGCAGAGTAAAAATTCACTCAACTCGCATTCTCACCGAGGTGTATCACATATCCCAAGCCTCAGCTTTCTTAATAGGACGACCTCGAATGGTTCAGGGCCACGATCACCTTCTATTTTGGCATTCTCACGACTTAGCACCCAACGTCCTATCTCGGCATATGACGCCCCGCTTCTTTCTAAGGACGACATTGAGACAGATGCTGATGCTAAGGTTAACGGCATTCGAGTATGGTACTCCTCCTTCTCATCTATTGACTGGCTTCATGATGCCATCAAAGACTCCGCACGTTTCTCCCGTCTTCGCCGACGCAAGTCGATCCGCTCCCGTATCCGCCTCGTTACCGACAAAAGCTTGGGATGGTTTATTGTTACAATTGTTGGACTCCTCACTGCCGTCGTGGCGTTTTTGATCGTGCGAGGTGAACAGTGGTTATTCGATACGAAAGACGGATATTGTCGGGAAGCATGGTGGAGGGCCAAGCAGTTCTGTTGCCCAGAAACAGATGTTCTTGGAGCTTCCTTTGTGTTCGCAAGACGCATATCTGAAGTCGAGTGTGAGGCATGGAGACCCTGGACCGATGTATTTTCCCAAAGTAAGGGCAGCACAGGCGAGCATGTCGTCGAATACATGTCTTACGCTTTAATTGCTGTGAGCGCCTTTTCTTCATCCAATTTTGATAACAAGGCTAATGTTGTGATAAATATCAAAGTTGTCTCTCGCTCTATCATCTGCCCTTCTTACGATATACCTGACTAATTCTACAAGTTTCGTCACGCGTAAAGAGTCGGGTGTTTTGGCCCCCGACTTCCCTGGTGTGTCCTCTGGAGCGAAAAATCGACTTCCGTCAGTTATAAATAAGAGAAAGGTCATGTACTACGTATGTCTTAGTATCTACATTGTCAATCCTCCCCTGAATTCAAACACCTTAGGCGGCGGGCAGCGGAATTCCAGAAGTCAAGACAATCCTCTCTGGTGAGACAGGCATTCCGTGCCTCCCTTGGCAACTTATGGGCATGAATGGACAGGTTTTGTTATCCATGGCTACCTCGGTGGTCGGGTACTGTTTACCAAGTCGGTTGGTCTGGCGCTCTCAGTTGCTTCAGGTCTCTCTCTTGGCAAAGAGGGTCCCCTTGTCCACATTGCAAGCTGTATCGGAAATATTATAAGTCGCTTCTTCGGAAAGTACGAGAACAACGAAGGTACAAGACATTATTCAGTGATTACAAAAAAATTAATCATTCCTTTAGCGAAGCGGCGCGAAATTCTCAGTGCGGCATGTGCAGCTGGGGTAGCTGTCGCGTTCGGCGCGCCCATTGGTGGAACACTCTTCAGCTTAGAAGAGGTCTCCTACTTCTTCCCCCCAAAGGTACGCCCTGTACCACGGAACGTCCAACTCCTAACCACTTATACTTCAGGTAATGTGGAGAAGGTTCGTTTCTCATAGTTTCTAACAAACCTATATTCAATGGGTGCCCCAGTTTCTTTTGTGCGATGATTGCGGCCATCACACTAAAAATTCTGGATCCATTCGGAACGGGCAAGCTTGTTCTATTTCAAGTTACTTATGCAAAGGTAAACTCAACCATAAGCCTGCAGGCAAGAAGTTTATCTCCTTGCAGGATTGGCACGCGTACGAACTTTTTCCATTTATTCTCCTTGGGGTCTTCGGAGTGGGTCATAATCATTTTTCATCTGGCTAGTCGTGAATCACAAGCGCTGATTCAGTATTTAGGGTCTGTATGGAGCCTACTTCTCTAAATTGAACTTTCGTTGGAGCAAACACGTCCGCAACAAGACGTGGCTCAAGTCCCACCCAATCGCAGAGGTCCTTCTTGTAAGCACTCTGCCCGGGATCTAATCGATTTTGATTGATATTAGTTCTAGATTACAACGGTCACCTCGGCCCTTTGTTTTCTCAATCCCTACACACGTATGGGTGGGACTGAGCTCGTCTATAATCTTTTTGCCGAATGTCGTACGGGTTCTGGTCATACCCAGTCAAGTCTTTGTGTTTTGGATCCCAGTTCTTTCGCAAATGTCTGGCCCGTTATACGTGCAGTTTTGGTGGCGATGCTAGTCAAAGCCTGTTTAACCCTGGTCACATTCGGAATCAAAGTTCCTGCAGGTATTTTCATCCCCTCTCTTGGCGTCGGTGCTTGTGCAGGGAGGATCATGGGTATCTTCATGCAATGGCTACAGTGGCAAATACCCGGGTCGCGTATGTTTCGAGCATGTCATGGTGATGCTGATTGTGAGTTGTCTATTACTCGAACGGCGTAAACAGAAATAATAGCCATATTCTAGGTGTCATTCCAGGATTGTATGCCATGGTCGGTGCAGCAGCTACCCTATCGGGTGTAACAGTGAGTCTAGTGATTGTCTTATTGTCACTAGTCCTCACCTTTCTCAAAGCGAACAACAGTGTCTCTAGCAGTCATTATGTTCGAGCTTACAAACACACTAACATATGCGGTGCCTGTTATGCTTTCAGTACTCGTTGCTAAAACAGTGGCAGATGCATTGGAGCCTAAGGGAATCTACGATCTTGTGATTGAACTTAACCAACTAC
Organism: Collybia nuda; assembly: GCA_015584075.1. Classification (NCBI taxonomy): domain Eukaryota; kingdom Fungi; phylum Basidiomycota; class Agaricomycetes; order Agaricales; family Clitocybaceae; genus Collybia; species Collybia nuda. The sequence goes on from MU150250.1 coordinate 355,231, forward strand.
CATACCTCGATACCAAACACGAATATTTATGGGGCAGCCTTCAGATCAACGATGTCGTAAGTCTTTGGCCCTCAGGCTACTACAGTGATTGATGTTTAACTATCAGACTTCTCGTGATGTCGAAGTTGTTAGACTCGATAAACACAATACTGTCAAGAGCCTTCGTGATCAACTGTTCTCTTTAACAGCTTCTGGTAACGACGATGGAGGTTTCCCTATTTTGAGAAATGATAACGATGGCGATGGTATGAGAATGATTGGATACATTGGCGCCAACGAACTGGAGCATGCACTCAGCACGTGTACTTCATTATTTTTCTTACTTACAAGGTCCTCATCATCCCCTTAGGCATTGTTGCTGATGAGGCCGACGCCGAGGTGCACTTCCACACCACCTATTCGCACAATACAGTTGCTTCTTCTGCCTCTTCTTTCATGGAGGATACACTGGGACGTACACAAGACCCCTTTGATTTCAGCGCGTATATGGATCAGGTATGTCGCTACAATGACGTTCGACATCCCCCGGGATTGTGATTTTATTCACTATCTAGGCCCCCTTGACCGTTTCCTCAAACTCTCCTCTCGAGATGATCCACCAATTCTTCGTAAAGCTTGGTGCACGATATGTGGTTGTTACAGATACCGAAGGGCTCTGTGAGTACCTGCCATCAGCATGTTGATTCGTACTCTGATCAGTTTTAACAGATGAGGGGGTCATCGACAAGAAGACTTGGCTCGCGTTTTTGGCCGACTTGGAAGAAAAGTCCTAGAATCTGCCCAGCTGACAACTTTGAAGTACTTGGACTTTTTTCTTTTCCCTGGAATGCTGTCAAAGCCGACACTTTTTGCCACATGTAATTCTACTATGTGGAACACGCATATAACTGTTGTATTGCATGAAAATTTCGTACAGAATGCATAATTTACAACGGACGATTCGGTGAAGAGCCCGAGGGTAGTGTCTAAGTAATATTTGGTGTTGCTTGGTTAAGCCTACTTTCCCACAGTTCCGAAGAGTTTCTGCAACCTATCTTTACTCAATCCTAACGACGATGGCGAACGCTGGTCTCGGAGTCCCTGTGAAATTACTACACGAATCTTTGGGACATATAGTTACTGTTGAGCTCAAGACAGGCCAACTTTATCGGGGAAAACTGGCGGAAGGTGTGCATATTATACATTTTTGGACCACGAAGCATGGAGCCATTTAACACTTTTTGGGGCGCAGCTGAGGATAATCTGAATATATCTTTAAAAGATATCACTGTTACGGGTCGCGATGGTCGTGTCTCGCAGCTAGATCAAGTGTACATTCGAGGGAGTATGGTGCGGTTTTTTATTGTCCCCGATATGTTGCAGAACGCCCCCATGTGAGTCACATTGATTATCGATCTTTGGCGATTTACGATTTGGAATAATTAGGTTCAAGCGAGTAGGGCCGAACGCGATGAGAGGAAGGGGTATTGGTACGGCACGTGGACGTGCAACAATTATGCGGGGTATGTTCATCGCGAATCACTTTTTGGCCTCCTATGCTTATGCTATGTTTCTTTTCTTTTCTTAGCAAATGGTAAATTTCTTGCGATATTATCGATATTGACACTCCCTAATCTATTCTTAATATCACCATTTAGCTCGTCGTGGTCGTGGTGTTGCACCAACTGCACGGGGTATCAGGCGGTAAACAACGTGGACAGAGTCATAACTCACCAAAATATTCGCCCTTTGAGTGGTGTTCGCCATTATCGTGTAACTTGTAAGATCTGGTACCATACAGTAACCACTGCCATTATGAGTAGCAATGCGAAAATTTTGGTTCATTCTATGTTACTTTCATGATTCCGGTTTCTCCATTCATGAGTTGGTTAGGTTCTGCCAAATTTTCGTTACGTATCTCCAAGGAACGGGAGGAAATGGCAGCTCAGAATCAGATTTCCACAGCAGATATCACCCAAGCTGTATTGATATGAGGGTTGCGAAGTTGTCAACGCGATTACAATTGGTGGCGTCAAAATGATAAATCTTAGCCTGACCCTCAACACTTCTTTGCATCAGGGCCGTCGAACTTGATGCAATACATAGTACGTACAAGCTCGTAAAAGTCTTGTACACAATGTACCATATACGAGGGTCAAAGTAGGCCCTCAAATACGACATCGCATGGCATATGGATAGGCTGGCTGGTTCTGCTGTGTCTGAGTGTATACTCAACTTGACTAGTGGCAATTATAAATTTCGTCTGTAATCTCTGAGGGATGAATATTAAAAACTGTAAAGGACGTTAGTCTCATTATTATTATTCTCTTAGTCTTAATTCTGACTGACCACTTCAAAAATCTGAAACCCGACCCTTGAAACTCCAATCCCCTTGACCTTGTCCCCACTGGCCAACAGGCTCTCGCTTCGGTCCACCTTCTTCCCCGGTTAGTGGGTTAATATCGCCTTCGAAGTCTGGTTTTATGGGTTTCGGCGCGTCAGGGTGCCTCTCCAGGTCGGCATCAGTACCAGGAGACGACGATCCGGAGAGGGGCATTTGAGCGAGGCGTTGGAGCTCTTCAAATTCGCGCTGCTCTCCCCGTGGCAACGAGGGAGGTGAGGGCCAGCTTAAATTGCTTGAATTGGTGGAAGTCATTCTGCACAATACCAGGCGCTTCGTTATGACCACCCGAAAGCTGGTCCGCAGTATGGCCGGATGCATCAGGTACATATTTGTGAAAAGTAGAAGCTAGGTGCAATATGTATATGAATAAGGGTAGAACCTGACAGTTTGAAGGTCTGGGACGGGAATAGACGGACGTATGTGAGTTGTGACCGGGCTTGAAAATGCTGAAGGTATTACGTAACCCGTCTTCAAGATGATGAGCTCGGGTTGCCCATACACCAGCACCACCACTCCCCTACTTATCACGTTAGTGGTATCACACAGTCACTTATATCGCCTAGACAACATATTTTTCCCCAACTGCGCCCATAATACGGGTGAGGACAACGCGAGAAGCATCGAACTGTTTTATATGGTATGACACGGCAGTTGGCTGAGTGACCCAAGGACTGTCAAAACTGTTTGCTTCTAGCTCTGAATTAGTCAACGCTCACAACACCGGAAATTAAATAAACTTGGAGACTGCAAGGGCAGGTCAGGGAAAGAGACGCGGACTGACAGCCAGATCCAGGATGCCCGATGGAGCACGGAGGTAGTATTTGATCGAGTACTTATTATTCAAACCCACGTGAACTTCACTTTCTTGGTATATTCCAGTTCCCCTTGGTCAACTGCTTGAATCATTCCTCAAGGTCCCTGTGTGTTGCTCTTCACTTCCCAGACGTATCTAGAGCTTCTTCTCCCATCTGGTCTTCCGGCTTTTGTTTTCACGCCGCCGTATGCGCTTAGGATTTCCTTCGGCGTGCCTCCAGTTACCAATAATCGTATACGGGTTGTATTTCCTCCATGCAGGGAACCAAATACACCTATCCTCAGCCAGGCCCATCTCAAAATCACATCGAATTTGGGGCTTCTCGATCGAGTGACTTCCCAGGCTCACTTCCCGGTCTCGCTTCTCATTTTCAAGGCTCATTTGATCATGTCACCAATCCAAGCAAGAAGCGTCGAGTAGACCGGGCTTGCGATGCATGCCGTCGTCGTAAGATAAAATGTGATGGTCCCAAGATGCCAGGCAACACTTGCTCAAATTGTCTACAAACAAAAAAGCCTTGTACTTATGTGTGAGTGTCGTTGGGGCTTACATCGTTATGTTTCGTGAATATCTGAGTATGTATTTGATAATTCTTCTACTTCTAGTGAAGATTCCAAACCTCGTGGACCATCCAAAGCGTGAGTCTTATTCACCAGGATTACTTTATCTTTGACTGAATATAGTAGCCACGTTGCGGGACTGGAGGACCGAATGGAGAAACTCGAGACCCTCTTAAAGCAGGTACAATATCTCACAACTACAATCATAAATATTCCTCCTCCCCCCTTTTTAGTTAGACACCGCTCTAGTATCACCCGATTATTGTCTGTTATACTGATTATGTGCTAACTTGGTCTTTCCCTAGCTCCATCCAGGAACTGATTTCACAACTGAAATTGGGCCACCCGTCATTCGCGACTCCTGGAAAAATGAAGAGTCCTCAACTATTTTCCAGGAGCACCCATATTCTCCATCAAGTCCCTCTTATCCTCGGAAAAGTTCCCACTCATCTCCCATTTATTCATCTCCAAGTTCACAAGGACACATCAGGACTAGAATAAACGCGAGTGGTATCGGATTACCTCATTTTGGACGTAGCACCCACCTTGTATTTGGTTCTCAACCTACTCGTGGATCACACTTGAAACCTGATCACTTACACTCCGATGAGGACACCGACGACGACGATAGTGACGACAATCAATCATCTTCATCGGACCACTCGGCGTCTTCACTCACTCTTGAAATTGAAAACGTAACAGGACTTGTCAAAAAACTTAAATTAAGGGGAACGGAAGACGATTCAGATCAGCCACCAGAGAATAACAATCGATTTCACGGAAAGAGCAGCGCTGTCGGGTTAGTAGAAGCTACTCGGCAGTTCAAACTATTACACCTACTCGATAGTTTGGAAAGTGCACGACCCAGCCGCGAGTCCCCTCAAGGAATCGAAGACCTGCCGTTGGGTAGTTTAACAAGGAGGCCAGAATTCTGGCGTACACCCAAAGTAAGCGCGCCAATCAGTCAACCCCAGTATCTGTGCTGACAAAACCTCATCGACCCCCCACCCACAGTGGGAACGTGTGTGGGAAAGCCTAAAGATTGAGTCCTCTGAGCTATTCACCTCCGTGCTTGCGGGATTTCCACCCTCAGACCTTGCACAAAGTCTCATACATCTCTATTTTGTTCATGTCAACGCCCACATCCCTTTACTTCATCGTCCTACATTTGAGCGGCAATGGGGAGAAAACCTTCATCATAAAAATATCTGGTTCGCTGCTGTTTGCATATCCTTATTCGCGGTGGCTAGCCGGTTCACGGACGACCTCCGTGTGACTGAACGTAGTGGAAAACCAGACTCCGGGCAATCAGACTGGGGATATGCAGGTTGGAATTATTTCGAGGTTGCGATTGGTTAGTGTTCTTTGATACGTCTTTTATAAAATTATATTTACACTTTGCCGCTCAGGAATACACCGCGCTCGAAGGAGTTTATTCTATCCAGCAAGCTTATTCGAGATACAGACATTCACTGTCAGTGATTTTGACAAGACCCTCGCGGTGGTTGCTCATGTTTGTTTCAGCTCCTCGGAATGTTTCTTAGGGGTACTGAAAGTCCATCAGCAGCGTGGATACTGGTCAGTATTGGGATTCGCAAAGCCCAAGATGTAGGTGCACACCGCCAGAATGTTTATAGGAATAAACCAACAGTCGACGAGGAACTATGGAAACGTGCCATTTGGTGTCTTATTGTATTCGATCGCATTGGAGGGGCTGTACTCGGCCGGGGATGTGGCGTCGGAGAGGAAGAGTGGGTTACTTCCTAGCTCTATCGTCGACCACATACTAAGGCTGACGAAGACCCCAAGTTTTGATATAGATCTTCCGCTAGAAGTCGATGATGAATATTGGGAATCAGAGGACCCTTGTGAGGCTTTCCGGCAGCCCCCAGAAATCCCTGCGAAAGTCGGTGCCTTCAATCTTTTTATTAAACTCTCCCAAATTGTTGCTTTTGCGCTTAAGACAACGGTGGGTATGCAATTAGTTTCTTCTCTGGTTTTCGCTAAAGATGCCCATCATCAAGTATGCACTCGATAAGTCTAGGATTTTTAGCGGAATGCCACGCACAGACTGGCGCAGGGACGTATTGAACCAATTGAATGCCGCCATGTCGGACTGGAAGACTTTGGTGCCCAATCACCGTATGTAGCGATCGCTTTCTCGTTCAGTCAGAGTATTTAGTTCGTCTTCAGTCATCTGGTCACCTCAAATGCCGAACAAAGAATTCACCGTTCATGCCGCAACCTTACAGACATTTTATCACTTCACCGAGATGTTGATATACCGACCATTTATATCTCTTCTCGCACCAACCTTCTCTGATATATCTCCCTTGGATCAAGCACCGTCTCCCGACCCCACTTTACCGGCTATGGATATCTGCGTTGAAGCTGCGAGGTCATGTGCTCGAATTGCTGAAGCGCAAATTCAACATGGGATTTCCTTGGTTCCTATCATGATGCATGTGGCCCAGATTTCAGCGGCAACGCTTCTGATCAGGGTCTGGGATCTTAAGTCTCAGGAAAAGGACCATCAGGCCCACGGATTGGAGGACGTCAAACCTCCATTTATTCAACGAATTGACCCCTTGCTGACCGATATCGGTATTTTTATTCGTGTATTGGAATGGGCGGCACCTCGGTGGCGCTTTATCTCAACCATACTGTAAGTTTGTTTATTCTACTCTGCGTAAATACATGTTTTACGTGTGGGTTAGACCTCAATTAAAGGAGTGCCTCCCAGGTGCTTCCCATGACCATGGAGGGATACAAAATCGTGATATTAATTTTACAACACTTCGAAGCCCCGGAACTTCAAACGAATTACGTTCGCCTGAAAACTTCTCCTTGACTCCCCATGGGCTATCACCGACCTTATTCCAAAGCGAAACCCAAAGTTGGCTATGGAAATCACCTGTTGCCGAACGGCCCGCCGTCCAAATACCACCACCCACGACACTCAACCCTGTGCACCACGCATTACATCACTCACCAACATACCTAGAGGGCCCCAACCCGCCGATGGATTTGAAACGAGAACCCTCACCTCCTTCGCATCCGACCTCTCGGGGACATTACCATACCCAGCCACGTATGAACCTCCAAGATCCTAGATCATGGCCATCCTCCCCACAACACATACAATCCAGTCAGCACCGAAATAACACTAATTATATATCCTCCCCAACGATGGCCATTAATGATGCCGAACGAGCTGTTCTTCGAAGTTCATTTATCAGCAGAGATATATGTCATACGTCCATCCCTCCATATATAGGGGATAGTATACCCATTCAAGAAGACCGTTGTCACACCGGGGACTGCATTAGGGCTCCAGAGGACAAGGATGAGGGTGTATCAAATTATACCACTAACATACAACACAAGTTCGACAATTCCCCGACATTCTATTCCTACCCCAGGCCAGCTGAACAAAAATCTACTCCTGACCACACCCCAACCACCTTTAACCCTGAGATATTCAGGTAAAAACACCTTGTCGTGTGGGCAGAAGCTTACATCTCCAGACTGATCACATGTGTCGTGGAATCATCCAGACCATTTAGCACATACGCTAAGTCCACATCGAAATCCATATCCACAAGATTCTGTATTCATGCCCAATTATCATATTTAATCTGGTATACTGGTCTTCACTAAAATGTTGATTTGACAAGTATCGCTCTTTGCTATTTTCTTCCTGCTGTGGCTCACGAACTATAGTATTAGTATGGTTTAACTTATTAAGTTTGCTTTCTCGAAGATCACCTCATAAATGAGATCGATTGTAAAAGTATCGTCATGTAGGTAGAAGTTTATACCTGTGACTAGAACAACCTACAGCCAAAAAGCCACGCCTGATATACTTTTCGGCGATGTACACGGCGCCTTGTGAAAGATAATGTGCTCCATACTTGTGCCACGGGTGTCCGTGTAAAAGGCGTTGACTTTCTGGTGCAAACTAGAGAAACACTTGCATGTCTTGGAAGTTAACGTTAATTATACCACTAAAAATGATACGGATGAACAAAACAGAGCGGCGAGATCGAAAATAAGGGGCGTACGAAGAACGGCATTAATGCATCCATCGTTTTCGGGGTTGTTCGTAATCTGGGCATATTTCCCAAACACCACTTTTCCACCAGTCGTGACCATTCCCAATTCTGAAACGTTAACTTCAATGACAGTTCCTTTTGTCATGACGCCAAGTTGGGTATACATAGGAGACTGTGGGTTTTTCTTGACACCAAGGATTTGCAATTGGAACGTCGCCTTCAGATCAGCTATTTAAAAGTAGCATCAGCTTGTTTCCAGCAATCGCATAAACGAAGGAGACAAACGATGTGTAACATTTGCTTTTTTGTACCTCAGCGCCATCGGCCTGATAAACCTCTCCATCTTCACTGGTTTTCTCGTGAAGCCTTCGCCCACAAACGTAGCTTTCGTCACCATCCGCTTCCATGCCTTGCTCTTACTCTTTCCTGTCTTCATGACCTTGAACATTTCGTCTTCTGCAATCCCCCTGACCTTCGGCAGCGGCACGGCATACTTGGCAGCCTTGTCTTTCCGTTTCTGCTTGATCGCGCTTGACATAGCCTTTGCATCCTTCTGCCCCTCACGATCAAGAAGATATGTGGGCAAAGCTCCATCAGGAACTGCCGAAGAATCAGCTTGCTTAACATTCCGCTCATCGTGAGCTTTAAGGGTTTTCTTGAGTTGAACTTTCTCAGCATGTCGCCTTGCATGTAGAAGTTTTGCTTTAATACCAAAGGCTTTTTGTGCATATGCTGAGCTGGTGTGGACCGCGCGAGCCTCGCGCTTACGTCTGATAGTATAGAGTGTAAGGGTGGTGATAAGAAATAAAGATTATCGATTCATACTTTCGCTCGAAATGATCTAGCCGCCGACCATGGCGTTTGATATGTTCTTCTATATATTCGTTCTAAAAAAATTAGATTAGGCTGGATTGCATGGTATGATTGCATCATCACATTACCTGAGGCTGTAATAGCAGGGTAAGAGGTCAAGATATGTCTTCTGGGCTACCAACGAAAATCTTACCATGACTGTCTTAGAACGAAAACCTCAAAAGCCAAACAAGCGCCAATATGGACAGAAATATTTTGGGAGAGCACGTGGCTTACCATCATTTCGACGTGTTTCGTCCAACAACGCACAGTACATTCAATTTATATATTTTCCATCCTACATATGTGGCAGGATTCTAACAATTCGTACGGCTCGTCCTCGTCGCAAAACGCTTATTATACTCAACCCCAAACCCTCGAGCCTACTCTCCAATTCTATTCTCCTGGGGTCGACCAAAGCGCATTCTATCCTGGGTCACGGCCAAGTCTGGATGGAAACGTCGCTGCTCAGGGTACTATCTCACAACAGGGAATCACACCGGGATATGGGGGAAATATACAGGCTAGCGGTGGCTGGTGGACGGCGTTTGGAACGGGAGGGTTTGAAGGAGAGCCACCATTACTAGAAGGCAGGATTGCTCTTTTATCAGCATCATTATTTGTTAATCGACGAGCTGTGAATAGAATTAGGCATTAACTTTTCGCATATACGCGCAAAATCATTGACAGTCCTTAACCCCCTGCGAGGAGTCGACGCGCGCATCATGGACGACGCCGATATGGCTGGGCCTATCATATTCGTATTCTGTTTTGGTATCTGTCTTTTATTCGTGAGTCCAGCTGAGCATCTGCACCAGCCAGCCGTAATCACTTTCATTTTACTTTGCAGTCCGGAAAACCAAATTTTGGCTACATTTATGGCGTTGGACTCTTTGGTTCCGCATCCATGTACACGTTACTGAACCTCATGTCGGAGCGAGGAATCGATGCCTATCGTGTAGTGTCTGTACTGGGCTATTGCCTTCTCCCCATGGTTGGAGTTAGTGCCATTAGCGTTATGACGGTCCTTGAGTATGCCCTATCATTCCTATTGCTCCGTGTTCTAACTTTGCAACAGCGGGAGGTTTGGGTACCTCTTCTCAATCCTTTCAATTCTTTGGTGCACATACGCAGCGTCCGGGATTTTTGTTGCCGTACTACAGATGTCGGACCAAAGGTTACTTGTAGCTTATCCCGTTGGATTACTATACGGTTGTTTTGCACTACTCAGTGTATTCAATGGTTCCACAGGTACATATTGATGACATAGGGACTTTATTCTGAACTATTATTACATATACTGAAAGCAATAGATTCCCATTGTAATAGTGCGACTGACTTGGATAAACCGTTCATTAAAGATATGAGGGTTTAGCAAGTGAAATACGAAACGTCGATTTCAGAAGTAAAGTGTAGATATACAACGTAGATTACAAGCATAGCGTCCAGAAATTTGTGAACCTAATGGTAAATTATTTAAAATTAAATGTCTTGATATGTCGGAGGTAAATCATCATCGTCCTGCTTCCGAGAAGGTAGGCTATCTAAGTGCCCACCCTCTCGCAGAAGTCTCTCTCTCTCTTCGCGTTCTGCCCTCTTCTTCTCGTCTTCCACGCTCTCAAAACGGGGCGCTGTAGGCTGATGGGTGGCTGGTTGTGTGGGGGCAGCTTGGGAGTATGAATCTTGAAGTCTCTTTTTCTCCTCTTCGGCCGTTATATAACCTGGCGCGCTGGCCCCAGTATCCGCTACACCGAAACTTTGTTGTTGGCCGTATGCGGGCACATGCGAATCATTTCCAGAAAATCCCCCACTGCGAGGACCAGCATCTGATGACGCTCCTCTGATATCATGAAGTGAGCCACTCGCAGGTCCAGGTCCACCAGCTCCCGCGGACAAAGGAACACCGGTCTCTGCTACAGTTGGTGCAGTTAAAGGAGCTGCGTGGGCTACATCCGTAACGATGGGGGTAGTGTTACTTTGGTGAACACCAACAGGGGCTGCTGGTATAAGTGCTGGAGATTGATTGAGAGTAGATGGATTGATAGGAGGGGGTGATTGGCTCTGGGAAGGGGTGTAAGCTGGGCTTAGTGAGGGTTGATTAATGGGTTTGTGTTCGGTTGGGGGTGTTGTTGGAAGGCCTGGATGGGTAACTCCTGAAACAATGGCATTGTCGGAAGAGATGCTCGATAATTCGCTTGCATGACTTTCCCCAAAACTGCGGGTGTCCGATCTGTGGAGATCAGCTGCAGTGAGCTGAGGAGGGAGATTAATGTGTCCAGTCTTATAGTTATCCAAAGCGCGCTGGAGAGAGGCACGAGCTGCTCCCGTAACTTGGGCCCCCTTGTAGGGGCTCACATCAGAAGGAGGTATTGTGGGCAATGCCCCGATAACAGGTGTAGCAGCCTGTGATAAAAGTACAAGTTTCTCGCCATACTAAAAAAGTTTATTAAAAACCGCACAAAGTGAAAGAATTAAATCTGACCTCTCGAACTGCATCCCATTTGAGTTGTTCGCTCTCTCGGATGGCTTTCCGCTTTAGAAGTTCGATCTCTTTCTCTTGAGCTAAATCGTCACTCTCCGCTTTAGCAATCTGATCCTTAAGTTCAATCAATCTCCTTTCCGTCCCTTTCTGTTGGTCGTGTTCAAGGCGCGCGAGCTGAGTGTGTAACCCTGCTCGGACGTTGCGGCGAGGAGCGAGAGCCGTTTCTGCATCGCGAAGAACCTTCAAAGGAGCGCGAGCGGCGTCGAGTTTAATCGCCAGTGAGCTCGCAAGAGATCCTTGAACGAAATTCAGGTAAGCCAACCTATCCGTGACTGTCTAGTGGTGAGTCGGCATATTAGGAAACAAGGTCACACAGTCATACCATCTCTGAGATCCTCGGGTTCGTTCTGGCCCCATGTATAAAGTTCCTTGCTCTGCGATTTGGCATCGCGAGCCACGCTATCAAAATCAATCGCCACACTTTTCTCACTAGTAATTATCTTTTGTACCGGGGTCGTCGAACTGATAATGATGATGTCACAATTTGTCGCCAACGAGATGACGCCACTCACGCGTATTGTTGGCCAAAAGCCCGCAGCTGATTCTGGATGGCTCCAAATGTATGAGATCCCCGACCTCCTTGCGCAGCTGCATCGTTCGCTGGGGGTTGTCCACTGGGGTCTGGGCTGCTGGAACGACCAGATGGCAAATGGCTGGCTAAAGGGGATGCGTTGATTGCAGACTGGGCCTTGTCTGCGATTGAAGCGAGGAAACTGGACACAGGCATAATCGGGGGAGAAAGAGAGAGTTATATTTTGTCGAACGAAATGGCTTGACTTTATAGAATCGAAAATGAAATGACTGCACTGGATTATGATCATACGTCATAATAGACCCCAAGCACCACCAAACAACGAATTGCAATGAGTGATCAAAATATAGTCCAAATACTAAACATTGTAAGAATGATAGCAAGAATATATAAAAATGTTGTCTAGATCTACCCCCGCGAAGTGTTTCCTGCAAGCAACTGTCGGCTGTATAATCTCAGGAGGACTTCCATGATCTCCTCTAAAGGTGCCGTTGCATATTCATGGACATATTGGGGCAAGGAATCTTCTAAGTTGAAGCCAGCTTTCTTCATGAAAAATGGGTGCATGACATCAGGTGTTGCTTCGCCTAGCTGTCGCATCGTGAGCCGTTCGATGTGTCGCGTTCGGGGTTGGTAGACTATCCCACTCCTCTTAATAAGCTTTTTCGCTGCTTGTGTTTCCATTGATGGAAAAGCTTGTGGCCCGGATGAGGGAGATCCTAGAGTAAGAGAAGGTAAAGGGGACAAGGTGTCTCCTCTTGATAATGCCGTAGTCGGTGAAAACGGTGGAGAGGGTGTATTCCCTATTTGAGGGGACGTCGCAGATCTCGGTGAGGGTAAGGATGACTCTCCTATTTTCAGCGGCTCGGGAAGTTTCTTTTTTGCAGCGGGGCCAGACATGGCATTGGTGATCAATAACGCCCGCCATTCATTCGAGGCTTTGACCTGGTCCATCTCTCGAGTCAACGTTTTTCGAAGGATCGTCAGCCAGGAGTAGAGCGACACATTGAGAGTAATGTATATGTCTTCAAAATCCCGCATGCCTTCTCTACGAACAAACTCGGAATGAAAATCGTAGATTAGGCAGGTCGTCAGGTTATTCATTTCTTCCTCGCTGATCATGTGCATTGTCATGGATGGGAGCCCAACGATGATGGCCTCCGGTGCGTTCTTCAGGAGCGACATGAGCCATTCACGACCATCAATAAGATCCGTGTTTTGTGGGTGCCCCAGCCCCGTGAACTTGGATGTTGTCATGGAAGAAAAAGATAGTTTGAGGTCCCTCTTCCCCGGCAGCAACTCGGATTCCACCACACGATCCAGGCGGGCCCGAACATCACGGCCGATAAACTGGGCGATCTCAAGATCATCCATTGTACGTGGGAAAACCGCCAAGCGTAATAAATCAAGGCGGAGACTCATGTGTTGCATAATCACGTATGATAATCCACTCTCTGCCTCTTTGAAACGGCTCCGCGCAGAGTGTAGCATGGCCTCTGCCACAGCGGACAGCGGATTTTCGGGCTTGGGGGTGCGGGTGACCCGGAACGTCTTTGACTCGCGGCTAGCTCCCTGACGTTGTGCATCCATATTCGCGGTAAATTTATTGGCGTATGTCAGGAGCTTGGGGATAGTCCCAACCGTTGCCACAGCAATAATCTCGGGGCTCACGATGGTAAATGACAATCGAAGAGGTCGCTCTTCAGCTTCTATTTCTGAGGAGATTCTGGACCAATCGTCGAATATCTCAACCTCAAGTGGTTCAGCGCTAGACATATATCGAAAGAAGACATCAGTAAATGGCGTCTGTGAGAGGTGACTCATTAGTTACCGATAGTGAAGCAACTTTTGGTGGTCCGACTCAAGTGCTATAACGAGAGGCCCACTCGTCATACGTAGTTCTAGCATCCTGCTTTTTCCGTTATCGTTCGGATGAGCGCTTTCTGTGCTCCTGATCGTTTGGAAGAAACATCTTGGGACATGAGCGTGACCAGCGATGTTCCCCTTTGCATTGATCGAAAGTTCTGCAACAAATATGGACAGTTCACTGAGAATCTCTGTCAACTTTGTACGCATGACTGCGCCCTTAAGATCTAGTGTTACGGCGCTGATAGATTGGCCTAAGTCAACATCTAACATTATCTGGCGGATGCGGACCAGAATGATAGTAGAAAATTCGTGCCTGGGTAGCTGTATCGTAGGAGTTGCACTCGCAGAGGCTCGAGAAGGGGTCTTGCTGATAGCAGCCGACTGGCCATTGAATATTGGAATACGGTCTAACCAAACTGCCTTGAAACATAGGACATCTTGTAGACGGGAGAAGCGGACCACACCGAGGAATTCAGTATCGAGGATGACTGAGACTGAGCTGACCGAGGTCCCTGGCTTGGACTCAACTTTCGCAAAGGTGACAGAAAAAGAAAGGTTCCGGGCGTCCAATTTGACACAATCTTCGCTTAAAAAGCCATGTTTGAGACCAAGAGTGAGACCACCAACAGCTCCCGTAAGTGTTATCTTCCTTGCGCCTGGAGAAACGTTTACCATAAATCCTCCGCTATCCCAGTGTAATCCAGCAATAACGTTGACATCGGGTTGGCAGGTCAACTCAAGTTTGGACTGGTCAATTCGCAGGCTGAAGCTGATACGCATGCTTGAAACAGATTGCGATATCTCTGGTGGGGTGGAGACTGTCGGTATGTGGGAACCTGAAATAGTCGTGAGATGTGTCTGCATACTGACTCTCCTCAAGCGGGTTTCGACGTGGCTGACTAGTTCAGTGAGGAAGGGAAGTAATGTTGGCCTTAAGGTGTTTTGACTCGAATGGACAGTGCTCCTGAACATGAGAATGGAGGGTTCTGATTCGTGAGCCGCGCCGACTTTTTGGGATCCCGGAGTAGCACGATATTCTGCCCATACAGAGACTACAGGAAGATTAAAAACCTCTGCTCCAAGATCCATAACTTGCTCATCGGAGAGTTCGTGGCGAGTTCGTGAGAATGATCTTGTCCGATACATTTTCGATGCTGATCCACTATAAACTCGCACTTTCCCGCTTAAAAATGTTAGGGACGCAAAAACATTTGATGTCGGAAGAGTGGTGTAGGGTCTCTCAAGACTTATTTCTTTATCTGGGGTCGCCTCTACAGATGGAGTTCGAGGGATATTGGCTGATACTCTGTCGACGCGTTCTTTACCTTGACGATAAACGTCAATCAGAGAGAACACATAAGCAGGAATAGTAGAGTCGAGGTCAAGGATAAAACCGCTAACGTTTGCTCCAATCCAAAAACGTGTGGAAAAACCTGTCCGCTTTGAACGGAGCTGGGCTTCCATTTCTGGGTAAACCAGCCGATTACGAGTCTGGTGGGTTTCTCCCGAAAAATCACTGGCAACAGATTGTCTAAATCTGTGGAACATTCAGCATGAATATCAAAGAGAGATTGGTTCGGGCGTACCGAGGAACAAACTGGAAGGAAAGACCCTTCATAGTTGCTTGTCCTGTCTCTCCTCTATGGGTACCAAACTCGACTAATTTGATAGAGAACAAGAAGGCGCGAACGGCAGTTGAATCCCTTGATCCTATCTGTGGCAACTCCAGATCCTGGTCATGCGTTAAAGGGAATGCGACGCCGACGTTGCGAGTTGAAACATTGATCGCATAGGTGTCTAACCAAGAAGCCTTTGCCTTTATGTAGGTATCCCGAGTCCCGCCTTCAAAGGTCTTGAGGATACTTTGAGTCTTTTCCTTAAATGCTGCTAGTTCTGTAGCTCGTTGCTCCCGACGATTAAGCATTTCTGCCTTTATATGGAATAGATCAATAGATCAATCATACAGGTTTGGATCGCAGAAAATATAGATTTTACCTGTAAATAGTCAATAAAATCACCCACTTCTCCGATTGAACTAGGTTGCATGACCGCGTGTATCTTGGTTACAGAAATCTCAACCACTGTATTCGTAGAGGATTCAAAGGGTCTATTGTCGGCGCTAACTCTGAAGTCGATGATGACGAAGGCCGATCGGTGATTTCTGTTAAAGCCTGGGTATTGTGGTCCAATAACAGCTCGAGGTGCTAATGAAAGCGCCAAATCTGACAATGTAATGTCCCAAGCTAGCCCAGCTATATTATTGACGCCACCACCGATGTCCTGGCACTCGAGAAAAATGACGGAAGAAAGTCCTTCTAAGCTAATGCGAAATCCGTGGATTTTAAAAAATCCTCGATAATTGAATGTGTTGTTTGGCTGGACAACTTTCTTCGGCGGAGACTTGTTTTTTCTAAAATTGGTCTCTTGCACCAGTGTAACGAGGTCATTAAAATCTTGTCCGAATTTTTGTTGAACGGCCAGTAATGTATCCCAGTGTGATGGTTTGACTTTAAGTTCTATAAAGTTAACCAAAGATAACACATACATACAGGATCCATCATAGTGACCCGTGGCTGACAGCGGTGGGAGAACAAGTTTGACGCGGGGGCTTGGAAGGGCATCGCGTGCGTTCGGCTTTGACGATATGCTAAGAGTGATAGACGTAATTTGGAGGCCCCAGTTATATACTAGATTAGAGTTCGATACATTTGACATGTTAAAGTGCATTGTGGAGTCACTGGCTTCCCATGATAGCCAAGTCCCATGCATGACTTGAAGAGAGATGCCAAAGTAAGACAGGTGTCCTTGAATTTGATAGATGGGGCGGTACAGGCGATGTGCAGCTATTGGTGAAGCGGGGTTCAACGGCACACTCTGAAGTTCGGATAAAAGCGTCTGCATAGTTGCTTCCATGCCTGGCAAAAAATCTGCCCTCCATTCCTCGATAAAACGATATAACCGAAGAGCACTGCGGGGAACATTGAATTTGAATCCACCTATGGAAAACATAAGGTTGACATTCTTTTTTGGAGAAGCATCTGAACGGGCAGCAAAGTTTACTTTGCTATTCGTAATATCAATCGATGCAAGGATGCCTTGATCATTTTGTTTTTCCATATTTCCTGGGGAGCGCGCTTGGACATATACCTTCCTGAACAAGACAGAGTGATTCATAGATTGATTCCATCGATCTTTTAACAGCAGTGATGATGCTCCTTGTGTGCTAGTTATGCCAAACTCAAATACGAGACTCTCTGCGCCAGCTTGTATACAAAGGTCTCGAAGCGCAAAAGTTATATCGAGACTTGAGACCGGGGCAGAGGCATCATCGTCGCCGTTTGAAGGTGTTGGGGCCACGGGATGTGGTAGGATAGCGTGGTAATGCCGCCGTACCCGTAAAATAAGTTGAACAAACTTCATTAGGTGAGGGAAAACGGTCCATGTAATTTCTCCAAGTAATATTGATGCAGAAGCTTTTATAAGGCCTTGAGGCCGTTTATCCTTCAGGGAGGTCTGCGATATGCTCGTTAAGTGTGTTGAAAATTGGAGAGTTTCAACTGATCGAGTACGACCACTCAGTTTGATATCGGTGATTGTTAGTTCACTGTGAGAACAGCCTGAAGGATCAAGGATGACAACAGATAATCCGCCGAACCGTACCGACAATGAGCTGAATGCTGTATAAGGGCGGCGCTTTGGCATTAGGGTGTCCTCTTGTCCTCGTAAACCGGAAAAGAAGGGCTTCAAGGAAGACCAATGTGTAATATCATTAGCATCTTGATCGAGTGCCAATAGGCGAGATTCAAGCAGAGAAATGAACTCATCCCGGTTCTGAAGGGATGTTTCGTTCTCTTGGTTGGGCCAAGGGGAATTATAGTCGTTACCATCTAGGTGCCAAAGACAGTTGCGCAAATGAAATAGGAACCTAAACGTCGTATCCGTGCGAAGCCTTTGGGGAGTACCGCTTTGGATTAAATATGAAGGCTGAATGGTCGAGAGTGGGTCGACAATGGGCAGATTTTCAGAGCGTCGCAAAATATCGGACACGATAATCTGCGTTGAGCGGGAAGAGTATTGTTCCCATTTCCGGCCTATGTCTGCAAGTTTCTCCCCGTTACGGGTAAGAGCAATACAAGTCGCAACCACATACTCTGGGCCAAGGTGACCTATTTGGGCTAGATTGTTCCCACATTCTAGGACGAGGCCATCCCGCGTGATATGTATTGCAACATCCTCAAGCGTGTAGCTGAACACAAACTCATTGGGGGGGGCCGGTTGGACAGTACGTTTATCAAGTGACATATCCAGGGTTAATGACAGACGATCCAAACCAGCTGAAAAAGAAATGTTTTGTTCCGAAATCACACCAGTGGTGACAATGCCTCCCATGGCATATTGAGCGATAGCCATGACATCGAGGGAGTCCTTGTTAGTTTCCAAAAGTTCCCTGGAAATGGTTGGGTGTCCATCTGACATAACGATACGCTGGAAAATGTAAATGACTGCTGAAGGAACTGAAGCTTCGAACACAATGCACATTTGTGGGCCTTCAACTGCAGATATTCTGCCAACATGGCTTGCTATCATGGCGTCGATGGTTAATTCGGGCCCTAATGGCTGTGGAAAAATAAGAATGCGTAAGAGACAACACAATGTGAGCGAAACGGTATTTACATTATTTTCCATATCTGATTCGAAATCAGAGACTGCAGGTAAGATAAGTGGTGTTATTCTGATCTCTATCACCCTTTTAGCTTTATAACGAAATCGAGTGGTGTTTAAGTTGAGATCCACGTGCCCAGTGGAAGCAGGAGGTACATGGGTCCCAGACTCGTCTGATGCGTTAGCTGCATCGGTATGATATAGCCCTAGCAGAATACGATCCTGAAAATGTGGGCTGAGCTTTGCTAAAAGAATTCCAGGATCGTTCCTGCGGAAAAGACGTACTCGAGTGAGAATGAAGGGAGATCCTTCCCAAAGGTTGGGCACCTCAAGGTGGCGTGTGGCGTATTGACGTGTGACGTGTGAATAGTGCATGAACAAAGAATTGTCAGCACCAGATGAATCTTTATCTTTGCGTTAGCGCCATGTTTAATTTGGTGAGGAGAACTCACGGGATATATTTGACCAGTCACCATCTGAACTTGCATCAGTCAGATCTTCATCGTCAGACTCATCACCGCTGATCATATTTTGATCATCATCATCGACAAAGCGAGAGACAGGTGTAGATGTTCGTGTTCTCCTGTAAATTCGATGAGTAGGGCAAACCTAGAAATTGAACAGCCACCCACGCCAAACGAGCGTCGCGCTCTGCCTCTGAGATTCCTTCCTCGCCATCGGATTCCGACAGTTGAGCCAAACCAGAAATACGCAACAACGGAGCTGGTTCGTGAGTTGATGCAGTTCGTGGTAGAACAGCTGGCTTTGCATCATAGCTCTGACTCGGTAGCGAAGGGTGAGGCAGATAGAGTCCATGAGTGTGTACTATGTTTACAATTAATCGAGGCAGTATGGTGGTAAAACTTTTTGCTTACATGAAGTATCTGGGTTACGGGGTCGCAATGAGTTGAACATCTGTTGAGCTCGGCCTGTTGGGAGATCTTGTTCCTCGACATACGTGAGTTGTACTTGAGCCATGTCGCGGTACAGAAGAGGAGATGTATATATATCAAGAAAGGCATCAGCGACTATTTCCACAGCTTCCAGCCAGCGATTGCCTTTTAGATTGGGGATGACCATAACTTTAAGGTGGATCTCTGGAATTCGGAGACTAGTGATTTTGTGATAGTACAGCCCGCCGAGGTCGTTACTATCAACCTTTACACCGCATGGAAGGGAAAGAACAAGCGCAGAATTCCCTGCTCGCCAAGTTATGTCAGTGGCCGCCAGTGTAAACTTGATGAAAGTCACTGCAATTAGGAAATTTTTTAAGGATTAAGCGCAGGATATATTTAAAACGGTGACTCACCGTCTGGATCAATCGGAAGGAGAAATTCAGATGCAGGGGCATTCGGGAAGTCTACATAATTGAGTCGAAAAGCGTTCCCAGCAGCTGCGAATAATCTTGCCTCTGAGGCACATAACAAGGCTTTAGCACGACCAATACTGATTTCCCAGATACAAACATAAGTGGCTGTCCGTGGTTGGGGCCCGAACAATCGATTGGCCGTTATGTCAACTCCTAAATGGACAATCAAATATATATTCAACCAGATAGAGGTCACGACGAACCGTCCACAAAAATAATTTCGTGCATATGTTCAATGGGGCGACTTGCATATGTTACGAGTTCGGGATAATCTGAAACAATCCCACTAGTAACTGTATCGATATTAAGTGACATCTCTGGAATTTGATAAACATGTGTAAATCGGACAACTTAAAAGCACTCACCCATGTAATAGTCATGTAGTCTGAATTGTAATTGAAGTTCAGGAAATTTCGCAATGATGCAAGCACCGATTCCGTTGTCCTTAAACCTCCTAGACTCATAGCCGGGAAGACCAACGGGGAGGACTATTGTTCCACGTTCCAAAGCCAGTAGGATTTCGACTTGGAGCACGTTGGACTAAAACAGATCAGAATGAAGCTCCAAAGAAGTAAACATGTACCAACTTTTCCTTCCCTATATTTGACTATAAGAGGGTCTCCAATGGGTAGGCCCCGTTTCTTCTTCTCCAGGTATTCGTATAACGTTGAGAAATGGGTAAAGGAGCCGAGATAATTGTCACGTAAGACCATAAAATATCGTATGGACCATCCTATTTCTTTGAAGGCAACATCTTGTGCCTAATTTTATTAATAATCATTCCAATTGAGCAGAAGAGTCGTCATCAGAGGCTTACGGTGAAATCAAGTTTCAATTGTTCGACATAATCATCACGAACTTCTGCAAAATACTGATATGATCCTTTGAGTCTAACTAGGCCCAATTTGGCAATACTGTTGCCGTCCGTAGGTGCGTGCAATGCATTTGTATTCCAGCGAGGCAATGAAAACCCCATTGATATGTCTGGGGCCTCAATAGTAAATGGGACCGTCGTCCATTCGGGTCGGTAGGTGGTTGATGGAATTTCCACCTTCATACTGAAATGCGCTCCCCGGGTTACAAGTAGCGCTATGTAATACAGGCATTTAGCATGTGTTCACGTTGTCCCAACCGGAACCTACCGTTTTCGTCGCGAATTAAAGGCTTGTCAATTATATTGTGGTCATTTGCATACATGTTAAGCTCAAAATGATGAAGTTGGAGTTCAAAGGCATATATCATTGGTATGAAACGTTGGTAGTCGGCGAGGGGGCCAGTCGTCCAATCTTTTCCGAGATCAGTAAACATGTTGATATGATCTCTAACTAAATAAAGCACGGGTTGTCGTAATGACGCGGCGATAATCCATGTGCGTTCACAATTCCATTTCAGCGGGCTTGGTAGATCGCAATGTACCTAACAAAACAATTAATTTTCTAAGAGGTGGGAGTAGGATAAACTTACCCTACATGACTCCGCAGCCACCAGGCGGATGTCGTTCAAACTGGAGGTGACCACTACTGTATCCAAATGAACTTCCAGGACGGGTTGATAACCCGACGGACTTGTGATCATTGGCAACGTGTAACTTATTGACGAACGGTCCCCCACACTGAGGTGAATCGCGGCAGGCTCACGAATTCGGCGTCTCTGCTGAGTATCCCCTTGGCCGTCCCATTGCCAATCCTGTGGAAAGTATTTCAACTGAAGTTCGCCTTATGTGATTTCTAAACCATACCTTGGACGGTTCTCTAAAGGGAATTTGAAGTGTGGTACTATCATGAAGTTCAATAAAAACTCGCAAGGCTGTCCACATCCTTTTGTCACCAGGATGTAATAAGGGAGTCACCTCCCCATCTTGATATGTAGGAGGGAAGAATGCCTTTTGGAGCTCGGCCCTTGATTCAATCGATGAGAAACGAATTGTATTTTTTATATATAGACCGGGTACCACCTTTGCCTGTCAGCCCAAGGCCCATATCTCAGGAAACCACCACTGATGACAAGATCAATCCCCCATTCAGGAGAAGTATCTCCGTTGCCAATGTCAATTGATTCAATACCATTGTGGTCCATCTGTTCTGAGTGTGGTGGGACTTCACCAACAACATCACTGTAATATGAAAGTTCTAGAAGCGGTGTTTCGAGTATCTTGCGCTGAATCGCATATTCAAGTTTTGAAAAATCGGCACCAATGGGGGTTATTTCATCAGCAGTGTTACCCGGCTTCTTATGCGACCGTGGGGTATTCTCCCTATAAGTCATGGCGTGATGACCACGGCGGTCCGATGCAAATTTATCTGTGATTCCCGAGAGCCTGAGTTGGTGCCATAGTTTGATGAATGCTCGATAACCAAGATACGAAGATGCTCGATCTAGTGTTGAGTACCTGAAAATAAACATCAGCATTCATCGTGGGGAATTGATAATATACACACTGCGCGATACGACTTTGTACCAATTCCCCCATTGTCGTCATTGGATCAACGTAATCCGCATTCCGAACAAACCGTACTGACACGTTTTGAAATTTCAAGGCGAGCACTTGCTTGTGTAGGTCATATTTAGACCGTGACTTCCCAACGTGAACGAGGCCTCCTTATCACAAATATATGTACAACTTACTTTGACCACACCAAAAGTCCCTTCAGTTCTCCTGAATTCTGCGACCAATAGGTTGGGGGTTGAAGAGTTACCACATACAATGGCTCCTTTGATTACTTCGACGCCAAGGGGTAAAAGGTCCTTTGGGTCAAGGTTTGGGAGCTGTCGCTTGATCCAAGCAATGGTGGCTCGAACACCATATGGCATTCGAAGAAACCCTCTGGGCACAGAGGGGGGATAAAACGGAGAAGATGATGCTGTAGGTAAACCCCGGTAAATATTACAAGCACTTCAAAATATCGAAATGAACCTACCCGCACGAGAAGACTTTTGTCTTGGTCCAGTCGCTCCGGAAGCTGAGCGACTGAGGTTATTTTTTTCCATTTGAGATATGATGTTATCATAAGCAGCCGTCCGATTGTATAAAAACCATTCAAACCCTTGGAGAGATATTTGAATGCGACAATTTGATGACCGCGGTGGTGACCTGGCTGTGACCGCCTGTTAAACACGATCCATGCGAACGAATGACGCGACATACGATCCTCTCCACCACGGGTCCCTATCTCTTCCTCCGACGTAGGCCTGCGAATCCAATACCTCCACTGAACCTGCCCTTTGACAACTTTAATTGTTTGGTTGCTTGAATGGTAATGAGTGTCTTTGAGAAGTATTCTGCCACCTATCAAGGAGAAGTGTATTGATCCTATTCGAATATAAATTTCAGGAGAACCCACAGCAAGAACATGAACTCAACCCACCAATTTCTACCCATATACTCGATGCCTCGTCGTTCCAATACAACACCCGGATTGCCCGACCAATGAGAAACCCAATGAACCGGTTCCAA
This sequence comes from Collybia nuda, assembly GCA_015584075.1. NCBI lineage: Eukaryota > Fungi > Basidiomycota > Agaricomycetes > Agaricales > Clitocybaceae > Collybia > Collybia nuda. Next base: position 378,323 of record MU150250.1, read on the forward strand.
TGGAAGAAGTACAATATAAGGGCAATCACAATGCATATGCACGAGATCAAGAGGAGACGATTGAACATTTTGATTGGGCTTGTGCGAGTAATGAGTGGAGCACACACGGCATGCAAGTCGAATTTACAAGGTTTCAGTTGCAACTTCTAATAGTAGATAGTCTGTGATGGCCAGATGTCGTAATAGTTCTATGGGCACTTTAGGAGTGTAGAAAAAGTAGTTGCGCGTCGTCAACCCTTGACCATCCTCCAGTTTGAATGTGGAAGTGATTTGAAGGCCACCACCAAGCCACAACGACCGGCAAAGACAAAATCCAGCCGCTGACTAATCGAAACATTTATGCCGATTCACAACTACCACGTTGTGCACAAAAATGAATACTCTGAAAACTGGAACATCGCAGGTAACACCACTGAAAAAGCTCGCAATTCATTCCACGTCTACCTGCTCCTCCCAAGCATCCGCATATGGAAAATGCATTCTGGCAACATACACGGATGTGAGGAAAGATATCTGTCAAGAAGAATTCACGAAATTCGGAGAGTGTCTTCGTAAAGCAGTGAGTTTTACATATATTATCACAACATTGATTTTTGGTTTCTAAATATTAATGGCTTAGATGAAACGGAAATGGTGATATCATCGTTTGAACTAGTGGGGGTCAGGATACCATTACGGATTTTTTTCCAATGGTCAATAAATGAAAATACTTATAATAAGATAGTCAACAACATATTGCATTATTCGTCCCTTGTGTCCAGTCCCCCGGGAACCCTATTAGTATTTGCGGTAAGACCACCTCCCCCCGGACCAGCTTCTCCTACCCTCCCCATCCGCTCGCCTGCACGCATCAACATCCTCATGCCCGCAGGTAAAGGCCATGGCGTTGTATTTGGTAGTGGGAGTGTTTGATCCAGGTTGTTGGAACTAGGTGGAGGTGCGGGATCTCGCAAACGTGCTATGATTGGTGCGAGACGGAGGTCGACAACATAGGACGATGCTGTATATGGTGGATATGATTTAGTATGTTGTGACATTGATGTTGAAAGTAGAGTGGATTGGTGTGACGAAGATACCGCTGACGACGTGGGTAAGAAGCCGGGCGAGTTGGGTATTGGGAGAAGCATGTCCGGGGTATTAGAATCCTGGCTGGAGTCAAACAGTGATGTCTCGTATGCAATCGTCGTGAGGACCATCTGAAGGAATATAATGAGAAAGTCAAGTCCAAGGAGTTGGACTTTTGATGGGACATAGGCTATGAGTAGTGATAAACCATGTATAGCTACGAGATTGCAGTTTCGACATACCCAGACCAACAAAATCAAGTATGATAGCCCTTCCTTCCATCGCCCCTTGCGTCGCATGAAACCACAGACTTGGCATGTTGAATAATACGATATTTGCGAAGAAGAACCGCAAGGATCGAGAAGCCGTTGCATCAAGGTCTCGGGGCTTTGAGCACTGAAATTGGGAGGCGAGACGACAGAGGAAGGACCATATTGACGGCGATAGAATGAACGATAGGGTGTGTAGTTGATAGAGTAAGGCGTCAAGCTACTTTCCGAAGTCTGTAAGGTGCCAATCGAGAAGGTTAAAAGCACCTACAGAAAGGATAATGTGCTGTCGTTGGGCATGATGGTGTTTATGCATGTCATAAAGCAGACCGTCCAGCCGACGAGGTCTTTAAAATAGATACGCGCCTCTGCTGTCGTCCCAAGGTGAGGCCTAAGGCCTACAGAGAATTCGAAAACCAAGTAAGAGTCTTTGATTTCCAGCTTCGCAAGGGTCTGCTTGTTGCTGTGTGGCAATGTCTTCCGCGCTGTGTGGATCATGACAACAGGTTCATGATATATATACTTAGGCTTGTGATGTAAATACAAAATGCTATCGAAGTGTATGCTATATTGTCCATGTATGAAGAAAAACAGAATTAGTACGTAACCAGGAGTTGTCCCATAATCAATACAGGTTTGAAATATTCACCCGGCCCTTGGCGGGTCTGACAAAGTGTATCTCGGTAGATCCTCCGTTACTCTTGGCCGTACGGGAGGATCATTGAGCGATTTAATATCTCTTCTTCTTCTATCCATCTCCTCATCACTGACTTCTGCAGCGTGTTCAACTTCCAGGTCCGCGTCCATCCTCTTTACACGGGATTTCTCTTCTTCTGAGATGTCTTCATGGGTCCACAAGCCGCCACCATAGCCGACTTCGACCGGTGGAGGAGGGTTAATGTCGTAAACATTAGATGGACCCGTAATGTAATTTGGATTAGCAACCTCTGTATATGGGTCAAACTCTCTCGTAGAGTTTTGTGGGTAGGATGGGTAAAGTCCCGGGCTTGGGATGGCGAAATAGCCGACCTTGCCTGTTTTATTGGGAACAAGTCTAAACGCCTCTTCACTGTCCAGACGCGATTTCCGTGCGCTGCGTTTTTCCTTCTTTACCTGATTCACATACCGAGTCACAACGAGGGCTCCATCTGAAGCCCAAGATAAATAGAAATCCGTGACCATAACCGAGGACTTACATAACTCGATTAGCAGCACGACGGCCGCAACGACGAAATAAACGCCTTGTGCAATTTTTAACAACCCAGTACATTGCTCCTTACCCTCCTGATTCTGAATAGATTTCTGACAAGCTGCAACCTGAGCATTTGCGGTAAAATGGGTGACCATGTATAGCAGGAAGCCCGCGACTGCAACGTTCAGAAGAAAATGAACGTAAATGAAGTAGGCATAGGCTTGGACGAATGTTTGCTTCCGGACAATAGCACCTACAAGACTAATAACAAAGATAAATGAGATTGAGTCGTAAAAGTATTTCTTATAACACAGGACCCACCCAAGTACGGATGCCGCCAATAAAAATGATTCTACCAAACCTGCAATTACAAAGCCCGCCCGTTCTCCACTGGTCATGTCCGGGGTGCCTGCCATAGTCAATCAAAGGATAAGAATCAGAAGTTTCTGCGCAACCGCACTCACTAGCAACCTCATACCATAGAACAATGGAAAGCGTTCCGCCAAACAAGATGCCCAACAAAGACATGATGACGACCCCCATTCTCACCGGAAGGCAGCAGCAAAATGTCTTCCCACCACAAAAAAGGTCTCGATAGCTGAATGCCATGACTCCGGGACTTCTCAATATGATGTTTTGTTAAAGTTGTAGGAGGAGCCGTGAAACAATCCAAACGTTGTATGCTAAGTTGGACGTCGCGCCGCGCAGCTAACGGGGATCCGTCACTGCCTCGAGCTACATAAGTAATAGATGAGGAATACACTGCCACAGATCGAAGTCACAGCCACCAGTCTCCTGTTGTTGGGGTTCCAGCACTTGACCAATCGGGAGGAAAATGATGAGTGGGAAGATGCCACAGACTAGTTGAGATTAGTTACACAGGTTAGACACCCTCAGAGTACAGGTTATACACTATTGATATGATATTGCGGTCCTACACATCAATTTCCAGTGGGAAGACTCAACAACACTCAAAATCTGTTGTGGGTCAAGTGTGTGACAATGTGCCATGGTGTGACATCACATCACGTCGACTGATTTATTTGCTGAACACAGGTTCAACATGAATCACAGCACTTCCTTCTTGTCCTCTTACCACCATCATCGGTGGCAGAGTACTAGATACATTGTAACGACACTGTTTAGAACTACTCTACAATTCATTACCACCCTCTGGTTGAGCCTTAGCTCCCACCTCCACTCCAATCCTGCGGGCTATGCCTGCAGAGCGTACCAGACAGCCTGCGCCGGACCCTGCCCCCCCTGGGGGGCCAGGGCCCCCGGCCCCCATCAGTATATGATCACTATTCCGGCCCTCAACATCTCGGACATTCAGCATGCCACCTCCTACAAAGGCCTCCATGGCCCAGGCTCTCAAGGTGAGAGGAACCAAGCCAAACAGGCGCGATTTCTCTTCCACCCACCCCTCACCGGCCAGCTCTGATGATGAGATGGACGACGCTTTTGATTCATTGGACTCCGGTAACAAGGAGGACGACACCATTAAACCTGGCGACCTCGCAGGAGGGACCAGGTCCAACCCAAGTGACGCAGAGATGCTTAACATCTCTGGCATCGCCGACCCCAATGCCCTACGTGACGATACATCGGCCGATACCTCTCGCTACCATTTCCGCAGAACTGCAGGGTTCTGGAGATCGGATTGCGAAGCTGCCATCACCTCAATCCAACGGGTATCCGATCTCATGAGATTCGGATTGGATAATAAGAGGGTATGGGACACAGACAAATCGGACGCACTAGTTGAGTCCGTCATTGTCCTCACAAGGGAACTCGCTGAGCATGGGTTCATCCGCAACGCCCTGAGGAACCAGGACCCATCCTCCTCCACATGGGCTGTTATCAAAAGCTGGGCCACATCTATACGCACAGCCCTGTCTGAGGAGCGCACTGCCCATCACGCAGGCGTGCCTCCACCCCCTCCTCCACCCCCACCCAAAGGGCCTGCCCCGACCAAGGGCAAGGCCTTCAAATCTTCTGACCCAGCTGGGATGCATCAGGAAAAACACCTTTGGCTCTAGGGCTTCCAAAGTTGGCCTAGAGTGCCCTAGGGAGTCATAAGGCTCCCAAAGCTGCAAGTTACCC